>MNCI01027002.1:501043-528992 GCA_015680685.1 Gnetum montanum
GGGGAAGCATCACCCACGATCCGAGACCAACCCCCCTAGGGGTTCATCAGTACGTGCAATAAGGGTGCTCAAGCTGATGGAGAAGATCCAGGGTGTTCTGATGGTCTTTGGTGTTCATGAAACTGGCCACCTACTGGATACCCTGCATGGCCGACTCCCGCTTGTTCTGATCCACCGGTGAGGCACCCCCATCAGGATGAAAATGCACCGAGGTTCGGTGGATATGGCATCTGAGCTCACCCCAGGAGCTCTCATAATTGATGCCAAGGATGAGGTACGGGCACTGCCCCCCTCTGAGCCATTTTTTGGCGTTGTGCTCGTGAGCCTGATTCAGCTGTCATTGCCACTGTTCCTCCTCCTCCTAAAGCTATTCCTGCTTTGCCTGCTCATGCTCCCTTTGGGTCATGTCCTCCTGAGTCAATTCTTCCTGCACTTGGGCCCAGATTTTGTCGATTAATCAGGCCCTGGCAGCCTTGGCCATGAGGTCTTGTTGCCTCACCTACTTTTGCTCCTGCTCAGAAAACTGGGCCTCCAAGTTGGCCCAGGCTTGCACAAGGGCTTCATTCCACTTGGCCTCCCACTCCTACCGCTCAGCCTCACACGCCTCATTTGCAGCCCTTTGCGTGGCCTGCTGCAGCTCTTCCTGCCAGTTCCTGTGGTTGAAGGTTTCCAGCAGGGGGGGGGGGGGCGTTGCTCCCATTGGGTTCGTCGGCCCAGTGTAAAGGTTGAAGCCCACAAGGACCAACAACTCCCTTGGCTAGGCAAGACTATAGGGCCTAGGGGGTAGCAGCAAGGGGGTTATCCAGGGGGGCCCTCGCAGGGTAGGGGGTAGAAGATGATGGGTGTTGCCCCCCCCCCCTATGCTCCCCACCACAAGGTAAGAATTAACCTAGAATGGCAACCGCGTCGCTTGAGTAGGAGGGCCTCCAGGAAAAAGCAGGGGAGGTTGACCTGGCAACATAATTTTAGACAACGTAGAAATGCAAAATGTAGGCCATGGAGCTTGGAATCATTGCCAGGCTGGACAAAAAATCTGTCCACTAGATCTGTTGGCTAGGCCCAGAGACAGGGCAGAGAAGGTCGGGGCACCTGTTGGCTTCTGGTCTATGGCACGGGCCCTTCAAAAAATAGTTCCATGTCCTGCAGGCCGTAGGTAGATGGGAAGATGACCTCATTGGCGATCTGGACCCCCAGATAGCTGGCGATTAAGGATTTGGTGACAAGAATCTTGCACCCTCGAAAAACTGTCCAGTCGTCAGCCTAGTTGGAAAAAAAAGCATCATCTGCTAAATCTGGGTCCTCAACCAGCCGCTGCAGAGGGTCACACTAGTTGGACTATGTCACCATCTGCTAGAGTTCCTCATCATCCTGAAATGCAGCGTAGTTTGGCTCAAATGTTGGCATGATTCCCATCGTCGCCTTGATTTCTTTCCATGCGCAAAGAGCTTGGAGAATCAACCGCAGGGGGGGGGGGGGGATCACCGCCGCCACTTTCCGTGTGGCACGCATGTATGCACAATCATAAATGAAGTACTGGATTGTTTCTGGCATGGCCCTGCATTTGGGACAGGTTTTGTTTTGCATGATCCCACACTGACACAGGAGATCTCGCACGGACAGTGCGTCCATCCATACCAGCTAGAGGAAGATCTTTATTTTCTTGGGTAGCCACCTTCCAGATTTGCTGCCAGCTAGCGATTTGGGGGTACTTGGCAGTTAGCAGGGTGCGCAGCTTGAGGCCCAACCACCCGTGGGCCTGCATTACATGCGCGTGCCGACATAGTTCCTGCCAGAGCCTAGAATCTTGCACCCCACCTCCCAACATTGATACTTTGCATTCATGATGCAGATCCATTGGATCGGTTCTCCATGCGAGCGCGTAAACAGAAGCACTAACCGTTGTTGCCCCAACATCAATTCGTCTTCGAAGGATGTGATGCCCAATCCCCCCGCATTACGGGGGCACACAACTCACTCCCAATTTACTAGGTGGATTTTGCCCCCCCCCCCATTTGCCCCCCTTCCAGATGAAGCTATGGACCAGCATGTTAATTTTATTGATGATGGCGTTAAGGGGGGTGGCAACAGCCACCATGAATTGGGCGATCGCCATGAGGATCCCCATTGCCACAAGCAGTCGTCCTTTGCAGCTCAGGAAACAGTTTTCCCAATGGTCCATTCTTCTCTCAACTTTCTCCAACAGTGGCCCCCATGAGATGTTCCGCCCCCACGGGTAGAGTGGAATGCCCAGATAAGTGTCATTGCCTATCCTGGGTATGATATTTAGGATTTGCACCACCCGCCTTTTAATCTACTCATCAACATTAATGAAATGAGCTGAAGATTTGGTCTGATTAATCTCCAGCCCCAACTTAGCTACCAGAAGGGATAGAGCAATGTTGATGCACCGTGCCTGTGGGACTGCTGCCTGACTAAGCAGGATTGTATCATCCGCATAGTGTTCAGCCCAACATGCCACCCCAGCAATGTCCAAACCATCCACCCTGGATGTGCTGCAATAATTTTGCATTAAGTCTATGGCGATGATGAAAAGAAGGGGCGAAAGTGGGTCCCCTTGTCGCAGCCACCTTCCTGGAGAGGAGAGACCCCACAATCGCCCCCCCACGTCGAAAGAGAAATCAGCTGAAGATTGCATGTGAATGCACAACTGGATAAACTACGGATCAAAACCTTTTAGTTGCATAATGGACTTCAGGGCCTCCCAGCTGAGTGTGTCATATGCTTTGGTAATGTCAAGCTTGAGGCACAGCCTAGGGAAGCTCGAACTTCGAAGCGAGTGAAGCACCTCCTGCATGAGGAGAACCTAGTCCTAAATGGTCCGGCCCTGCACGAAGCTCGCCTGGTTGATCCCCATAAGCCTGGGCATAAGTGGCACAAGCCTATGCACCAGAGTCGAATGAGTATGTTCCATCCACCAATAGCATGGAAGTGTTCAGGGTGTTGTGCATCTAATTATTTTGGGATGCACACAATGCCAGAGTAGTTGAGTTTCCTCCGGACTTGCCTCCTAGCCAACATGAGATTGAACGCATCTAGGATATTGGGGCCCACAATATCCATGAACGTCCTAAAGAAGTTAAGGCTCTAGCCATCAGGACCAGGCGCCTTTCCTCTCAGCATGCTGTTGATAGTGGCAGTGAGTTCCTACCACGAGAAAGGGGCTAGTAGCCACATGTTGTTCCTCTTGTTCAACACTCGTGCCACGTGGACCGAGATGGGCCTGGTGGGACTAGGAAAAAGATTTAGAGGAAGGGGTAGAAGAAAATATCAAAATTTTTAGAATAAAGAATTCAAAATTTAGCAGTAAATCAAAATGAAAATTAGCTCAACTCTAATGAAGTTATGTCAAAAAATCAAGGAGGTAGAGTTTCATATAGAGGAAGAGTAAGTCTAATAACTATAATAATAGAAATAATCAAGATTATTCTAGTGCTTCATTTTGCAGATATTGCAAAAGAAAGTTCATACATTTGAAACTTTGTCACTTCAAGACAACAAGAACCAAGAGGGCAATTCTACATCAGTGCAAGAGAACCAACATGGAAAAAAGAAAAAGAAAAAGACAAAGAAAAAAAATGGAGGCAATAATTAAGGAAACTAGAAAGGACTCATGGATCATTAATAGTGGCTGTTCAAGCCACATGACACATTGCAAATATTTTTTGAAGAACTTTAAACCTAATTCAAACCTTGGAAAGATCAAATTGGGTGATGATAGTTATTTACAAATTGAAGGTGTTGAGGTAGCACCATCAAACTTGTAAATGGTTGCATTATAATAGTGAGTGACATATGCTAGATGTAATGAACCACTTCTCCTTAAGTTTTAGTGTTAACGATTGTAATAGTCTTTTTGTGTGTTTGTGTGCATGTTTTGTTGACAAGTTGTGTGTGCTTAAATGTTTAAATACTTTATGCATAAGAAATATGATTTAAAATACATATTTGGAATGTTTTAAAATAATAACAATAAATAATATATGGGAAAACAAAATAGTTTTTGTTCTATTTCAATAGAGATGCTGAGAAACAAAAGAAAAACAAAGGACAACGCTCTAATTTGTGTCTCAAGAACTAAAATAGGTATGTTGAGATGCAAAAGAATGTTCATATTGAGGAACTTGATCTATGAATCAAGTTGGAGGAACCTGACCCATGAATCAGGGATATTGTGAGCAAATACCATAGCTTTATATTTTATTTTTTTTATTTTATCTAAATGTGATACATTGCTCTTTTTAGTTTAAAAGAGTAGAGTAGAAGTACCCTCTCCATGGTTGTAGAAAGGTCACATGATGACCTTTCAAGGCTCGTAAGATGATGGGAAAATTCACATTGCTGATGACCTGAAAAAGAAGGTGCCTTATTTGATTATGTATTCTAAACTACCCTTCTCATGAATCTATTTTAAAAACTCTTTCCTTGCATCTTATGACAATTCTGAATGATAAAGAGAGATATTATGTTGAAATGTTTTGTAATTATCAATAGGTATTGAACCTGAGATCTAGCAAAATCTAAATTCTAAAATATCAAAAATTGTTGATTTAGGAATTGAACCTGCAACTTGTGAATATACATATTTTATTTATAGTGATCATGAAGAGAATTGAGCTCATGACTCATTGCTAAAAGAGAGAGAGAGAGAGAGAGAGAGAGAACTTTAAAAAGAAAGAAAAGAATATGAATAGTTCCCAAGAAGTCAGTTACAAGAAACCATCCATTATCCCTTATTCCACCTGCAAATAGGGAGAGGAGAGGAAAAAAAACACATAAGGAAAAAGTAGCTGAGCAAAAAAATAAAAAATAAAAAAAAATAAGAAAAGGGATACAACAACAAGGGGTGTGGCTGGGAAGAGAGAGAAGATTGTGGCTACTATAGGAGATGCCAAGGAGAAAGAAAACAAGTGTTGCATAGCAATCCAATATTCTGATAATTCCTTCTAGTAATCAAGATATCTAAGCAAGGAGGTAAAATGATCCATCTTTGTTATGTTTGATAATGGCCAACAAGGGCTAATTTTCTCGAACTTTTCTCTTCTTGCTTGTCTAACCACTTTCAAAATGCTTGTATGAAATTATCAATATTGTTGTTGTAAGCTTAGATTTTTGAAACATTTATTACCTTTTTTTGGATCTCTCCACCCGTCCTCTACACTCTCACACATAAATGACTTTGATGAGAGTTGTTTTTGTAACGATTTAGAAACACCCATAACAATTTGAGGTATTTTTGGCAAAAGATTGCCAATAGGGGCCAAGGATCCCTGATATAAGGATTGGTACCATCGGCAGAAAGTGAGAGTATCCTTGGGCCCATGGATAATTGTGAATGTTTTAAAATTGTTGAATTCTTGAGTTTCGGTTGGAATTTGGTCGATGAATCCCTCCCCTTTGAATGCATAAATTTTGGATTTGAATTTTGAATTATATATTTTTTTCTATGCTTTCTCAAGTTTGATTTTGATATCTTTCTATAAGTTGATGGAGTGGGGGAAAACCTAAGATGTTAATTTATGGTTGTGATCTATTTATTCTCTACTATTGAACTTATGAATTTCCTGATTAAATGATTAATGGTAAAATGGGTACAAGAGTTAAATTCAGATGATCTTCTTTTGTGTGTTGCTGGAAATTATAAAATATTATTATGTGATTGAACAAATCTGAGATTATTAATTTATTTGCTTTTGTGGTAATTTCTTTGGTTTACAAATATATAAATGATCCTAATTAGATATTTCTTTTTAGGTTGAATAAAGAAAAAGTTTGATTTTTTTTTAATTTGATGAATCTTGCACAGATATTTTACTATGGCTATTTTTTTTATAAAATTATCTCTTAATTCTTAAAATTAATATTGATTGACTTGTTTTAGAGCTAGATCTAGGCATTGTTGATTTCATTTTAATTTTATAGGTTAATGTTAGTTTGATTGTTGTAGAAAAAAAAGTCCCCTAGGGGTTTTCTTCTTTCAATTAGCTTTCTTTCTAGGGGTTTTCGGGTGCTAGTTCTTGCTCCCTATGAATGGGTATTACACTATATCTCTCCAATCTCTCTAATTATCTACTCTCAGTTATACATATGGTAAATAAAAATAATCATGTTAAGTTTTTTCAAGATGTATGCACCACAAAAAAATGTAAATGGTAAAGAAATCATATTTTTTGTTTGGGAGCCATAGCCTTTTCTGTAAAGGAGAAAATTTAAATTTTAGTAAGTCAGAATTCCTCGAAAAATCAACTCAGGAATATCGAGAAGATCGGGCCCAAATTCAGCACAAATATTAGGTTTCATATTAGTAAATAAAGGATGAAGGTCAGGCTAAGATGTGACATTGGAGGCTAGGCCATACATCATATAACAACATTGAGAAGATGGGCAAACAAGGAAAAGCAATTGTATTGAAAATCAAAATATTCCAAATTATTCCAAATGAAAAATGTGAGGTATGTATTTAAGGCAAACACATATAATCTCCTTGTAACTCCTATATGTTAAGGAAAGATAAGCCACATGAACTTCTACTCATGGATTTGGTTGGACCTATGCCTACAATTACATTAGGAGGAGCAAGAGACTTTATGGTAATTATTGATAATTACACTCGTTACACATACACTTACAAATTGAAGAAAAAAGATGAAGTGTTTGTTGTCTTTAACTCTTTTATTAAGTTAATTTATAATAGATAGATTGAATTCTAAGGTGCAGGTAATTAGATCTTAATCATGGAGGTGAGTTCATCTATAACAAAATTGATCAATATTGCAAGAATCATGACATTTTGCAGCAAACCTCATGTGGGTATTCTCCCAAAACAATGGAATAGCTGAAACTTGAAATTGAATTCTACAAAAAATAGCTAAATGCTTATGCAAACAAGCTTTTCTACCAGATGATTATTGAAGCCAAGCTATTAAGATGTGGTCCAATGTAGAAGGCAAGAAACAATTTTATTTCCATCACATTAGATGTGATAAACTAGATGCAGAAGCTCACTATTTCTCAATTGCTCTTCCAATCAAGTATCTAAATGCTATCAGAAAACTTCTTTTAAGTTCTCATCATCTTAGAATTGAAAGTGGAAGATGGATTTTGACCTGGGTTTCATCCAACTTTGTATCCACATGCAATCATCCGCAGGTTTCTCCTTTGATGTGGGACGGCAATTGTGGGGTCTCTCCTCACCTGGGAGGGGATTATGGCAGGGGGACCCCCTATCGCCCCTACTGTTCATTATCGTTATGGATTTGATGCAACATTATTGTAGGATGTCAGGGGTCAACGTCCTAGACATTGTAGGGGTGGAATGTCGGGCTGAATACTATGCGGATGACACAATGTTGCTTAGTCATATGGGGGTCTCACAAGCGTGATGCATCAACGTTGCACGTTCTCAGTTAGCGGATTAGCTGGGACTGGAGATTAACCAGGCTAAGTCAATAACTCATTTTATCAATGTGGATACACAGATTAAGAACCGATTCGTACAAGTCCTGAACATTCCAATAAGAATAGTTAGAGACACCTACCTGGGTATCACTCTTCCAGTGGGGGTGGAGCATATCTTGGGGTACGTTGTTGGAGAAGGTTGAAAGAAGGATGGGACACTGGGCCAATCATTTCCTGACTAGAAAGGGGCGATTGGTGGTGGCATCGGGGATTTTTACGGTGATAATCGGATTTGTAGCGGTGGTCGCCACCCCTCTGAATGCCATTGTTAACAAGCTCAACATGCAGATCTGGTGATTTGTCTGGATGGGGGGTAGAGGGTGGGGGAGTTCATCTCGTAAGTTGGGACTAGGTCGTGTGCCCGCATAATGCCCCGAGGGGGGGAGGGACGCTGGGCATCTCCAAGCTCAAGGATGAGCTCATGATGGGACAACAATGCTTGTTGCTCTAGTTCATGCGCCTGCTTGGGGAACTGGCCCAGTGGATCTGCGTTATGAATGCAAAATACCGTCATTGGGAGGTGGAGGCATAGGACTTGAGACCTTGGCAAATGCTCTACCACCATGCACATGAAATGCAGGCACAGGGGTGGTTGGTTCTTGCGTCGCGTTGCCTAATGGTAGCCAAGTACCCACAGGTACCAGGCTAGCAACAGATATGGAGGGGGTGGCTCCCCGAGAAAATAAAAATGTTCTTGTGGTTGATACGGAATGATGCGTTGCCAGTTCGTGCGCTTCTACGCAGACGAGGCCTCGTTTTAGACGACACTTGTTCCTTGTGTGGTGCTGAGCCCGAAACAGTATGCCACTTCACTTCCAGATGTGCCTACATGCATGCCACATGGCATTTTGCAGGTGTGGCACCCCCAATGTGCCTCATAGGCAACTCTCAGGCCACGTTACTTTTATGGGTAGCGTGGAAGACAAGAAACTGCATAGTCTTCCAACAGCACCGATTGCACCCCCCCACTAGTTTCCTAGGATCAAAGCATGTGGAAAGAGATCGAGGCAGCGATGGGTGTCACGCTGACATACGAGTGTAATTGCACCACGTTCCAAGAAGAGGAAGAACTTTAGAAAATGGTGGAAGAGTGCGGCTGGAGCGGTGCCCTGCAATGGCTGGTTGGTGACTCGGACCTGTTAGATGATGCTTTCTTCACCAATTGGCACAACAATTGAACCTACTTTTGGGGGAGAGAGGTCATTGTCACAGAGGCTTCGATTGCCAGATGTCTAGGGGCCCAGGTTGATGGTGAAGTCATCTTACCATCTGCGCATGGGCTACAAGATGCAAAGCTATTCTTCAACGGGCCGGTGCCACACATGCAAAGCAAACAAGTGCCCAGATCCTACCTGCCCTGAATTTGGACCCGAGCAGCGGTTCTCGTGGATAGATATTTTGTCCAATTTGGCAATGAATCCAAACTTTAGGGCATCCACTTTTCCTTCCTCCGATGCCTTAAGTTAGGATGTAGGGTGAACTTGCTCCAGTTTTTTCTGACGACCCTACAATTGCAGAGGCGAGACGGTCACTCAGGGCTCGTCCTAGCCCTATGGTGGGGGGCAAAACCCGTTGGAGTCACAGGGTGCCCCCCCATGGGGAGGCCTCCCTCCTAGTCCATCCTCTTTGGCCAGCCAAGAGAGCCTTTGGCCCCAGCTAGCAGTGACCTAAATGCAGAAAAAACGTAGCCAACGAGGATGGAGATCCCCACACCCCACGGTAGAGCCAGAGACGTTGCTGCCTGAAACCTCAGGGTGCAACGAGAACAAGGATGAAGAATTGCAGTAAGAAGCACAGGAGGCTGTAGCCATGGCACGTGATGCTGAATGCTGGTAATGGGAGGAAAAGTGGTAGGAAGCCCTTGTGCAAGCCTGGGCTGAGCTGGAAACCCAGTTCCGAGAAAGGGAACAAGAGAGAGTTAGACAACAAACCCTCCTAGCTGATGCAGCCCAGGCTCAGCTGGTGGATGAAATCTGGGTCCAAGTGAGAGAAGAATTACTTTAGGAGGAAACTGCTCGAAGGGAGCGCGAGGAGGCTAAACGAGCCCAACACGAGCTAGAATAGGAGGAGGAGACACAGAGGCAGCACCAGCTGGACAGGGCACACAAACATAGTGCGTGCTAGTGGCTTAGGGCTGGAAGGTGTCCATACCTCATCCTTGGCATCAATTGTGACAGCATTTTGGGGGAGCTTAGGTGCCACATCCATTAGACCTTGGCATTGTTTCCATCTTGATGGGGGGACATTGACAACAGATAGAAATCGACAGGAATTAGGCATGCAAGGAATCTAGCAGGTTGCCAATTTTGTGGACACAGAGCTCCATCGTAACACACTAGACATTCTTCATGTGTTGGAGTGGCCACACTCTACCTACCATAGGCTACCAATGAGCCCATAGTGGGGTTGCAGCTTTTGGTGCCCCCCCGGCCCAAAACAAAACATGTGTCGTTGTTGCCCTGCAGCACCCCCCACACACCCCCCCAAAGGTTAGGGGTGGTGCCCCCACCTCCTCTTTGTCGTTTTTGGCTCTGAGCATCTTCAGGTAAAAGAAAAATGTGTGGTCGGATTGATGCATAGTTTGGCATGTTGATTTTGTGTTGTAACCACACCCCACATGGGCCAACGTTGTTGAACCACTTTTTGTAATTCCTTGTACTATACTTTCAGTAATACAATCCCAAAAATTCTCTAAAAAAAAATGGATTTGTAAGTTGTACAGGTCAAGAGCCTTGAAGATGAGTTACATGTGTTTTTTTCTTATGCTGTGACTACCTATTTAAGACAATTTTATAATGTTACAACAAAATGCTTGTATGATTTATTTTTGCTGCCTCCATGGTGCATGGTCAATTTGTAGAGTGTATCTTTATTTTTCATGAAAATGTAAGATCTTTCCAATAGATTCTACGGGTCCTTGGATGTAATAAAGCTTTAATTTCAATTTTAATTAATAGACTGACTTCAGGTATAAATAAAGATCAATCTTCATACGAACTCTTTGGCAAGGTACCCAATATTTCTCACATGAAAATATTTGGTTGGTGTTCTTATGTTAGAATTCCAAAAAAATTATTGGACAACTTGGACAATTGACAGTGCGGATCCACCTGACAATGTAGAATTCATTGACTTTCTATAGGATCACAGTTTGGCAGATTTGGAAATCGAAGATTGCAGGTTTACCTAGAGCAATAGACGATGGGGGCTGAGTTGGATTAAATCTAGGATTGATAGGGTTTGGGTGAGTACGTGGTGACTTCTAGAGTTGGATGTGTAGGTGTTGGGACAGGAGTGGCAGGCTTCTGACCATAGATCTATTTTGTGTTGGTTGGGCCATGGACAGAATCAGGCCCCCAAACCTTTTAGATTCGAGTGAACTTGGTTGAGCAAAAATTGGTTACACTTGTTGGTATAGGAAATTTGGCAGAGCTATTCTGAAGCTCACGAACAGAGGGAATTTCTACAAAGGGAACTGAAATTATTGAAACAAAAAATCAAGGCTAGAACTTCGGAGGAGAAATTTGGATTTAGAGCATACAGGGAGCGATTAAAGACTAGGCTATGGAAATTGCAAGAGATGCAAGAAGCAGGGGCCAACCTTGCAGATCAGGAGTGGGAGTTGCTTTAGGAGCTACAGGAGCTAGACAAAGAGGAAGAAGCCTATTGGCAGTAGCGGGCTTGGGTTTCTTGGCTATGTGACGGGGACTTGAACATCCATTTTTCTTTGCTACGGCTAAAGGTAGGGGGACAATAAAGTAAAAAATCCATCATGTGGTTGTTGGAACAAGGATGACCAAGCAAGGGATGGTTGATACATTGTAGACATATTGGTTAAATATTTGGAGTAGGAGAGATACGGAGCGAATTTCAATTTTGATGCAACAAATTATAACGGGCAAGGACAATCAACAGCTTCTAATGTTGTTCACTAGACCGAAGTTGGCCGTGGCGTTGAGGTCAATGTAGATGAACAAGGCATTGGGACCTAATGGGTGGCTTGTGGAATTTTTTAGGGAATTTGATGATATCTTGGGGGAAAACTTGTTGGCTGCGTTCAATAGGATGCTCAGTTGGCAACAAGTTCGTAGAGAAATCAACTGCTCACGAATTGTGTTGTTGTTGAAGGTGCCTAACCTGTCTACGCTGGCACACTTTAGACCCATCAGTGTGTGTAATATGCTGCTGTGCTTATTCTCAAAAATGCTTGTTGCACGAACGACCTTGTTAATGGGGAAGATTGTGGGAGAACACCAGGCGGGGTTTATTAGGGGTTGTTTCTTGCATGATTAGGTCTTGATGTTGTAGTAGATTTTGCACTTGTTGCAAAGATTAGGCTTCCCAAGCATGTGTATTATTAAGTTAGAAATTACCAAGGCCTATGACACTGTGAGCTGGGCAACCTTGCAATAGATCATGCTCCTTAAGGGTTTTAGCCCTGAGTTCGTTAAGCTATGTATCTAGATGTAGAGTTCTAGTAGATACTCTTTTGATATTGACGACAAGTTGTGGGGGTTCTAGCTGCATGGGAGAGGGCTAAGGTAGGGGGACCCAATCTTTCCTATGTTGTTTCTTCTTGTTATGGACTTGCTGCAGTCCTATTATACTACCGAGGGAATGTAGGGTTTGACGGTTGTTGGAGTCCAATGCCTTATCACCCATTATTCTGATGATACAATTTTATTCTCTAGGGCTGTGGTGCCATAGGTGGAGGCATTAAAGAGGGCTTTACACAGGATGGAGTTAGAGCTAGGGCTAGCTATTAACAAGGAAAAGTCAGCATCCCATTTTGCCAATACTGCTGGGCCAGTAAGTGTAAGAATCATGCAAGTGCTGGGCATCTTGTCTGGTAGGTAGCATGATTCTTATTTGGGGATGCCATTCTTTGATTGGCATTGTAAGAATGCATGGGTGGGGTTGGTGGAGAGACCGCGATTAAAGACAATGCATTGGAGTAACAGATTTCATTCTCAGAAGGGTAAGATGCTACTGGCCTCAATGGTGCTGACAACTACAGCCAGATACACAACGTCTATGATGGTCCTGTCGATCAGAGTGGTTCAAAAGGTTGACCAAATCATCTGACAGTTTGTTTGGTCTGGGGGAAATTGGGGAAAGAAACTTCACTTGGCCTGTTGGGAATTGACGATGTGTCCATGGGCGACTGGGGGAATTGGGATACTAACCTTCCTTGATGAAATTACGCTTGGCATGCAGTGCCTAGTGAACAGGCTGTTGGTGTAGGTTGAGGGATAGGCACTGTGGGCGAGAGTGCTACAATAGAAGTATCAAAGATGGTAGGCTAACACTAGGATTTTGCACTTATGGAAAAATATCTGCAGGTAGGTGAGGAGAATGGAGGCCAAGGTGTTGTTGGGTAAACCCCTATCAAAGGTGGTCAAGTGTCTACACCCACCAAAGGTAGGGTGCAAAGAGCTATGGAGGGGGAGATTTCCTGAAAAAATCAAGGCTCTTGGTTGGCTCATTTGACATAAAGCATTATCGATGCAGGCAGCTTTAAGGGCGCGGGGAATCATCATCAATATTACTTGCCCCCTTTGTAGTGCAGTGGCTGAAACATTAGAACACCTTACTAATTAGTGTAAATTCATGCAGGAGGTGTGGAGGACAACTGGGATTAGTTTCCTAATAAATATTAGTGGTGACTCCAAAGCATTAGCTATATTATGGTCCTCTTGGAAGTATAGGAACCACTTTATCTTTAGAGGGCAAAGGTTGTCAGTGCCTTTGGTGGTTGTTCAAGCTGGGCTCTTGTTGTGGGTAGAAGCAGGTCATGCCATGCGATGGGGACCAACCTACGAGTTGATAGTTATGGAATTCATGGGGGATGCATAGCTATGGCCGTTGATTGAAAGAATGGGGTAGGAGGGCATGCTTTGGTGTGTGGAAGGGTAGTTGGGATTGTCAACAGATAATTTCTTTGAAAATTGGATGGGGGATGAAACCCATTTTAGGGGTGGATAAGCGTCACAGAGATGGCGTTGGAGGAGGTGTTGGGGGTGTCAGTAGAAGGGGAACTTATTGCTCCAATTATCCAGTCCCACATGTTTGCTGCTGAATTTTTTCGGGGTGTGATCCTGTGGACTGCCAGTGGGCACATCTGCAAGGATAAGTTGGTGAGGGTTTGCCAAAATGTGGCGATTTTAGTGGATCGATACTTTGTTCAATCAGGGTTGTTGCACATGCTCATGGAAGTGCACTTTGCATTCCTTCAGTGCATTAGACATGGCATTCAGGTTAACATAATTCGCTTCTTTCTAGACTCCCTCAAACGGAAATGACCTGGAAGGCATTTAGGGGTGACTTTAGCTTTGTGGAGGGTAGGAAAGATGGAAATCTTGACATATTTGTGAGTAGAGCCGACCTTGGTTTATTAGCGGAGACACCAGTAGTTCGAGTCTAGGACACAACTGTTGGCGGTCTAGTGGTGATCGATGGGAGTAGACCAAGCATCTAGCAGCAACGTGTAGGCTGGGGGGCATTTGGTCTCGAATGGAAGGAGGTTTCTTTGAATGTGCAATCATTAGACAAAATGGTTGAGGTGTGTCAGTCCACAACCAAGTAGGCGAGGAGGGAGGAAAGGGAGGTATGGTAGTCCCACTGGGAGGAAATGCGGGCGACAATCCAAAGGGAGGTGGATATTCAATGGGTGAGGGACTTGCAGCTCATGGAGGACTTGTTCGAGTGGCACACTAAGAAGTACGTGTGGATGGTAGAAACACATAGGTAGCGATGGGAGAGCTACGAGCTACAGGTTCTACCGAGGGTGGAGATGGGGGCATGGCTGGCTGCGGCTAGGACTGTGGATTGGGATGCAGTGCCAAAGCTTATAGGACTAGAGCGACTAGCAGCATTAGAGGCCTCACACGAGGTGACATTGGGGGTTGAAGAAGGGTCTATAAGGGCCAGCTTGGCAAAGGACTGGAAAGGGTAATTTTCTGTTGAGGGTGGTTTAACTTGAGGGTGTTGTGGTGGGCATCAGGGTAGTGTTGGCGATAGCTGGCTACATTTTGGCTTGGTTTCTAGCTACGTCTTTCTTTTCTTTCTATTCTACGGGGAGGGATTTAGTTGCAGTTCTGTGGCAAGGGTTGTTTCCTTTTTCTTTTTGCAAATTTTGGTATGACTCGGTGCAGATGTACATACATTTTTATCTTTAATATATCTCAAATTATTCTTAAAAAAAAGAGACCTTGGACAATTGAGGTAAAGAATGCATCTTCCTTGGTGATGATTAGAAGTTTAATGGCTACAAATGCTAGAATCTTATTTGAGTTTAAATGGCAGATGTCAAGAGATGTTATATTTGATGAATTTAAAGTTAGACTTGTTGATTTTAAAGAAAAATCCTCAGAAATTAGAGTCTACATACAATTCATGACTATGGATTCAAAGAGACCATCCTTCATCCCAAAAGCTTTGATAATAATTTTGAGAATTTTACTACAAAATCTGAAGCCAATCCAACATTACATTTTCAGTCCTTTCAAATGATCCATCAAACATTGAGAGGCCATGAAAATCAAAGTGTGATAAGAGACTATGGACAAGGAATACAGTGCTTACCTTGAAGAACACCACATGAGAGTTAGTGGAGAAGCTTAAGGGCAACAAGATCATTGATTGCAATTGGCCATTCAAGAAAAAATACAATGAAAAAGGTGAAGTTATAATACATAATTTAATGAATTCTTGTTGAAGAAAAAACACAAGGCTTGCATGATTGAACCATTTAAGCATAATGCAGCTGGTTTTATTATTATGTCATTATATGTTGATGATTTGGTTTTTATTTGCTCTTGTAATAATTAATAAAAGAGTTTAAAATTGATATGATAACTGAAATTGAGATGAAATATTTGGGAGAACTAAAATATTTTCTTGGTATTCAAGTTGATTAAGATAAGGAGGGTCTGAAAATTCATCAAACTAAGTATGCAAAGTCTATTTTAGATGAGTATGAGATGCTATATGAAAATCCAGCAAGAGCTTCTTTACCTCAAAACATGAAATTGGAAATAAAAGACAAGATTCCATTAATAAATGCTTCACTATATAAAGGTATGATTGGATCTCTACGTTTTCATTGTCATACAAGACCTGACTTGGAGTTTGCTATTTGATTCTTATCTAGCTTTATGCAAGAGCTAAGGGCTTCTCATTTTCATGCCTTTAAGCATGTACTACGATTATGTGAATGCTACATATGATAATGACATGTAAGTCAAAGGATGGCAGAAATCTAAATCTGTTGCTATCATTTTTCATGGCTCAAATCCTATCTATTGGAAATCTAAAATACATTCTTTAGTGAGTTTATCATTGTGTGAGACTAAAGTCATAGGCATGGCTGAATGTTTTCACCATATATTGTAGTTGAAGAAGCTGATTACACAACTAGGATTCAAGATTCATTTATCTATTGAATTGCTATGTGATTATTTTGTTGCTCTTATTCTCTCAAAAGAGCATACCCCCCATAAAAAATCCAAACACATTGACATAAAACACTACTTCATCAAGCAAGAAATCAAAGAAAAAGATATCCAAAACATGTTAATTCCACTATTCAAATAGCTGACCTCATGACAAGAACTTTACTACGTTTCAGAGTTAAGTACCTCAATGAGATCATTGGCGTTACAAAGATTGAAGACCAAGTTGAAGACAATAAAACCTTCATCACGACATTGTATTCCACTGTGAAGGAGGGATTGTTAGAGATAATGTGAAATTGCAAGTCATGAGTTCCAAGTTTAAGTCTAATTTTAATTAACTTGCTTTGTATTTTAGGCCAAAGCCATGTAATATTTACTTAAAGTTATAAGGTCATGTAGGAATTTTTTTTAAAAAAAATTTGTTAAAATAAATATAATTGGTAGGTGGATGTACATAGAATTTGGCCCCAATGACTAAAGAAAAGTCATGTTTATTAATTTACTGTATGGGAACAAAGTCTACCCGTCACCCGTAGGGGTTGGGGATTTTGGTTATTTTTGTTGGGGGTGCCTTGGTTGTGTTTAGGGGACTTGGTTTTGGTCTGGTTTGGACTGCTCAGTTTTTTGTTCCTGTCTTGGATCGTTTCTTTTCATTATGTCCTTTAATCTTCAAGCTTCTGTTGTATTGCATGTCAGTGAGTTTGTTATCGTTTCTGTAGAAGTTTTCTGAGGTTGCTTGCGGCCATTTTGAAGTTTTATGGGGCTGCTTGAGGCTATTTTTGATCTTGGGGCTGCGCGCCCTATGGTGAGGTTTTGTCAGTATGCCGTTTAGGCTGTGGGCCTTCCTGGTCTGCTTTTTTCCTTTGTAAATATCTCTTGTTTTTGATAATACATTCCCGAAATTTTTTCCAAAAAGAAAAAAAGAAAAAAAATGTCAACCTGTCATGGAAACCATAGTCCCATTCAAATTTTAGGGTCTTATTCGTTGTAATAAGTTTCAGTAATTGCAAACAATTGAAGACTTCTGAATTTTTTGCTCTCAATTACTTTCAATAAACTCATAATTCTATTCTCAGACCCCTCCCAATTCTCTTAACTCAGATTACTCATTTACAATTGCTACTTTCATCTCCTCTCATTCAACTTTCAATCTATGCCATCATCACCTACATTAAAGTACAGACATTTGACATCAACAAATTTTTTTTTTTTGGTTTCAAAATGTAACATTCTTAGGATATCATAAGGTATTAATATTAATATTAGGGAAGTCATGCTTGTACAACCATACATCCAATCTTGTATATTGACATTAAGAGCTGTGCAACATATGATTAATTGTTTTTAATAGAACGTTGAAAGTGAGTTCACTTACCATTAAAGAATAGATGTTGAGCAATTCAGATACAGCGTGAGAATTTTAAAACTGTAATAAGAGTCCGCTGTTGCCAACATAGGTCTCATTCTCAGTTGTGTTATTTGTTGGCAGCAACAATGATATAGAATGTAGTAAACACCCAGAGGCTACTAATATTGTAGAATGATTAATGTTATTGGAAGTCCATTGGAGTTTTCTTAACAATTATGAATGTAAAGTTTATTTGGTGGATTGCTGCCAAATACTTTGTATACATGTATTATTTTTTAAAAAGTATTGACGTGTTCAAGACTGTAATTCATATCTTTGATTATGATTTTCATCTTAAAGGAGAAGTGGTTTCCCTGTGATTTCAATTGAGTGCAGTTCTTTATTTAAATGAGCGTTAAAATGTTTGATGGGATCATTTGATATGGGGGATTAAATGTATTCCTGCATCAGAAAACTCCTACTAAACTGAGCTGCAACTGCAATAGTTCAATTCGATCAATTTGAAACATTCTTTAGTGTAATTGTTGAACACCAAAGTGGAAGTTCAAAAAATGCATTTAATCATCAGCAATGACTGTTCCTTGTCTTCAAAGAGGCTTTTTAGTAAAATATTCAAGGAAGATGGGTCATGCATTCTCAATTTTGTTATTGGGAAAAAATCTACATGTATTTCCTATGGAATGTTTAGAGAGTGGCCTGTTCATTTGTGCAATGTGTATCCTTACACATTGTGGCATTCTAGCATCTAAGTAATTTGCATCATTTTTGACATGTCTGTATCTGTTTCAATCCAAGTAAAGTTTCTTCTTTGGATTTGTATCCAAGTGGTTTTTTACCATTACCTCATCTTAAGCCACATGTTTTCTCTAGAAAACCAATCATTTTTAGAGTTGTTAAAAGAACTTCCATTGAAAGTTTCACTTCTTGCAAAACTTTGTGTGTTTTGAATATATGTAACAACTAATTTTTTAGCCTTTAATCATAGCTTGTTTGTATTGGATGGGACAAATGGGGGGCAGCGGGCAGGATTGAGGGGTTGTTAGCTCTTGGGGAGGGGGTGTGGAGGTGGAGAGACCAAGTGTTGTGTGGAGGTGGAGAGACCAAGTGTTCTCCCCAGACACCATTGGCCAAATGGATGGATGAGCCGGTAGCTTCGGAGATGGAGTTGCCCCCATTTGGGGAATGAATAATAGTGGGACAAGGGTCTTCAAGACCAAAAATGAAGGACTTCCTAGCAAGGCAGGTGGCAGGCTTGGTGGGCATGGCTGTGCTTCCACCAGAGTGCAAGGTTGGATGCCCAGATAAAACAACAATGCGCAAGAAATCCATGCAGTTGGATATCGATATGGGGGTGCAGTGAACACTACGGGAGGTGTAGCACAGATAGGTGTCTACATCTCCATGAAGATCCTTACCTGGAACTGTTGGGGCCAGGGTACCCTATACAAAAGAAATACCTTGCGAATGATGGTTAGGGAGGTAGGATGTGATTTGGTCTATTTACAGGAAACAAAGGTCCAAATATCTGAATAGAAACTATTGAATTGGGATGCATGGACTTCACACTTGGTGCCTAGTAGGGGCTGCACGGGAGGGTTGGCCATTTTGGCTAAAATCCCAATCAGATTCATAGAAGATTCAAATTGGAGCCAGACTGTTTATGTGTAGCAAGTGGGTCTCTGGTTCACAAACGTTTACAGGGCACAACACTGGGAGGCTTGGGTCTAGGCACTTAGATAGGTGGTAGGGATAATCCCCAATACCGCCAAATGGATGTTGCAGGGTGATTTCAACCAGAGGCTCTATTGTTAGGAGAAAACTAGAAATGATTGCACGGATCCGTCGAGGGCCAAGGGTTGCATCGATTTTCTTTGCCAATATGAGTTGGTTGACTTAGAGATTTTGGGATGTCAATACACTTGGAGCAACCGCTGGAGGGGATCAAATTGGGTCCAGTCTAGAATTGATTGGATATGGGTTAGTGCAGGCCTCATGCTAGAATTCAACATTAAGGCCTTAGACCATCGGTCCATCCTTTGCCAGGTTCGGTCTAAGGAGGGTCAGGAACCCTAGCCATTTAGGTTCGAGTGGACCTTGCTGCACAAAGCTTGACTGAAACCATTGGTGACTAATATATGGCAGAATTATACACGAGGGTAGGAGCCTCGACAGTTCCTGTGAGATGGATTGCGGGCTCTAAAAATCGGCATCAAGACCAAAGCAACTGATGACAAGTATAGCTTTTGAGAGTACAAGATGCAGGTGCAGGAGGAATTGCGGAAGATCCAATAGTTGCAGGAAGTTGGGGCCACCTGGGACACTGAAGAGTAGGAGTTGCTGTAGGAACTCCAAGAGCTAGACAAGGAGGAAGAAAGCTGCTGGTGCCAGCTTTTGAGGGTGATGTGGTTACGGGAAGGGGGCAAGCACACACGCTTCTTCTTTGCTATGGCCAAACATAATTAGGCACACAAAAACAAAATCCAAAGCTTGTTGGAGGGCATAGGTGGGGGAGGGCCACAAAGCAGTGGAAAGGGGTTGGAAGCCCTGCAAGCATTCTGGTGGGAGATATGGCGTTGGCAGGCAATGGAGCCTATATTTGTGCCAATTCGAAGGGTTCTTACATGTGCTGACAACCTTAAGTTGCTGTGCCATTTTTCGAGGGAGGAGTTACTGAGGGCAATGAAGTCGATGTAGTCCATCAAGGCTCCAGGGTCGAATGGGTGGCCCATCAAATTCTTTAGGGAGTACGAAGACATCTTGGGATCTAATTTGCTGGACACTTTGAATAGTATGCTTCGTTGGAAGTAGGTTAGGAGAGAAATTAATTGCTCAAGGGTGGTGCTATTACCCAAAGTCCCTCACTTGTCCTCACTTGGACATTTTTGGCCCATCGGGGTTTGTAATACCCTTCTGCAGGTCTTTTCCAAGATGCTGGTTGGGCGTGTTGTGTTGTTAATGGTGAAGTTAGTTAGGGAGCATTAGGTTGGATTTATAAAGGGTTGTTATCTGTAGGACTAGGTGCCGCTATTGTAGGAGATCCTACACTCGATTAAGATGGCTAGATTTTCTGGAATGTGTCTTAAGCTTGATATCACCAAGGCTTATGACACAGTGAGTTGGGCGGTGCTTAGGATGGTTATGAGGGTGAAGGGTTTTGATGCCAAGTTCATAGACTTGTGTATTCAAATGCAGCAATGTGGCTGCTATTTGCTTGACATCGACAAGAAGCTTTGTAGTTTTGGCAAGATAGGGCACGGATTGTGACAAGGGGACTCACTGTCACCACTCCTATTTATCATCGTCATGGATTTGTTCAAAAGATATTGTCTTGCTGAAGGCATGTAGGAACTCCATGTCACTGGGGTGCATTGTTTGGTAGCCCACTAGGCAGATGATACGATGGTCTTCTCTAGGGCTGTGGTGCTGCAAGCAACAACCTTGTTATGAGCGATGGCTAGGATGCAATGCGAGGTGGGCCTTGAAGTAAATAAAGGGAAGTCGGCCATATACCTCATCAACATGGATGGAGTGGAGTGGGCCAAGATGATTCAGATGTTGGGCATCTTGCTGAGACATGCGCAAGACACATACTTGGGCATGCCCATCTTTGACTGGAAATGGCAGCTAACTTGGAATGGATTGGTAGAGCAGATCCAACAGAAGACCATGCTTTGGATCGCCTGTTTCCCCTCCCGGAAGGGGAAAATGGTGTTGGCTACCATAGTTCTAATGGCGTTTGCTAGATTTACAGTGTCCATGGCCAAGCTACTAGCTACAGTGATATAGCAAATTGACAGCATAGTTAGGGAGTTCATGTGGTTAGGTGGCAAAGTGGGAAAAAAGATGCATTTGGTGTCTTGGACAATCACGATGTGTCCCAAGTTGGAGGGGGGAATTGGCATGTTGTGATTTGGGGATGAGATGACCTTAGGCCTACACCACCTGTTGAATTGGTATTTGGGACAAAATGAGGGCACGACACTCTGGGTGTAGCTATTGCGGTGGAAGTATAATCACTAGGAGGTGCAATTGAAAAATTCCTAGCTTTGGAAAAACCTCTATTGTCATGCTAGTGAGGTGAAGCAGCTTGACTTAGTAGGAAAAGACTTGAAGGAATTGGTCAAATTCCTTTACCTGTAGGAGGCTGGTTGATTGGAGCCCTAGAAAGGCTTCCTTCTCGAGAAGATAAAGGCTTTTGGTTGGCTCCTCAAGCATAGGGTGCTGTTGGTGAGGGTGACGTTGAGGGAGCGGGGGCTTCAGGTGGGGGACATTTGTCCGCTTTGCCATGTGGAGCATGAAATGATACACCATTTTATATATGGGTGTAGGTTTTACAAGTTGTGTGGCTGGTAGCTAATATCTTCCACATAGCGGGGTTCCAGGGGGATTCGTCTGAGCTTGCCATGTTGTGGGTCCTATGGAAATGTAGGAATTTGCTGGTCTTTTAGGGGCAGCCACTCCTTGCAGCCATGATGGTGGTCTAGGAGGTGCGATTACTATGGATAGAGGCCATTGAGGCTATGGAACAAAGGCTACTCTTCAAGCTGTTGTGGATGGAATTTGTCAGTATGCTCGAGCTATTGATGTTGGTTAAAAGGATGGGGTGGGTGGACCTACTAAAACACTTGAAAGGAGAACCAAACCTATCCACGCAATGATTTTATGACAATTGGGGTGGGAAATACAATGTAGTATAGGGGTAGAATGATTGAGGTGTCGATGCAGGTGGTAGTTGTTGCATTGGGGGTGGCCACGGAGGGAAAGATTGTGGTGTTGATCTCGCAGACGCAAATTGATACGATGAAGTTCTTTCGAGTTGCAGGGCATCTGGAGGGAGGCGGCAATTTTGGTGGAACGATATTTTGTCCAATCGGGATACCCCCACAAGCTTGTGGGTGTGCATTTCACTTTCCTCAAGCATTTGTGGCATGGGTCACCTATTAATCTACCACAGTTCTTCTGGGATTCCTTACGGAGGCAATGGCTGGGGCAACACCTGGGGGTGGTTATTGCACTTTTGTCGCAGGGGTGTGCCAATTGTGAATCCGACACCAACCATTGTCTATTAGCAGAGGTGGGAGCATAGGCAGGGATAAAGGGCTCAAACATAGGGCAGTGGGGGCCTTGTTTCGGGTAGGGCTAATGAGTTGAACCAGTTTGTAGGTAGGGAGCTGATGCCGAGGTAGTGCATCGGCAGTAGAGTGTAGCTAGATGAGTGTCGGTTGGCTGCTAGGTAGGCATGCCTAGAGGAGCATGTGTTGTGGCTGTTGTGATGGGAGTACATGTGGTAGGATGCCTAACAGGAGGCGTTGCAGGACCTCCGATGGATGGAATCAGTGTTCACTAAACATTGGACGAGCCTAGTGTATCTCATCAAAGTGAACAATTAGAGAATGGTGCTTGGGCCCAGCACCACGGTTACACAGATTGCGATTACCTTGGCGGCTTCCAAGGGCTCTGCTATGGTAGAGCATAGTGGGTTGATTTTGCAGCTAGCCAAGACGGTCGGGAGCGGTAGCTTGGGGCTAGACATGCCTCTATAAGGCTACACCACCAACCTGGATTAGGGGGGTGTATTTTTGTTTTCTTTTTCTATTTTCCTTTTTGCCTTGATGGTTGTGTCTTGACTGTGCTAGGGTCTTAGGACAACTATCCTCCGAATTGTTGGTTTTTGGGATTATTTTGGGGTTGCGAGACTAGCCGAATCATGTGGACACGTGTTTGTAAGGAACGTGCTACGGAGGGTCTTGGAGCCACGTGGTTGGGATGGGCTTGGGGCTTGGGGTTGATGACCCATGTTGTACATCTGTACAATCTTTTTTTTTTTTGGAATAATATTGCTCGAACATTTTCCAAAAAAAAAAAAAGCCTGTCTATGTCTAACAAGTAAATCTTATTTCAAATTTGAATGGCACACACAATAGTAACGATGGAATGGGTTTTGCTCATCACTTTATTTTTGTTTGGCTTGAGTCAAGTTTCATTCCTAGCATTTGAAGTTAAAAGTTCTATGAATTTATATTTTTAATTCAATATTTTTTCCATTACTACAAACATGAAGCTAACGCCTAGTGCCCACATCTCTATGGGAAATAATTCTTATTACATACCTATGGGCCACTATAACTATCCAAGAGGACATTTAAAACTAGAGACCAAAAGCAAGACACAAAGCAGGAATCCCCAAAAAGTTAAGGCCATGGATGGCCAAGAAGGCATACTTTGGAACTTAGGATTTAATAAATGCAAGTAAGAATTAGCTGGTTCTGATTAAGTAGGCTCATGATATGATAGATAATACCTGTGTGTTTTCTTGCAAAAAGGAGGTAGGGTTTTCTGGTTGTATGATTCTCTCAGTTCGTTGCATCGGTTATAGTCATTCCACTTTTTACAAACTCACTCTCCTAAGAGTCATCCTGTTAGAGGGATGATGGCATGTAAAAATATATATTTTGATATGCAGTTACCCTTCCCCACTAATTGGTAAACCTAAATTGATGTAAAAAATGGTGTTAACTACAAATTGTCTATAATTGCAAATTGAAAACATTAAAACATGCAACATTTTGATGATATAAGTGTTTTTGATGATGTACATTTTGCAACATTTTCATACTCAGTTTTATAAATTTTGTTTGATTCTTCAATATTAAGCATTCTTCATCTTATTGTGTAGCTCTTGTCATTTTTTTGATGCATGGATTGACTTTCTAATTTTAATATTCTGTACTTTTTAATTTTTGGTTTCAGGTGTTTAATAACTTGACTCAATATATTTCAAGTACAAAGTCACATCTTGGTAAAAGTCCTGAAAATGATGTTTTGGGAAGTCTTCCCAATAAAACTAAGCAAGAGCTTAAAGAGGTAACTTAGTCATTCACTACTTGAATTTTGAATCACTAACTTTTCAAGAACATTTGAAGAAATTTTCATCTGCCAAATCATAGTAATGATGGAATTCTCTCCCAGCAGCAATGGTCTACCATACAGGAGCTACTTTGACATTTTTGGGCTTGCTATCCAATCACATCTACTTTCCTATTTGGTAAGGTAAAAAGTTGTTCTTCTTAATTCAAATTGCAGTATTTTGGATACTTCTTAATGGAAGTTTGTTATGGTTAGACCATAATTATCATTGAAGTGCACTTGCGTTTGTTTCATTTCATATACTAGATGTAATGAACCACTTCTCCTTGAGTTTTTGCGTTAATGATTGTAATAGTTTTTGTGTGTGTTTGTGTGCATGTTTTGTTGATAAGTTGTGTGTGTGCTTTGTTTGAACTCTGGTGGAAATGGCTAATTGAAATAGTAATAAATTTGTTGACCAGATTTTTATATGTATTATGATTAAATGTTTAAATACTTTATGCATAAAAAAATATGATTTAAAATACATGCTGGGAATGTTTTAAACTAATAATAATAAATAATATATAGGAAAACAAAATATTTTTTGTTCTATTTCAACAAAGATGCTGAGAAACAAAATAAAAAGAGAGGACAATACTCTAAGGTGTGCCTCAAGAGCTAAAATAGGTATGTTGAGATGCAAAAGAATGCTCATATTGAGGAAGTTGACCTATGAATCAAGTTGGAGAAACCTAACCCATGAATTAGGGATATTGTGTGCAAATACTGTAGCTTTATATTTTATTTTTTAAATTTTTTTATCTAAATGTGAGGCATTGCCCTTTTTAGTTTAAAATAGTAGAGTATAAGTACCCTCTCCATGGTTGTAGAAAGGTCATGTGATGACCTTTCAGGGATCGTAAGACGATGGGAAAATTCAAATCGCTGATGACCTGAAAAAGAAGGTGCCTTATTTGATTATGTATCTTGAATTGCCCTTGTCATGAATCTATTTGAAAACTCTTTCCTTGCATCTTATGACAATTCTGAATGATAAAGAAATATATATTATGTTGGAATGTTCAAGAGGAATTGAACCTGAGATCTAGCAAAATCGGAATTCTAAAATATCAAAAATTGTTGATTTAGGAATTGAATCTGCAACCTGTGAATATACATACTTTATTGATTTTATTATAGTGATCATGAAGAGAATTGAACTCATGATCCATTGCTGGAGAGAGAGAGAGAGAGAGAGAAAGATAACTTTAAAAAGAAAGAAAAGAATACGAACAATCCCCAACAAGTCAGTTACAAGAAACCAAAGAAAAGAATACGAACAGTCCCCAACAAGTTAGTTAGAAGAAACCAAACAAAAGAATACGAACAGTCCCCAACAAGTTAGTTACAAGAAACCATTCATTATCCCTTATTCTACCTACAAAGAGGAAGAGGGGGAGAGGGAAAAAAAAAGACACACACAAGGCAAAAGTAACTTTGCAGAACACAAAAAAAGAAGGATACATCAACAAGGAGTGTGGCTGTGAAGGGAGAGAAGATTGTCACTGCTATAAGAGATAGCAAAGAGAAAGAAAACAAGTGTGGCATAGCAATCCAATATTCGGATAATTCCTCCTAGTAAGCAAGATATTTAAGTAAGGAGGTAAAATGATCCATCTTTGTTATGTTTGTTAATGGCTAGCAAGGGTTGATTTTCTCAAACTTTTCTTTTCTTGCTTGTCTAACCACCTTCACAGTGCTTGTATGAAAATATCGAAATTGTTGTTGTAAGCTTAAACTTATTTTTTGGATCATTCTGCCTGTCCTCTGCACTCTCATACCTAAATGACTTGGATGAGAGTTGTTTTTATAACGATTCAGAAACACCCATAACGATTTGGGGCATTTTTGGCAAAGGATTGTTAATAGGGGCTATGGATCCCTCATATGAGGATTGGTACCACCAACAGAAAGTGAGAGTATCCTTGGGCCCATCGATAATTATGAATTGTTGAATTCTTTGGATTTTGGTTGGAATTCGGTTTATAAACCCTCCCCTCTTGAATACATAAATCTTGGATCTGAATCTTGAATTATACTTATTTTTTTCCTATACCTTCTCAAGTCTGATTTTAATATCTTTCTATAAGTTGATGGAGTGGGGGAAAACCTACGATGTTAATTTATGGTTATGATCTAGCTATTCTCTACTATTGAACATATGAATTTCCTAATTAAATAATTACTGGTAAAATGGTTACAAGAGTTAAATTCAGATCTTGTTTTTGTGTGTGGTTGGAAATTATAAAATATTATTATGTGATTGAACAAATATGAGATTATTATTTTATCTGCTTATGTGGTCATTTCTTTGGTTTTCAAATGTGCAAATGACCCTAATTAAATATTTCTTTTTGGGTTGAATAATTAAAAAGTTAGATTTTTTTTTAATCTAATGAATCTTGCACAGATATTTTATTATCTATTTCTTTTTAAAATTATCTCTTAATTCTTAAATTAATATTGATTGACCTATTTCAGAGTTAGATCTAGGGACTTTTGCTTTCATTTTAATTTTATAGGTTAATGTTAGTTTAATTGTTGTAGAAAGAAAGCCACTTGGGCATTTTCTTCTTTCAACTAGCTTTCTTTTTAGGGGGCTTTGGGCATTTTCTTCTTTCAACTAGCATATATTTTTATCATTGGAGCATCTCAGAACTGTGACATCTTCCATGGAAATTGACTTAATATCCTTTTTTTTTGAAAAGTTAAAATGAAAGCTTTGTTAATTAAGTATAATATTTTAAACGTGGGAGTGTCATGAGTTATTTGTGGTGTGTAATGAGTAGCAGAGAGGTTTAGAATAGAAGGTTCAAGAAAAAATAAAGAGTATTATGAACTAATTTGCAACGTGACAACTAATTTTCTGATATTTGTGAGACCACCAAGACTTGGTACCACGTCGTTTTTTGTTTGTTATTATGCTTGAATTAGTAAAAGATTGTTATTATGCTTGAATTAGTAAAAGATATACGAGTGGGTACTGGGCAAAGGAGTCACCCTACCTTACGGTGATGTTATGAAGAAATGTAGGAGAATCTTAGGGATTAATGATTGCATGGTGTGTGCATTTGGGGTTAGCTCAAAAATGGAAGATAAAGTAATCAAAATTGAAAATTAATTGATCATAAAAGCTTTTGCTTAAGAAATAATCTTTCCTATTTTGTTTTATTATTTTTTGTTATATTATTCAACACTTTTAAAAAAGTGTTATTCTGTTTTCAGAGAATTAAAAAAAAAACGAAGTTGGAAAAAAAAAAAAACAGTAGAAGTTAATTATGGTAGGGAGGCTCAGGGATGAGCTGCGGCAGGAGGAGGTGGACCGGCAGGCCCGGGAGGTGGCGGCCCGGGAGGAGCAGGAGCGGTTGCAGGAGGAGGAGCTGCAGCGGCAGCGGCAGCTAGATCGGGCGCATTAGCAGAGCGCCCGTCAGTGGCTTAGGGGGGGACGCTGCCCATATACCGTCCTTGGTATTAATTGTGAGAGCTCCTGGGGGGAGCTCAGAAGGCACATCCGCCGTACGTCCGCTAGACTCCACCGGGATGCGGGGGATTCGTCGCCGGATCGACGCGGGCGCGAGGCTCTTCTGTAGAGGTTCCAGCAGACCGTGAACTTCGTCGACACGGAGGATCATCGGGCTACTCTGGACATGCTCCATGAGTTGGAGTTGCCCCGGTGTGCCTGCCACCAGCTGCTGACCCACCCCTAGCCCTTTCCCCTTCTCTCCCTCGTTCCCTCCGC
>MNCI01027002.1:529180-550028 GCA_015680685.1 Gnetum montanum
TTCTTTCAGTAATACATTCCCGAACATTCCCTCAAAAAAAATTATGGTAGGGAGGCTAATGTCGATTACTGTGCCCATCTAACAAATAATGTGTCGCATTTGACACAAATAATAAATAATAAAAAAATTAACATATTATGATTTTAAAATGTATATGAAAAAAAAAACCCAGGATTAATAATTTAGTGTAAGAGTCTTGGCTTGGAAATTTCTAAGTCACAGGTTTGATTCCAGTGGACTACGCTGAGTTATGTATGAAAGAATTCCATCAAAGGAATTTCTGAAACTGTTCCGAGACATATCCAAAAGGTCTTAGTGGATGTAAATAAAAATTCAGTTTCAAATTTGAAGTTTACCATAATAAAGTTTGACACCAAATAATGACGATTGTGTTTTCGTTTTTAATCATATTTGCTAAATATCTCTTGTTATGCACTGATTTTGAATGACAGGCAAATCGACGTAAAAATGCAATGAACCAGATGTATGAAAAATTAGAGGTATACATTTTTTTTGGAACTTGTCACCAAAGCTTTAATTGATAGAAAGGTTGCTGCTCACTTCCAAATTGTGTTGTTAATTATATACTGATTTTGTTTTACCCAAAACATGTTGATTTCTTATTTACCGTTTATTAAAGTAGTGTACATCCAACTTTGTTGGTTACAGAGAAGTAAAACTTCTGCACAACCAGAATACAGGCATCAAGCTTCCATGCTTATTCAACCTATGCTTCAGGTGTCTATCGAAACTGATTAACTCTATATTTCGTTTCCATTTACCATATTTTTGAGGATGACATAAGTTATCCTGTGCCATATATTTTTTATATAAATTTTATTAACATATAAACAATTGGGATTTATGATTATGACTTCCAGGCATCGGAAGCAGCTTTTACGCATCATGAAGCAGAGTCAAAGAAGAGGTCTCTGAAAGGCACTCTGAAAGTTAACGGGGTGATGTAAATGATGTGCAATATACTGTATGTTTTGGTATCCATACCAAACTCCATTTTGTTTACTCTTCGGTTGCTCTTTCTGTACATCAAAGAGCTAAGTATCGTTTTGCTGTACTCCAGTTTTGAAACTGGTTCGGCAGCAAATAATTGAGAGTAGCGTTCATGTAAACTCTAGAGGCTGAGCTGGTTTACGTATGATCATTTTATCTGATCTGGCAATGCTTCAAGTAAACCAAAATCAAGTTATAGTGAGATTGCTTTATGGTTCATTATTTTAATAGTCTCTGTTTCATGGATATTTTAGTACACACATATATAAATTTTAGTACAATCACCACACTGTGGGCATACACCGGGAGGAAAAGGGTTGAGAGGAAGAACAAGAACTAAAATCAAACTTAACTCTTAAACTAAAACTGACAAAAAGTTGCCTATCAGATCTGTCTACCTCTTATTTATAGATGAGGAGATAGGCTGTGATATCACATATGCGATATCGCGTCAAATGCAATATTGTGGGTGCGTTATTCATGACTCATCATACCCACACGACTGAATGAAAACTCATCCTCAAGTTAAAGTGAGAACAAGCTCCATTGATTACATAGTGGATAGGTATGGGATTATTGACTAGCTAGAATGGATTCATGCCATAGTATTGAGTCAGAACAAAATTGAGACACAACACAAAAGAAAATCCTATGATTACAAAATTGGATGGAACTCATGTAGTTCCTGGTAGTGGTGGCTCTTCCATGGGTGTCTTTCCCTTTTCTTGTGCTTCAGGTCTTGGGATTTGATGGCGTTGAAGTATGGCCTGGAGTTTTTCCTCTTGTAAGGCCTTGAATACCTTGGCATGCATGTAAGTTTGCACTTGTGCCATAGAGGCATCCTAGTCAGCCTTCTCTTTTTCTTTCGCCACCCTTTTATTCTCTGTCAACAGTTTATTAAGTTGCTCAGTTCTGAAAGTGTCCAGCTGGTTCTGAGCAACCTTTGGCCCTATACTCAGAAGGTTTAATATTTCTGAAATGGCTTGAATAGAGAAATCAATAGTCACACCACAATTGTTAACTGTGGTGCCTTCTTATTTATTGTGCCAAAATTGATACTTTCCCCCTAAGTACCAGGCACTACTTTTAAAGAGGGTAGGCCATAATGGGGACCCTTTGAGGTGATCCCTAATGGCCTCCAAAGAAAATTCTATGAAAGGTCCAAAGTTTAATTCCATGATCACTACAGTGAATATGGACCTTTCATGGATAGCCTAAACACAATCCTGGGGCAACGTGAGATATTGTCCCTATTCAGACGCAACATCAGCTCCTCCTTCCACCTTCCTTGATTGTATAGTAGTAGGGTCTTCTTGGTGGATACTAAATGATTGTTCCTCCTGCTCTGCATGTTGTTTGAAAAGAACTTGTCCTTCACCTCTCCTAGGTCATTTGATCACACCTTGAGCAACACCTTCCTGTTCTCTATGTTTCGGGGCTATCTACAATCACACGAGACCAATCGTTAGTAAGGTTGTTACCAAAGTTAGGTTATACCTTACTACTTGCCTTAATAGATTTGCTTTATTTCTGTGTGATGTTAATTATTGGAAGAACATGTCCCCAAAAGATTATAATGTTGAGTCCTCTTTGCTTAGGTGGTTTCCAAATTTAATTTTTTGGTATAGCTAAGGGGATGAAATTATTTTTGACACATTCTATTCTTAATTTCACAACTAATTACCCTTAAATATGTCCTTCGGGCAATCATGAATTTCAAAAAATTTATGTGCTATTCAGAAAAATTTATGCACTATTCAGCATGTGGCCCATCCCCCACGACTAAGTTGAACACTTTGGGTTCTAGTAGGTTCAAACGGAATGAAAATCGGAGTACGAATGAGCGAGTTATAGATATGAAAGCAAGGGACGCGCAATCGCAAGTCATAGAGAGGAATTTGAAAAACTTCCCCTACACGAATAGTTGCAAATGATGTTGATTAGCACAAGGGGGATCACGTATATATATTGTCATAAGAGTTAGGGCACTTAGAGAATGTACTGAATTTTTAAAATTTCTTTGAAATTAAACGATGTAAACTAAGGACATTTGGACATTTGTTAAAAGGTTTCAGGGTAATTCAACTAGTTTTGAAGGCACGAAAATTATGATGGTGTGGAATTTATCAATAAGTACCTCAGATGATAGAGAAAAAGACTATGTGATGGTTCATAGGAACATTAAAATTCGGAGGGATAATAATAAGGGAAAGAATATCATGAACAATACACTGAGGGTAATAAATGGTGTGTGTGAGCTATGTCATAAGTGAAAATTACAAAAGAGTACACAAGTGGATCCTCCCCAAAGAAGGTTTCAACCTATAATGCCCTTGTGTAACACACTTAAAGTGTCCATGGGCACTAGAAGGGTTAAATGTAATCCGCACTAATTCCACAAAACACACACATGTAAATATCACTGGAATGAGGTAAGAATTCTATGTTACACACGACACGAGCTACAATTACATGAACAGTGAAATGAGATGAACTAGAGAATGGGATTATAGAGATTGGGACATGAGGTAATTGACCTAGGGCACAGTGAATCCTGCATGTAAAACATGATTAAGGTGTCATTAACCCATCGTTCCAAGATTAGTGCCAAGTCCATTCCTCTAATTAGTAACATCGCATTGCTTCATCCCATGATGAGCAACTATGAGAGTACCATAACAACAAGGTGTACGACCACTTGGCATTTTGTTCAAGGGAGGACGGATTTTTGTTTTATGGCACTTTCTTTTTCTCTTTTTTTTCTTTTTTTCCCTTTTTTTTTGAACACTGAATCCAAAGAAGCTGCCAACCTTCAGGCATGGGTGCATGTCTTTCTAGTGGGATCCCCTAGAATAGCATTGGATTTTTTAGTGCCCTTTTTGATTACTCTTGCTTCCATTTTTTATTAGATCTACAAGGATCTTAGTACAACCGCGTTGCATGATAACTCCCACAGACGTCACCAAAGAGAATCCGCAAGTCCCCTTGATGTTACACCCTAATCATTCCCTCTTGGTCCATCCTTCTTCATTCTACATACAATGAACACAAAATTAATTTTAAGTTTTACAAATGTCCAGAATATCACTGTACCCTTGAATAGAACCTCTTATTTGTAGAATGGATGAGTGGATGTAATGGGCTCATTGTCCAAATAATTGATCATCTGAGACTTGACAACATAGAACACACCTCAACCAACGATCCACATGAGTGTTTTATTCATAGATGAGATTACTTATAAAAACATAAAAAGAAAAAAAGACAAAAAGAAAAAACAAGAAATTGAAAAATGAAAAACTGGAAAACAAAAAGTTGTAAAATTAAAGAAAATGAAAATGAAAAGTATTTATTAATCCTACTTGCTATTAGAATGGGGGATATCCCTCATAGCTAAATGGTTGAGGATGGAAAGGATTAATAAATGACGATGGGGATCCTTGCATGTTTGAAATATTAGAGCCCAGTCATACTTACCCCATTGGGCTTCACACACTTGATTATCAGAAGCATAGTGGGGAAATTTATACGATGTAGTTCCCAGATAACAAGTTGACCCACTATGATATTTCAAACCATTAGATGGTATGCAAGGATTGGGATGACGCCTTCCATGGCTGTGTTCATTGGGCCATATTGTTGTTGGAGGATGAATTGGTGGCCCTATTGAAGTAACATGAGGCGTGGGGTTTGAAGGTAAGGGTGCACCACAGGTTTGGACTTTTGCTAAGTTGGATGATGCAGTGGCCTCAGAATTGTGTTATCCCTTCCTAGGATCATTTCTAAAGAAGGGACACCTTCGATGTTGAGAAGGTACCTCATTGCCATTGGCAATATTAGTGCAAGTAACGTTCAGTGGTTGTTGCTGTGGTGCAGATACCTTAGGAATAGTTGGTGGTGATGTAGAAGGAGAAAAAAATGAGAATGTTGAAATTGAGGAGTAGTGTGAGGTACACAAGGTGGTGGTTGTGTTGAAGGCATGGGCTGATAGTATTCAGGAGAATGGTAATGTGGTGAGATAAAGTGCATTGGGCCAGTTGGAGAAACAGGATGTTGAACAAATAAGCATTTGGGTTCAGATGATATGAAGGGTGTCGCTAGTTTAGTGGTGGTCTCCTCCACAATTGGGATTGTTGCCACTATGATCGAACACAGTATCTCTATACGAACTCTGGATGTAACATGTTTCCCCAATGCTCATATAAATGTAACAATATTGGGCATTGGCCCTTGGGGTGATCATATAGGCATATGTTGCATTCATACATATGATTCAAAGTTGAGCTCTTATTTTCATCATCCCTTATTTCTTATTGTTTACTGTTTTGTCCTATTTCTTGGGTTTTCAAAACTCTATCTCCAATAATATTGATAAATTCTCCACACCTTTTATACACCCATTCCAACATCTTATTGATCTTTGCCTCGACTTCTTCTAATGATTGTTGTATCAGAAAAGATGTTTCTTTCTCCTTGTGATTGGTTGATTTCTCCTTTTTATGATCATGGACCCTTGTTAAGTTGAGATTTTGGTCCTGTTGATGTTTTTCAACACTCTCCCATCTAGCGATTTCTCCTTCTTCTTTTGCTACCTGCTTAATAATCTCTTGGACTTGATGGGTTCGTAGTTCATATAGTTGACCTTGGGCGTACATTCCTAAGGTCTTTCTTGTTTCATCACGAAGCCCATCAATGATATGGTACATTAGCCTTTCTTCAAATAACTCATGGCCTAGACAGTTGTTTAACAGTGCATAATATCTTTCTAAGGCCATGTCCAAGGGTTCATGTTGTGCTTGTTTCCACTCTTGGATTTGTTTCCTCAAGACAAACACTCTTGTGTAGGTTTGATATCTTTTATTAAAGACTTCTACCATTGTTGGCCAATGTCGTATTGAATTTGGTTTTAATGATCTATACCATACTTTTGCTTGGCCAATGAGTGTCATAGGGAAGAGCTTGAGTTTTTTCCAACCATTATCAATGTTGTTCCATGAGCAGGCATCGTAGAAGACTTGTAAATGTTGATGCAGATCTAAGTCATAGCCTCCTAAGAAATTAGGAAAGTTGTTTAAATCAAGCCTATGTAGATGCCTCTCTTTACGATGCCTACGAGAGATTCAAACAACCTCTTGTATTGGTGTTAGGCTCTTAGTGGCCAGCAGGGGGGTTCATCATCACTAAGTAGGTTGTGAGTTTGTAAGTTGGGATGATGTTGCCTTCATTTATATTGGTGTTCTTGATTTTCTTTGTGAGCTCAATTTTTAGTTCTACGTCGATCCCTTGAAAGATAGTCATCTGTGTCACAATCTAATGTTGAAGGAATAGAGGAAGAGAAGGAACTGTAAAACTTGTTATGACTTTCGTAAGTCTTCCAATCATCCCCATGTAAGTTATTGTTAGTTATTGAGAAGGTCTTAGGCCTTTTGGGCCTCCTCGTTCTATGGGATGTCTCATCCTCACTAGAGGTGTCAAAGATAGATGACGAGAGTCTTTGAGTATTTTTGGGGTGTTCATAAACATAGGGGACTCCTACATAAGGTTGAGTACTCCAATCTTCATTGTCATCTAATTCGTTGGTTCTCCAATGAACTGCCTCACCAGAGGTGGCATTATTATAGTCTCGTAGGAGAGGCATGGTTGTGAAATTGTGTGTGAATTTATATGTGACATTTTATAATTATTTCTTCCTAAAAGATATATCGTTAATTCCTATACAATGACCTTGTATGATATAACTAATCTAGATAACTAGCACCGTCCCCAGCAATGGCACCAATGATGAGTGGCGAGGTACCCCTACACTCAACCATATGAATACGAGCATTACACGCATGATCCAGTTGAACTCTGCAGATAAACTAGTTGTGGCATCTAGACAGCTATCCTTAGGTCAAAATTTGCTATCTTCCCACCTGGACTATTATTATCTTTGTCACGTATGGTTTAGTCCAGAGTGAGGTGTATGATGTGGTTTCTAATCTAATGCTACTCCTGAAGGAAATGGAAAGTAATATTCACTAATTTAGGAGAGAGAGGGTAAGAAGGAATCTAAGCTAGCCTATGTGCAATGAGCATCCATTCCTTGATTATCTGCACACATCTTGGACTTCATGCACAACTACCACTGGGATTACCAAGCACAGATCCTAGGTATGCTACTGGGTTACCAAGTAGTCACACTTAAATGCTCATAATCAAGTTGTACTCATTTTATGTTTTAACATGAGTTTAAGGGTGAGAATGATTAACTAGGAAAGTAGTAAATAACAATTAATTAAATGATTAAACTAAGTGAATGCTACAATGACAAAGTAATCTCGATCTTTATTGTTGGTCATGTGCCTGTCCAAGTACATCACACTTGAATAAAGGATGTTGTACAATTACAATCATCACACTGTGGGCATACACTGCGAGGAAAAGGGTTGAGAGGAAAAACCAGAACTAAAATCAACCTTAACTCTTAAACTAAAGCTGACAAAAAGTTACCTATTGGATCTGTCTACCTCTTATTTATAGATGAGGAGACAGGCTACGATATCGTGTATGTGATATCGCGTTGAATGCGATATTGTAGGTGTGTTACTCATGAATCATCAATGTTCAAATGATAAAACTGCAAGAGCTCTACTACAACTATCACTTGACATCCCATAAACATGGTTGGTAAGCATATATTTATAGATTTTATTTTAGAGCTACATCGATAGGACCCCATAGATGCAGTAAATGCCACGTCGATGCGACCCTGTTGACTGGGCAAAACCATGTAGATGGGGACGTGTTGATGGGGCCCCATCAATGATGCCACATCAACAAGGATCCATTGATGTGACACATCAATAATTCATCGTACCCCCATGACTAAATGAAAACTCATCATCAAGTTCCTTTGAAAAATTGAAAAGGTATGGGATCATTGACTGATTCTTGACATTACAAACTAACTTTAAAAATTGAGTGCCTAAGTATACAAATTAACAACATTACAAAAATTATGATGTTCATGACACTAAATTGAACACCATGACATGACTACTAAAAATTGGATAGGATATCCTATGATGGCATGAAGGTAGTTGAGAAGATCAGAGAGTTCCAGATGTTGGAGGTACTTGAGGTTCTGAAGGACCTTCACCAGCTTTGGGCACATGCAATGGTTGAGGGGGCTATGATGGTTATGCTATGGCTACAACCTCTATTGGAAGAAGAAATGCACCTAGTAATGCCTTCATCTTCTCCTCTTTACTCTAGGGATTGTTCACAGTCCACATGGCATCCCTAATGTGGGTTAGAATGGGGATATCCCATGGAGAGGGCATTACTAGGAACAACAACTTAATGTTGACAAACTAAGTAGCAAATTGTTTGCATTCAACATTGAACACCTTGACTATGTTTTTTAGCTCCTGGTAGTCGTTCATTCTTTTAGCCAGGTTCTCAAAAATAGATCTCTAATTAGTGTATTTGCCCTTGAGAACCTAGATTTCTGCATTTACCACTACAAGCTTTTGCATGGTGTCCTTGTGATGCTTGAACATGGCCTCATACAACAAGTCCAAGCTTGCCACTTACTTTTTCAATTTTGACCATGATAGTTAATATAGCTAGATTTTCATATCGAAGATTGGCAAGTTTCATGTATTGTATCATCTTCTCAATTTACAACTCTTTCATGAGGATTTTTGCCTTATTCTGGGAATCTATCCCATCAATGATAGCTTATCAAACTTCTCTTTCTTGCTAAAGTTGCTAGAGGGTTTTATTTGCTTTTCCTTCACTAGCTAGATGTACTTTTCATTAACTTCTTTTTATAGACCAACCTGATCTCTATAATGATCCTTGACTCTCTTAAATTTAAGAGCCTTTGATTTCTAGGTGGCTATGTCTATTGTAGTCTTTTGGCAAAGGGCATAGACCTCCTCCTTGGAGAGGTTTTTATTTTCAATGATCAATCTCCTTAGCTCTATGTTCATACTAGCTAGTTGCTCCTATTTTTTATGGATAAAGTTAGTCAATTGTTGTCTATGCTCATCAAAATTTCACAGGTAATGGTTTTCTATAGTCAGTTGTACATTCTCCTAGCATGTCAAATCCAAGGCCTTTTGAATTTTATGCTAGGTAGCCTCTACCAAGAATTAGTAAAACACTGCTATCTTCATTGCACCCTCAAACCCTTTCAATCTAGTGTAAAGTTGTTCAAGAGCTTCATCTCTTGTTAATGTTAGGCTAAGAATTGTAGGGTTAGCAATTTGGGCTCTTAATTTAGCAACTTTAGTAGCCAAGAATTTGTTCAACTCCTTAGCTATTTTGAGTTGCCCTTCTAAGATGATGTTTTTGCCTCTTACCTATAGTAGCTCCAACTAAGTTGCAATAATACTATCTAGAAGATCAAAGACATCCAGAAGTAGTTACCTACTTTCCACCAGTTGGTCCAATAGTTCTTCATGCTATGCTATGCTTAATTTTCTATGGATGGTTCTTGCAAACATCTACACATAATTGAGTGCAATGACATCTAGCATATATGCTAAAGGTAAATTGAGTATTTTGACAATTTTGTTAACAACCACCTCTAGTGTTCTCTCTTTACCTTGGTGCTACATCCCAGCACTATTGCCCCCTCACCTTTCTTCAAGCGCACCAAGAGAGTCATAGCATTTCTAAACATTTCTAGTGAGAGATATTGTAACCTAAACATTTCTAGTGAGAGATATTGTAACCTATCTAGTGTTATGATTTTACCTCATGGAAAACTATGTTCTTTGGGTTGAGAAAATGGATCCACTTACCTCCATTAGGTTGACTATTCAGACCACCTCATTTAGGTGACTCATCACTAGTTGGTACATAGATGGATCACCATCACTCATGCCTACTCATTGCTCATGTTTTCTCAAGAGCCATTCTTGGTACTCATATAATTTTTAGGCTATTTGAGTGCTAGTTGGAGATGGTGGTTGCTTCTCCTCTTCTTGAATGATTATTATAGGCATTTTTTCTTTCATCATCTTAACCTCATCAGTAGTACGAGCATGCTCAACAACATCATTTGTATAATGGACTATCCCTCCCCTTCAATAAAGTTTTTAGATGTGGCATGGAAAGGGGAGTATCTTTCTTCCATGTTCAGTCTCTTTAAACTGGTTCTCTATCTCCAAATAGATCAATTGTAGAAGGTTGATAGGGAATCTTTCACTTAGAGCAATGCATGCACAAGCAGAAAAGGCAATGATTTTACCAGGCCTCACTATGGGATTTAGGTGAAAGGTTGCAATATTATAGTAAATTATTTCTACTGATGTAAGTATCCCTTACTCCTTGTAGTCAACACCATAGCATTGTCAAATCCATTCCTTTTTGAGTTTGGGTTCACTTACATTAGAATCTCAGCAAGATTCACCCTGGTTTCTGGCAACCCAAGAACTTAAGTAATGGCCTACATTGAGTAGGACATTGAGATATCCTTAATTTTGACTATTAAACTAGAATTCCTATTATTCTAGAATAAGAATGTCTCTCCCATGTACCACTTCCCAATGAAAGTGATAATTAGCTACATGGAAGAGGTCTTTAGTTGGTCTTATACTTCATTAGGTGCTTGCTCTAGGAAAGGGCCAAAGTTTAACTCCTGGAGCACTATTATTTTGACCTTCTTGATCAGATTTAATTTAGGTAGGCTTCTCACAAGGTTACCTCAAGGTTTTTTTACTATGCCAATGCCTCATCTTGGTGGGAATGGTTTGTTGCTATTACTGTTTCCAGAATATATTAACTAGATTCTACCTTGGCCTCTTCCCTAAGAGGACCTATGGTGTGGGTTGCAAGTGGTTCTTCTTAGGCTGGTTTTTGGTTCCTTCCCATTCTTGCACATTTTTCCCTTTGTTGATAGTTCTCCTTTCTATGTTTTTTTTTCCTTTCAGTGTCATCTATGATCACAACACATCCATGGATTAGTAGATGTAACATGGAACTTTCAATATTTAAGTACCTTATCTCATCAGCTAGTTACACTTAGCTAATGTCCTTATTTTTTATTATAAGTGTCACTAGAACTCATTGAAAGAGTTTTACTTCTATAATTTGGTGTTTAAATGTTGATTTCTTAGTTAAACCTTTTTGGGAGTTAGAAAAAATGGCAAAACATTTTCTATAGAAAATGACACATTTGTGGCTATCACAACTAACAGGTTACCTTCTTGTAGCTACAAGGTTGAAGAACAGAGTGATTTGGATAAATGGTTAGGAAGTTATGGGCTCTAGAATGTTCTAGGCTTTGAAAATTTGAAAAAATTCCTTGGCGTTTGTAAGCAAATGTGAAAATTTCTAAGAGGTTACACATATTTATACTATTTTTGAGCTACGTTGACAAGGCCACAAATATGGGGCCTCGTATAGGTATCAACTCCATCAACAAGGCCTTGTTTATGGGGTCCATAAACAAAATTTTCTACTTTGAATTTCTTGAAAAATACAAGGAATTTTTGAATAAATTTGGAGTCCATGGAGTTTTAGAAAAGCAAATAATATGATGAAATCATTGAAAAGTATCTTTGAAAGCTCAAAAATTGAAAAATATGATAGAGAATATCTGTATTGAAAAAAATATGTAAAGGAGCACATGGTTGGATGTAGAAGATGGGTATACAAAAGATTCTAATTGCAAGAATGCCTAAGAATAAGGTGATTAACAAACCTAACCAAGAGATATGCAAGTGGATCCTTCCCGTAGTAGGTACATGCCTTGTTTTCCCTTGCATATCCTCAACCTAAAGAGTCTATGGGACCCATAGGCAATTAATGGTTAATGAAAATTAAGGATCAAAACCTAGAAGATTCTACCAAAGAATTTGAGTACATTAGACAAGGACACCGAATCAAGAACATGGACAACAGCAGTGAGGTGTGTTTTGGGCAACATACACGAATGATAAAGAAGGTGGAATGGAATTCCAAAATTGAGATCATAAGAAGTCCCTTGTGGATTTTGTGTTTAAATGACTTAAGAAGATTGATCCTTACTCCATAGAAAAACCAACTAATTCCAGTGACTTTGCATCATCACTCCAAGATCGATCCACCTCCTCAAGACACAAGAGTGCTCCCACAAAACAACCGTCATTTCATAAAGAGAAGACAAGCGAAGTAGGAAGTGAGAGAGAGACTTAGTTATAAGGGACCTTCATGCATAGGTAACATTTCTTTCTAGTCCCATAACTAGTGCTTATAGCATGTTCATTTCATTTTTATTTTTATTTTCTTTTTTCTTTCTTTTTAGATGGGAACCACACCATGCAAAGACTTTATTTAACTTCCTATTATTGGTCAACACGAAATGGTAAGAAGTATATAAAAACACCCATGCACCTGAGCTAGTAAAAGAGTACAAAGAGCATTGAGTCCCCTTAAATTCACACCCTGTGCAAACCTTTGAATCCTTCCCAATTTTGGAAACTACCAAGGTCATACATTTATTAAAAGTTTATTTAATGAAAAGAGATTTTTCAAACTTCCAAAATAAGAAAATCCATAGAGTTTGTGAATGGGTGGATGTTGTGGACTTACTACCTATTCTATGAAAAAGAAATCATGACTTAGCCATTTGTACAAAAATTCAAAAATTGAAACTAGACATTAGCAAACAAAATATTAGGCACAAACCACCATTAGTAATAGCTACAACACTAATGTGTCCTATTGGCACAAAGCATGTTTATTAGCAAAAATTAAAAAAACATACTAAAATAAAGTAAAATATATAAGAAAGTGTAAAATACTCAAAAAATATTTAAATGTACTAATGATGTTATAAAACAAAAAATTCTATAAAATAGGAAGAAGTTTTAAAATCAAAAAGGTGTAAAATAAATAATTTACAAAGAAAAAAATGTGTAAAACAAAAAATAAAAAAAAAGTAAGAAGTCATGTATATCATTAGCACGGATGGCCATCTCCCTCATGATTGAGTTCGAAGGAGGAGATCTAAAAAATTGAGCATGGTTACTCATCTATTGAGGTATTTGTTGCACTGGTTTGCTTTAGCTCATGGAGAAGCTTTATCTATTCGATGTTGACCAACTACTTTTTATTTAGGTGTTCAGGTTTTTCTATGTTCATTACCTTAGAAGAAAAGGTTTCATTAATTATATAAGGCCCCTCCCACAACATTTGAAATTTCAGATTTTTAGGTATGTGTGTGGGATTCCAATAAAGAACCTTATCTCCCAGTTGAAATTTTACTTTTCATATTATAAAATCATGACATTGCTTATTGAATGCCTTGTGCACCTCATTCCAAGAGCCATACTTAGGTAAAGATCAATCTTTCTTTTTGTGCCATACTTAGGTAAAGATCAAAGTCACAGGCTGTTGAGAGTGTATAGAGCTTGGATTGAATTAGGAACGTTGGAATTTTTTTGTACACTAGCTCATAGGGAAGGTAGCCAATGGTGAGTTTTCATATTGAGTAGTAGGCCCAAAGGGCATCATTAAGTTTCATACTCTAGTCTCTCCTATATTTCCTAATAGTTCTCGTTAAAATCTTTGTAATCTCCCTATTAGTCACCTCTACTTGACCATTGGCTTAGGGGTGATAGAGTGTTGTTAATTTATGTTCAACCACCAAGTGTTGCATGAGTTTTTGAAAAGTGGCAACTGTAAAATGGGTTTTGTTGTTAGAAATCAATGCACGTGGCACTCAAAACATGTTCACAACACTTTGTTGTACAAGTCAAGTAATAGTGGATGATATATAATTGGTGACGACTGCTGCTTCTATTCATTTGGTACAATAGTCAATGATGATGATTATATATGCCTTCTCGTTGAACATGGGTGTGATGGGATCCATGAAATCTATACCCCATATATTAAAGGACTCTATTGGTTGAATCCACTATTGAGAACCCTCCATTCATGTGGTCATCCCACCATCTCATTGAGAACATTCACAGGATCAAACAAATTGGTAGACATCCCTAAAGATTATAGGCCAATAGTATCCTACCATCAAGATTTTTATAGCCATGTGTCTTCTAGTATAGTGGCCTCTACAAGGACCTTCATAGGCATCCTGGAGAATGCATAATTGATCTGCATCAAGTACACACTAGCAAATGAGGCCATTAGCACACACCTTGTAAAGATGTTCATTGATTTCTATGCAGTGCTTAGCTCAATGAAGAAATTGTTGTTTCTTTCTATGGTTCAAATCTTGTGGCACCTCCTAAGTTAGAAGATAAGTGAGGATTCTATCATATCATTTTGATTCTCTGGACATAGCAATAAAGAGGAGTTCATCAGGAAATTGGTTAGAAAGTAGATTCTCCTCCTCTTCGTTATTTCATCATAATTGAGACAAGTGATCAATGACTACATTCTTAGTTCCCTTTTGATCTACAATTATAAGATTGAATTCTTGCAAGATCATTAGCCACCATATGACATGAGGACTCACTATTAGCTTGTTCATGAGGAAGTGGATGGCATCATGATCAATGTGCACAAACACTTTATATCCAAGCACATAGTGCCTAAACTTTTTAGGAGCATACACCATCACCATCAGTTCCTTTTTATTGTGGTGATGTAATTTAATTGTGCATCCACAATGCTTCAACTTGAGTAGTGGATGTAATATGTAATATGGATATTTCTTATTATCCAATTGTGTAAGCACATCTCCCAAGGTGTAGTTAGATGCATCCATCATGATATGAAATGGTCTGGACTAGTCAAGTGCTCATAGAATTAGAGTTTCAATGAGCTTATATTTAAGGCTTTAGAATTATTTTTCACATTTCTTGGTTCAAATGATAAGAGTATCTTCCTTTTCTAGCTCATCCAACAGTTTTTCAATCTTAAAGAAATTCTCTATGAATCGTCAGTAGTAACTAGTGTGTCCAGGGAATGACTAAACATATTTGATAGTTTTTGGTTAATCAATGATTTCTTGGATGATCCTTATCTTTTTAGGGTCTACCTCAATCCCTTTCTACAAAATTTAATGCCCCAATACAAAGCCCTCTTGGACCATGAGATGGCTCTTTTACCAATTGAGTCATAGATTTGTTTCCACACATCTTTTTACTATTTTCTCAAGGTGGTCCAAGGCTTGCTCAAATGTAGCACCATAAGTAGAAAAGTCACCCATGAAAAATTCCACTCTAGTACCTATTTGCTACTGAAAGATTGTTAAGACTAGACATTAGAAAGTGGTAGGAGCATTGCACAAATCAAAAGACACCTTATGATATGCAAAGGTCTCCCAAGGACTTGTGAATGCTATTATGACTAAATCTATAATAGCAATGCCTAGATATGACATCCAATACCTAATCAATGAATGGAAATGAAAAATGATCTTTAAATGTTGCTCTTTTTAATAGCCTGAAGTTGATACAAACCCATCCTTTGCCATCTCTCTTTAATACTATGATGAGTGGACTAACCCACTCACTCTCTAAAATGAGGTAGTTGAGTCTTACCTTAAGGAGTTTCTCAATCTCCTCTTTGATAATTTGCTTCAATTTTGGGTTCAAATGCCATTATGGTTGTCTCTTTGGCTTCATGGATGGATCAGTGTAAATGTGATGCTGGCATATCCATGGATCAATTCAAGTGAGATTAGGATATGATCAAGAAAAGGAAATTGACCATTTTTTAACCACTTTGAATAGTTTTGCTTTCTGTTCAGGATAAAATTTCACATTAAGTATGACTAACTTGTTGTTTTTTAAGAATGCATATTCTAGGCTAGTAGATAGAGTTTTTAAGTCTAAGGGCTCTTGTTTAAAATTCTTAGGGATCTCTAACTCTCCCCAATTGATATTAGCATTTTCATCATTAGAGAGTCGGTGATAAACTTACTTAGTTCATCCATGCTTGTGACATAAGCACATGTCAAGCTCTCAGTAGGTTTCATGCACATTGTTTTGCTAACAAAATCAATAATCATCCATTGTGTGTCCTCTTGTTTTGTGGCTATTGCATACAAAATATTTGAATACCTATCTCATGTGCACACCACTTGCATGTGGAAATTGATGCTCATTTCATAGACTAAAGATTTTACACACAATTGCACCATATATCACTATACACAATGCATGGAACTTGTTTCTTTTGGATCTTTCCAAATGCATCTTCCTTTGATATTTCCAAGGAAAGATCTTTAATGTCCATTCTTGCATCACTAGTGCTTAACCATGCCCATTTTGTAATGATTGGGAAGTCTCTCTTGTATTTTCCAACCTTGATTACTAGGAAGTCTATAAGATAAGATCATTTATAGACAATGGTTAGAATGTTTTCAACTAGTCCTAATGGAATAGTGATGGACTAGTCTACCAATTCTAATATGATATTTCTCTTCTTAAGAGGTGTTAGGTTCCAAGAAATATACATCTCATGAGATATCAAGTTCATACTAGAACCTAAATCAAGAAAATATTTACATGGTTCATTCCTAGTAATCTATAAATAGATAAGGGTACCCCAAGATTAGCTAATTTTCTGGGAAGGTTGCTTGCCAAAATCCAATCAGATATGATATGAGTAAGCATAATAATATGGATTTTAGGTAGCATTTAGTTTGAAGGGGATCCATTGGAATGGTTTGTAGAGGATAAAGCAGGAATAGGATGATCAGCCACCTAAGTCTATGAGGGCTTAGTAGGATTATTAGGTTAGATGAATGGTCTTTTATGAGCATGAGGTTCTGAACCCCTCAATTGATGAACTAGTTGTAGATTGACAACCCTAGGAGCATTACATTACTATAGCTAAACTAGAAGCTTACCTTGCATAGATGGAGTAGGCAATAGTTGCATTAAAGATGGAGGAACAATTGTAGAAATAGAAGGAGGATAAAATGTAACGTCCCTCTTGGAATATGAAGAGTAACATCTGTAGTATTTGGGATGGTGGTAGTAATGTTCAAAAGGAGAAACATAACTGGAAGAGCCATGTGGAGACAAGGGTTCCTAAACATAATACCCATATGGGTTTGGTTTCCTGTAAGGGTACTACTACCTTGGTGGTGGCATCCCCCAAAACTGTAGTTGGTGCCATTATTGATATTACTTGTATGATCATGATCAAGTTCCACTTGGATAATATTGTTGTTATTGCTGATGGAACTACTTAGGATTTTCTTGAGGATACGGAAACCTTTTAAGTGCTTGCCTTTTTACTAGTCATGCATTTAGAGCATACACCCTAGATTCCTATAAGTGTGACATAATGGGGTAACATTTCTTAGGATGTTCATATTGGCAGATGTCACATCCACCACCATCATCTAATTTAGTTTTTACAAATTCATCTATTGTAGAAATTTTGCCCTTACCCATTTGATAGGCATGTTTAGCTTATTTTTAGCTTCTACAATTGTGATCACTACTCTACCCTCTTAATTCTTCAATGATTTTTAGAGTACTTTGGAATTTTTCATTCAACAATCCCACATTTTATCCACCTTAGCCAAAATTTTAGATATATATTTTTATATCAGTAAGCTCTTCATGTTTACCACCTTATCAAGTGATGATTCCTCCTCACTATCATAAAATTGGACCTCCCTCTTTCTAATGGAATGATCCCTATTGTATTCCTTTGTACTTTCACATTTTCTCAACTCTCCTTCTTTTGCTACCTACTCAATTAGCCTTTGAATCTAATGGGCTCTATGTTTGGATATTCTCCCTTGTGCATAAACCCCAAGAGTTCTTCTTGTTTCTTATCTAAGTCCATCTATGATATGGCAAAGTTGTTCTCACTAAAAATAACCATGGCCAAGGCATCTATGTATAAGAGAATAGTATTTGTCCATGGTGGCAGCCAAGGATTCATGGTTTCCTTGCTTTCATCCTTGGATCTACCTTCTCAAATTAAACGCTCTAGAGTATGTATGATACTTATCATTAAATAGCTTGAGCATTGTACTTCACTTGCAAATGGATTTTGGCTTCAAGGACCAATACCAACTTTCTACTTCTTTGATGAGTGTCCTAAAAAATAGCTTTAGTTTTTGCCAATTTTTTTAATATTTTGTAAGGCACAAGCATTGTCAAAATCTTGAATATGTGTCTATTAATTAGAGTTATATCTCCCCTCAAATATGAGAATATTTTTCATATTAAGTCATCTGATCTAACTCTCTTTCACATGCCTAGCTAGGATTTTTTACAACCACTACAATATTTATCATGCTTCAAGTTACCAATAAAGGCTCATCATAACGGTGAGTGGTTGAGGTGCCCTTACACCCAACCATATGAATCATAAAGTGTTCACATGTGATCCAATCGAATTTCATGGACTTTATATCTTCTGGTACACTAGTCTTATAGAAAGTAAAGTTTTCCCTAATAGTCATTCATTATCTTCTCAATTACACTTGTGATGCACAAAGATATAGTAAAGTGTAATCAATGCATATGATTTTTATTATTTTATGCTTTATGCTCCTAATGCTTAAAATAAAAAATTGAAGTATTTTAATAACGAATTTAATTTAACTAAGTATCTAATCTTTAACTAGTTCTAACATAAGCATTAGGTTCAACATTTTGTACATGTCCTGAACCCACGTATTCACTACCGAGATTACTAAGCGCTATGCTACTAGGTAAATCAAGTAATAAGGCTGCTAGTATTACTAAGCAAATACATGTTTACACTTGAAGTGGTCATACTTATGTGCTCAATCTATTTAGCTTAATTAATTACTTAATTAATGAAAACAATAAATGCATAAATGAATCATTAATCTATTCCAAGTGCTGCAAGGTTTGATCAAAAGGCTCATCTTTATTGCCATTCACACTAGTTTATTTAGGTACAACAATGCTCGAATAAAGATGTGTACACTTTCTAACTCTTGCTACAAGGACTCAAAGAAATATTCTAACTCTTAAATGACAAAACTATAAAAGCTCTACTATAACTATCACTTGACTTCCCATAAACATGACTAGTGAGTGCATATTTATAGATTTTATTCTAGAGCTACATTGATGGGGATGCATAGATGTAGCAAATACTACATCAATGTGGCCCCATCGATGAGGCAACACCATGTAGATGGGGCTACAGTAACAAGGCCCCATTAATGAGGGCACATCAATGGGGACCCATCGATGTGACACAATGATGATTCATCAGTTTCCATGCCTATGAAGATAGCTAGTAGGCTTGCCAACCCATAAGTACTAGCGCAAGGCTCATATAGAGCAACTTCCTTCCTCAAACATCTTATAATCCTACATAGGTGTTAACAATCATTGTCACTCCATAAGGATTATCATGCTTACACATGCCTTGACTAATTGGATAACAATATGTGCTCAACTAATATAAATAACAAACATAGGAAGTCCTCTAATATACTAACAAATTGCTAAAAATCCATCTTGCAAGGCTTTATTAGACTCATGTTTAGAGATGAACCTCATCTTGCATTAAATATACAAGGCTTAGAGCTTGAAGAAAGGTATTATTAGGTTGAATCTTATAGCTTATTCCATAATTATTTTCTTGGAATAGGTTGGTGATGTGATGACCACCATTAGTGGATGGTCTTACGTAGTAGATTTCCTCATGATTATTATGAGAATAAGAAGGATGAAATCCATATACTAGACCATAAAAAACTTGCAAAATATGTGTGTGTGCAAAAAACATGTCTACACAATAGTCACTAAATGAAACCACTCCCAATCACTAGGAAATGAAAGTGTAAAACCATCCAAAACATACATGAAAATATCCAACCCAATTATCAACTCTTATCTTAAGAAAATGAACCAAATAGAGAACTTACAAAAAGATATCATTTAGTGTGATCATACACAAAAAGAAAATGATGAGGAAGAAAAGCTAAAAACTAAAATAGAAAATTAAAAAGTAAATATATTTGGACCCTCTAGAATAGAAATACATTTTAATCTAACAAGATATGTATCTTGAAATGATCAAAACCTAATTATCTTCAATGTTAAATGGGCCAACAACAAAAACAAAAATTGCTAAAGCTAATAAATAAGAATCCTACAATGCATAATCTATGTATAGTCCATTTTCTGAATCCTCATCCATAAGTTTAGTCATAGGAGAAGTGCTTCATCTTGAATCAAGAATTGATAAATACATTTTCACTTATTTTTTAATGATTTTTTTATTTTTGATATTTTTACCATTTTTAATTATTTTTTAATTTTTAAAGAATATTTTAATATTTAATATATTTCCCATTTCTTGTTATTCTTCTTTTCTTTATAATTTTTTATTTTATTATTTCCTTCAACCATTTACTTATTAAAGTTAATATTAACAAATTGTGAGATGGGTTCCTTTAACATTCAAATGTTAGCTCTTATTGGTCTAGTAAAGGTGCCTAGTAATTGTGAAAATCTAGATTTCCTATTTTTTATTAACCTCATATCATCATGATCAAATAATTATCATTATTGAATAATGCTCATTATTTAATAATTCTTGTTAGATTAGTAATTGTTTGTAAGTACCTCATGTTAGCAACGTGTTCTAAACATCTATTTCTTGTTGGTTAGTGTCTTGCATTCTGCCACGGTGATTCTTTTGGTCATTCACGGTAACCACGACATGGAAAGAGCCTTGATGTGTGAACCTTGTCCTCCTTTAATTCCTATATAATATATATAGTGCTTGTTGTTAAGTAGAACTCCATGCACAAACATACCAATTCATTTTCGCTTAGGATAAATGACAAGGAATAGAAGGAAGATGCAGTGGCCTACCATCCTTTAAGGCTGTGCATTGCTTGCTTGTGCAATGCTAGCCTTAGATAATAAAA
>MNCI01027002.1:550056-568053 GCA_015680685.1 Gnetum montanum
GCAAACTATCAATTTAACAATAATCATTCAACATGCATACTCCAAGCTACTTTTTTAACCTTTGGAATGTTGATAACTTGAGGGGTTTGGTTAGAATATCAGTGAGTTGATTTCACTCTTACAAAACATCAAATCAACAATACCATCATTGCATAGATCACAAAAGAAGTAAAATCTCACATTAATATGCTTGCTTCTTCCATGTGGCATAGGATTTTTGAATAACTTTATATTGGGTTTAATGTCACAAAAAATTGTAGTATCCCCATCTTTCTTCAAATATAGCTCATTAAGAATTTTTCTTAGCCAAATAGGTTGGTAAGCACAAGATGTTGTAGCAACAAATTCAGCCTCTATGGTTGATAGTGTGACAATTGATTGTTTCTTGGATGACCATGAAATAACCCTTGTGCCTATCATAAAAACATAACCCAAAGTGCTCTTCCTATCATCTTGATCTCTTGCATAATCACTATCAGTAAGTCCCACAAAATCAAATTTCTTACCTTTCTTGTAAAAAAACCCAAAATATTTAGTCCATTGCAAGTAACAGAATATTCTTTTAGCAACCAATGAATTCATTTTCTTTGGAGACTCCATGTATCTCCTAATAATACTCATAGCATGAATTATATTAGGTTTGGTTGTAGTTAAATACATTAGACTTCCAACAATTTGCTTGTAAAGTGTAGCCTCCGCTTGCTTCCTTTAGGGTCTTTGTTTAGCCTCAAGCCAATCTTAGTTAGAGTGCTTACAAGATTGCAATCCTTCATCTTAAACCTCTCCAAAATTTCATTGACATCTTTTGAGAAATAAAGATTCCAATCGAGGATTGCACTACTTCCATGCCAATATAGTATTGCATTTTTCCAAGATCAGTCATTTCAAACTCATCCATCATTGAATTCTTAAATTTTCAAATGAATCACTATCATTTCCAATGAGAATAAGATCATCAACATATAAACATATAATGAGCACTTTTCCTCTATCAATCTTTGTAGAAAGTGTATGCTCATATGGACATTTTTGAAATCCCTTCTTAGAAAAATAGGTATTTATACGACTATACGAAGCTCTTGGAGCTTTTTTTAGTTCATACAAATCCTTTTTTAATTTATAAAACTTGTGCCCACTACCAAGCTTCACAAAACTAGGGGGCTAATCAATAAATACCTCCAAGTCTCCATGCAAGAATGTATACTTGACATCCATTTTGAAGATACACCATGAATTTTGTATTGCCAATGCAATCACCAGTATGATTGTACCATGCCTTGCAATAGGAGAAAATATTTATTTATAGTCAATCCTATATTCTTGCTTGTATCCCTTAGCCACCAATTATACCTTATACTTGTCAACTTCACTGGTCACCTTTAGTTTTTTTTTTTTTTGAAAACCTAGTTCACACCAATGGTTTTGTACCCTTTTAGAAGATCAACTAGCTCCCAAGTACCATTTCTCTAAATGGCTTCAATTTCATCCTTCATTGTTTTTCTCTATTTTTATTCTTTAATAGTGCTTTCAAAAGTTGTGGGATTACAATCTACAAACAAATCAAAGTGGGTAACTGGGTCATTAGATTGGTCAATCCTAGTTACCTCATAATCCTTCATCAATAAGGATCTTTTTCAAATATGGAAAGATTTAGTTGCTACTACTGTTGGTGAAGACTTAGCCTTCATAGTTCTTGGTGCTTCAACCTTCCTGACTTTTGGGATTTTAGCCTTCACAATTCTTGGTGCTTTGAAGTTTGTAGTTCTAGGTTATGTAGTTTCCAGTGTTGCAATGTCTGTAGTTTCATTGTCAAAAATAATTAAAATAGGCTACTACCCATTCCAATTCCAAGTGCTCTCCTCATCAAATATGACATATTTACTAGTCACAATCTTCTTTGTTAAAGGATTATACAATTTGTATTCTTTGGATGCTTCACTTACACAAAAAAAAAAACACATTTTTCACTCTTATCCTCTAGCTTCTTCCTCTTCTCACTGGGGATATGTGCATAGGCAATGCAACCAAAGATTTTGAAGTAATCCACTACTAGTATCCTCCCACTCCAAGCCTCTTCTAGTGTCATGTTTTGAACAAAATATGTGGAACTTCTATTGAAAGCATGGATTTTCCAATTCACAACCTTTAGCCAAAAAATATTTGTAATAATTTCTCTTGCCAAGTGGCTTCTCACCATATTGAGGATGGTTCTATTTTACCTCTCTGATTCTCACAAAAATCATCAAACTCTTTTGAACAATGTTTTTCCTCCATGATCTATATGAAGAGTCTTGATGATCTTTCCAAACTCAATCTCAACATGTGCCTTGAAGCTTTTAAATGCATTAAAAGCCTCAAAATTCTTCTACAAAAATTAAACCCAACATTTTCGAGTATAATCATCAATGAAGATAATCAAGTACCTCTTACCTCCATTTGAAGATCATTTTATTAGCCCACAAATGTTGGAGTGAAATAGTTCAAGGACATTATCTGCTATCCATGATTTTTATTAAAAGAATTGAGAATGATTTTGTTTACCAACAATACATTCTTCACATACTTTGGAAGGAATTGTAATTTGAGGAAGACTAGTCATCATATTTTTCTATTGTAGAGTCTTTAATCCTCCAAAATTCAAGTGGCCATAGCGAAGATATCAAAGCCATATTAGGTCTTTTACATCAACCTTAAGGCAAGATTGAGCACTTTCAATCCTCAATGGAAATAATTTGTTAGAGCTTATTTGAACAACTACAATAGCTCCTCTTAAAGGATCATAAATTTCAGAAGCACTCTTCTAAATGGTTATTACATAACTCTTCTCTTGTAATTAACCAACACTTAACAAATTTCTTTTCAAATTGTGAATATAAAAAACATTGGAAATTGTTTCTACAAAATCATTCTTGGTCCTAATGTTAATAACCCCCTTTCCCATTACATTTATTGTATAACAATCATCAAAACTTACTCTAGAATGAAAACTTTCGTCTAAGTAAGAAAGAAAAGACTTACATCCACACATATGGTTGCTACAACCAGTATTCACATACCATACATCTGACTAAGAATCTTGGTTGGCTTGAACTACCATCAACAAAGTCTTACACTCCTTCTCTTCTACAAAATTTTATTTTTCTCCTTTGTCATTGTGTAGCATTCAAAATGATAGTGCCCATATTTATGACATCTAAAGCATTCCACCTTATATTTATCAACTTGTTTCTACCTTTTCCTTGAAATTTATCACCATCCCCTTTGAAATGTCTGCTGCCATGTCTATTTCCTTGATCTCTTCTTCCTCTACATCTATCCATACCTCTACCTCTTGAGGAATAAGTAAAAGTAGAAGCCTTCAAAGCTTGCTCATAAGAAGTTGAATTTCAATTCATCTTCTATTTATGGACTAACAAAGAACTTTGAAGTTCACTAATGGAAAGTACATCAACATATTTGGATTCTTCAATTAAACAAACAACATAATAAAACTTGGAAGATAAGGAACACAATATTTTCTTAACAATAATCACATCTTCCATCTTCCCATCATGAAATCACATGTTATTGGATATCCCCATTGCCTTTCCACAATAGTTGGTAATAGACTCCCCATATTTCATCTACAAAGTATCAAAATCCCTTATCAAGGCTTGAAGCTATGCATGCTTTACTCTTGAATACCCCTGATATTTCTTCTTCATAGAATGCCAAATATCCTTGGAAGTTTCTCTGCTAAGAATAGTCTCTAGAATAGAACAATCAATTATTTAAAATAAATAATTCTTTGCCTTCAAATATTTCAGCCTCAATTCCTCTAGCTCCTTTCTTTGTTCATTTGTGAGTGTAGCCTCAGCTGTGGGTGCTACTACACCATCTTTAACAACTTGCCAATACTCCTTAGACTTCAAAAAATGTTCCATCAACATGCTCCAATGGCCATAGTGACCATTAAAACGTGGGATGGGAAACTATAGAAAATTTTTAAAGGCCATTTATGCACTATTGTGCTCTTCTCTTGAGCCTCCCAAACTAGGTGCACTATTGTTCTTTTCTCTCTAACCTCTTGAACTAGGCTTTCTCTTTAGCCTCTTGAACTGAGCTTTGATACCACTACTAACCTTTGAGGCTATGCACTACTTACCTGTGCACTACTATCCTCAAATAATAAAAAAAATAAAAAAATAAAACAAAACAAGGGAAAACAAAGACAATAAAATTTCACATTTTTATTCAACTAATAATGTCTTTTAAATACTCTAATACATCAATAGAAAATAGCAACTTCTATAACAATCACCCCTTTAACTTTTGTAACAGTCAACCTTTCAACTTCTATAATGGTTGACCCTTCAACTTCTATAATGACTGACCCTTCAACTTCTATAATGATCGACTCTTTAACTTTTGTAACAACCAACACTTCAAATTTTGTAATAGCTGACCATTCAACTTCTAAAGAAAGAAAATAGCAACCAAATACCTAAGGATAATTCCTAAAGACTAGGACAAACAAAAAAAGCATGTTTAATAATTAAACATATTTAACACGACTTGTAATGATGTGAATTGTAGTTGCTGCTCTGGCTATGGCCATGGCAATTGCTGAGGTGGTCTCTGGTGGGTAGTGTGGATTCGAAATTTACAAGGTCTACACTCAAGGCTTTTGATGCAGCATGTACGGATACTATTGTAGCACCACCTTTGAGTATTATGCAAGTGGTAACTGTTGATGCATAAAAATTGGTCACACATCAACACTTGCAAAAACTTGTTTTAAAAGACTATTGTCTAAGGCGCCTCTCGTATGGGTAGAAAACCGATGAATAGTCTCAGTTAGGAAGGGCAATATGATTTTGATAATTGATGAGTCATGGTCTATCAGGCCCAGTTATCAGAGCCCAGTTATCGGAGCCACGATATCATGTACGTGATATCGCAGTTCCAGTGTGAGCCTATAAATAAAAGGCAACACACTTGGTTTTGGGCATTAGTTCTTAGATTTTATTGTAAGTTTTTAAGTTTAAGTTCCTCTCAACCCTTCTCTCCCAATGTATGCCTGCAATGTGGTGATTGTAATTGTACAACATCCTTATTCGAGTGTGATGTACTTGGACAAGCACATGACTGGTAATAAAGACTGAGATTAATTCATCACTGCAACATTCACTTAGTTTAATTATTTATTTAATTGTTATTTAGTGCTTTCTTAGTTAATATCTCTTCACCCTAACTTTTTTTAAACATGGAATGAGTACGACTTGATCACGAGCATTAAAGTGTGACTACTTGGTAACCCAGTAGCATACCTAGGATCTGCGCTTGGTAATCCTAGTGGTAGTCATGCACGAGGTCCAAGATGTATACGGATGATTAAGGAATGGATGCTCATCGCACTTAGGCTAGTTAGATTCTCTCTTACCCTCTCTCTCTCTTCCCTTCCTACTTTAGTTAATATTATTTACCATCATACCTAGGAGTCGCATTAGCATAGGAACACATCATACACCTCACTCTGGACTAAACCATACATGACAAAGCTAATACTAGTCTAGGTGGGAAGACAGCGAACTGCAACTTAAGAATAACTATCTAGATACCACAACTAGCCCTTCTGCGGAGTTTGACTAGATCATGCGTGAAACGCTCGTATTTGTATGGTTGAGTGTAGGGGTACCTCGTCACTCATCATTGGCGCCATTACTGGGGACGGTGCTAGTTATCTAGATTAGTTATATCATAGAAGGTCACTGTATAAGAATTAATGATATATCTTTTAGAAAGAAATAATTATAAAAATTCACACACAAATTCACACACAATTTCACAGCCATGCCTCTCCTACAAGACTATAATAATGCCACATCTAGTGAGGTAGTTCATTGGAGAACCAACGAACTATATGACAATGAAGATTGGAGTACGCAACCCGAGGTGGGGATTTCTTATAATTAAAAATGAAGGCAACATCATCCCAACACATAAAAGCATAACTTACTCGATGACAATGAACCCCTACTGGCCACTACAAGCCTAACGCAAATACAAGAGGCTGTTCGAATCTCCCGTAGGCATCGTAAAGAGAGCCACCTACCCAAGCTCGATTTAAACAACTTTCCTAATTTCTCAAGAGGCTATGACTTAGATCCGCAACAATATTTACAAGCCTTCTACGATGCCTGCACATGTAACAACATTGATAACAGTTGGCAAAAACTCAAGCTCTTTCCTATGACACTCATTGGCCAAGAAAAAGTATGGTATAGATCGTTAAAACCAAATTCAATATGACGTTGGCCAACAATGGTAGAACTGTTTAACGAAAGATATCAAACCTATGCAAGAGTTTCAGCCTTGAGGAAACAAATCCAAGAGTGGAAACAAGCACAACATGAACCCTTGGACATGGCCTTAGAAAGATATTATGCACTGTTAAAAAACTGTCCAGGCCATGAGTTCTATGAGGAAAGGCTAATGTACCATATCATTGATGGGATTCGTGATGCAACAAGAGAAACCCTGGGAATGTATTCCCAAGGTCAACTACACGAACTACGAACCCATCAAGTCCAAGAGCTTATTAAGCAAGTAGCAAAAGAAGAAGGAGCAATGGTTAGATGGGAGAGTGTTGAAAAACATCAATAGGACCAAAGTCTCAACTTAACAAAGGTTCATAATCATAGAAAGGAGAAATCAACCGATCTCAAGGAGGAAGAACCATCTTTGTTAGTACAACAATCATTAGATGAAATCGAGGCAAAGATCAATAAGAGGCTGGAATGGATGCATAAAAAGTGTGGGGAATATATCAATATTATTAGAGATAGAGTTTTGACAACCTGAGAAGTAGGAAAAAATATCATTAGACATTCAGAAAGAAGGGATGAGGAAAATAAGAGCTTAACTGCCAATCATACATATGAGTGCAATATCTACTTACACGATCACCCTAAGGGCCAATGCCCAGTCTTGTTACATTTATATGAGCATTGGGGAAACATGTTACACCCAGAGTTTGTATAGAGATACTATGTTCGATCATAGTGGCAACAATCCCAATCATGGGGGAAATCATCCCTAAACTAGAGACACCCTTCATATCATCTGAATCCACATGCTTATCTAGTCCAATATCCCGTTTCCTCAACTAGGTCAACATACTCTATCTCACCACATTACCATTCTCCTCAATACTATCAGCCCATGCCTTCAACACAACCACCGCCTTCTGTATCCTACACTTCTCAATTTCAACATTCTCATTCTTTCCCTCCTTCTACATCACTACCAACTATTCCTAAAATTTCTGCACCACAGCAATAACCCACGAACATTACTTGTGCTACTATTGCCAACAACAGTGAGAGGTTGCCTCAACATCAAAAGTGTCCCTTCTTTAAACATGACTTTAAGAAGGGACAAAACAATTCGAAGGCCACTGCATTCTTCAACTCAACACAAGTCCAACACTGTGGTGCACCCTTCCCTTCGAATCCAACACCTTGTGTTACTTCATTAGGGCCATCAACTCACACTCCAACAACCATATGGCCCATGGAGAGCAATGTCCTGATCCTTGCATACCATCTAACGGTCCCAGATATCATAGTGGGAAACTCGTTATCCAAGAACCAAATGTCATAAATTGCCCCACTATGCTTACTATAATTAAGTGTGTGAACCCCAGTGGGGTGAGTATGACCAAGTTTCAATGTTTCCAACATGCAAGGATCCTCATCTTTTGTTTATTAATCCATGCCATGCTCAATTGTTTGGTCATGGGGGATATCCCCCATTTTAATAACAAGTAGGATTAATAAATATTTTTCATTTTCTTTAATTTTACAATTTTTTTGCCATTTTTTTCATTTTTCAATTTGTTTGTTTTATTTTTTTCTCTTTTTATCTTTTTATCTTTTAATAAGCAATCTCATCTATGAATAAAACACTCATGTGGCTCGTTGGTTGAGGTGTGTTCTATGTTATCGAGTCTTGAGTGATCAATTATTTGGATAGTAAGCCCATTACACCCACTTATCCCTTCTACAAATAAGAGGTTCTGTTCGAGGGTATAGTGATATTTTTGACATTCTTGAAACTTAAAATTAATTTTGTGTTCATTGTACCCAGAATGAAAAAGGATGGATCAAGAGGAAATGATTAGGATGTGACATCAAGGGGACTTGCAGATTCTCTTTGGTGACGTCTATGAGAGTTATCACGCAACGTGGTTGTACTAAGATCCTTGTAGATCTAATGCAAAATGGAAGTAAGAGTAATCAAACGGCACTCAAAAATCCAATGCGGTTCTAGGGGTTCCCACTGGAAAGAAATGCACCCATGCCTGAAGGTTGGTGGCTTCTCTAAATTTAGCAATTGAAAAAAAAAAGAAAAAAGAAAGAAAGAGAAATTAAAAAATAAAGGAAGTGCCACAAAGCAAAACTCACTCCTCCCTTGAACAAAATGCCAAGTGATCATACGCCTTGTTGTTCTGGTACTCTCATAGTTGCTTATCATGGGATGAAACAATGCGATGTCAATGATCAAAGGAATGGATTTGGTCCTGATCTTGGAACGACGGGTTAATGACACATTAATCATGCTTTACATGCAGGATTCACTGTGCCCTAGGTCAGTTACCTCATGTCCCAATCTCTACAACCCCTTCTATAGTCTGTCTCATCTCGTTGTTCATGTACTTGTAACTTGTGTCTTGTGTAGCATAGAATTCTTACCTCAATCCGGTGATACTTACATGTGTGTGTTTTGTGAAACTGATATGGATTACATTTAACCCTTCTAGTGCCTACAGACATTTTAAGATGTGGTTACACAAGGGTATTATAGGTTGGAACCTGCTTTGGGGAGGACCCACTTGCGTGACTTTTGCAATTTGTACTTGTTGCATCCACCACATCATATTATACCCTCTGAGTACTTCATTGTCAAATCTATTCTTTCCTTTGCCATCATTTTATCAAACTAGGTCTTTTTATGTGTCACCTAAACAAACCAGGTCCGACATTAAACTTTTAGGGCAACTTCCTTGAAAAACATTTCTAACTCTAAAATCACTTTAACCAAAGAATTCAACATTTATTAAAGGCAATGAGTAAGGTATGAAATCATTGAACATTTTTCAATAACCTTACTAAAAATTGATCTTTGTGTGATTATAGATGGCCCTTAAAAGAAGACAACAAGGAGGACCTTATCAAGGTGCAACTGAACAACCAGGGGGAGGCAAAGGCCAAGGACTTCATGCAGAACACATAGAGTAGGAGGCAGAATCACTCAACATCTATCATGGAACTCCTATTACTGCATAATCTATCCAAGCAAAAGGTGGAGAGGTCAAGGCCCAAGCCTATGAAGAGGAATGATGGTTGTTTGCGGCATGACATGTCAAGGTCAATCAAGTGTTCCCACAACTATCGTGTCCATGGAAATTGTTGACTCCATCAAACATTGGAACATCAGCATGGACGACTCATAATCTATGGATAGAAGAGGAGAAACTTCAGGCACTTCTTCAATAGTATCAATCTCAGAAGCCTACAACGCCAAACAAAGGAAAGACACCCATGGAGGAGCCACCACTACCGGGAACCCCATGAGTTCCACAAGTTTTGTCTTTTGTGTTTGTGTCCAAATTTTATTTAATACTCCACTGTGGCATGAATAAATTCCTAGTTAGTCAATAATCCCATACCTATCCACTGTGTAATCAATTGAACTTGTTCCTCACTTTCTTTAACTCGAGGACGAGTTGTTATTTAGTTGTGGGGATATGATGAGTCATGGTCTGTTAGGCCCAGTTATCAAAGCCGCGATATCACGTACATGATATTGCGGCCTGCATGCGATATTGCGATTCCAGTGTGAGCCTATAAATAAAAGGTGGCACACTTGGTTTTGGGCATTAGTTCTTAGATTTTATTGTAAGTTTTTAAGTTTAAGTTCCTCTCAACCCTTCTCTCCTAGTGTATGCCCATAGTGTGGTGATTGTAATTGTACGACATCCTTATTCGAGTGTGACGTACTTGGACACGCACATGATCGAAAATAAAGATCAAGATTACTTCATGATTGTAGTATTCACTTAGTTTAATTATTTATTTAATTGTTATTTACTACTTTCTTAGTTAATATCTCTTCACCCTAACTCCTTTTAAACACAGAATGAGTACGACTTGATCATGAGCATTTAAGTGTGACTACTTGGTAACCTAGTAGCATACCTACGATATGCGCTTGGTAATCCTAGTGGTAGTCGTGCACAAGGTCCAAGATGTGTATGGATGATTAAAAAATGGATGCTCATCGCACTTAGGCTAGTTAGATTCTCTCTTACCCTCTCTCTCTCTTCCCTTCCTAGTTTAGTTAATATTATTTACCATGATAACCAGGAGTAGCGTTAGCATAGGAACACATCATACACCTCACTCTTGACTAAACCATACATGAAAAAGCTACTACTAGTCTAGGTGGGAAGACAACGAACTGCGATCTAAGAATAACTGTCTTGATACCACAACTAGCTCATTTGCGAAGTTCGAACGAATCGTGCATGAAAGGCTCGTATTCGTATGGTTGAGTATCGGGGTACCTCGCCACTCATCAATAATTTAAATAACTTTGACAAGGAAAATAAAATAACTATTCATTAAAATAGTTCAAAATGAGCATACAAGATTATCAATAACTTAAAAGGAAAATGATAGACGTTTAATACAAATATAGGGGTTTGTGATTAAAGGTGTTTCTTTAAAAGAAAAGGAATGACCAACACACAATAGAGATTAAATCTCTAAGTTGTTGAAATAACAAATAAAAGATTGCAATAGAGACCTAGCTCAATATAGAGCATTGGATATGGTTGGCTAAATAGATAGCGTCCTGTGCAAGCTTGTTTGTGCATGCCTCTAGAAAACACACCTCCTCCAACAAGTCTGCATGTTCCCCTCGCTTGACCTATTCATAGTCTTTGATCAGACTCTTGTTGGTAACACCTCCAAAACTAGTTCAGCAAAATCCAAAGAAAAGATTTTGGGAATCCCTCCTTTGATCTTCCTTTAGGGAGGGTTTTATTAGTTTTGATCTTCCCTCCCTCACCTTGCCACCTCAACTTCTGACTCTTCCCATCCAGTTAAACCTACACACAAAACAACAAAGGTGAAAGCCAAATTGTCATGGAGGAAAAACAAAGAATATTAAATAGTTTTTATCCAATGTACTATCGTGGGTATAGTAATAATAATAATTTAACAATGAGGCATCTTTAATGATTACTTTAGTGCATTTATTTAATTTAATGAGTTGGTAAAGGTAGTAAAGGATTTTTGGTAATGATTTAGCCAAATTAGCTATTTGTAAACATCATGAAATAGTTTGTGTGGGTTAAAACTTATGGAATTCCTAATTCTCATGGGATTAAAAATTATTAATCATGGCCCATGCCTAGCATGGGAAAGTTTGCATAAACAGTAACTGCCAAAGCCAATGCTGGCCTGCCAACGCGATGCCTCCTTCCCTTCTCCCTTCTCGTCCTCCTCTGAGTCCGACTTTGAAAGGAGGAGAAGTCACCAAAAATCATCACTGAGGAGCTGTTCAAAGAAATGCTGCTCCACCGCAACGACCCAGAATGCCCCTCCACCGGCTTCCACACTTACCNAATTCACTGCCTTTTTCGGCCAGACTTCCCACAAAACCACCGGTACCCATTTTCATTCTCTGATTAANACTGCCTTTTTCGGCCAGACCTCCCACAAAACCACCGGTACCCATTTTCATTCTCTGATTAAACTTGCGCCCTTCAATCGAACGTCTATATATCTGTAAAACTATGTTCTGAGAGGTTACACTTGAAAGCATCAGTCATCATCTGTTTAATGTGACAGGTTACCGGCCCGATGCGCCGGACGCGTGGGGTTACTGGTTTAACAGGGAAATTAGTGGAGACGACGGCCCCGACTACTGTGACACAACGCATTATTCGTGTGTGGCGGGCCAGAAGTACTACGGGTGTGGCCCCATTCAGCTATCATGGAACTACAACTACGCTCAGGCTGGTGAAGCTCTGGGTCTGGTGAAGTTGTAAACATGCATACTCCTAATTAGGTTGCATCACTAACCATCAGCAAGTAAAAATGGATCTAGAAGGTCTTCCATGGTATTATGGAAAAGAAAGGAAATAGAGCAACTAGCATCTCCTATCTATTATTTAATTGTTAATTTTATATTTTGCAGTAATCCAGTTCATTTGTTACAGTAGTATCAGGAGCACTTGTAATTTTTTTTGCTCATAATCTATATATTTTTACAATAGATTTCAGTTTTATTTTAATATTTTTTTTTGAGATTGTTCAGTGTTTCAGAGTAATAATCAGGAGTGTGAGAAAGAAATTTGCATGGCAGGTGGTGCTGAGATTTTTTATGAATTCTGAAGCAAGTAGTCGATTTTTAACTTCTCGGATGGATTTGGGCATTCTTGATGATGCCAAACGCAAACTGCTACTGCAGTTACATTTATGATTAGCAATCTCAATGCCAAACAGCTTTTTAACTTGTAAGCGGCGCATTTAAGTAACCAGGGATGGATGAGCTGATAAATTAGAAGGAGCAAGGTCTTATGCAGAGCTGCAGTAGCATAGCCGTAGTTGGTGTTCTAGCACAGCTGCAAAGGCCCACGACCAAAGCATTTTTTGCCTTGGTCACGCTGCCAAATCGATTTCAGCACACAGTACTGGTTCTGGTTCTTCTCCGCCTCTTCCTTAGTACATCCACCTGCATCAGGTTAGACACGGATGGTCAGCCAGAGAGAGGCTTAAAGAGGAAATTAGCCATGGAAATTCCTATATCACCAGTTAGATTTCGTTCTGGCAACACCGAGTCAAAAGGAATTCATAAACTGTTACAGTTTTCTCTATTGCAATTAAATAAAAAGAAAATCTTAAACCTAGAATTCCTTCAATAGGCATTTTTAATTTAAACTCAACCTTCTGTGTGTTTTTCCAGAAATAATCTTATAGTCCAATGCTGTTGAATAGAATCGGGTTTTTCACGGAAAGAATATTATGACTAGAATCCAGCACGTGACCACAAAAGTTTTTTCTTTTAATTCAACCTTTTATATTTTCGAATGGGTTTTCTCCGGCAAGAATCTTACCATTAGGGTAAAGCTTGATTATGTAAGAAAATAATTATGCAAAAAAACTGGATTGCATAAGTAATCAAAGTACAGAATGGAGAAGCAAATGGAACTAATCTCCAACCATTGATGTCTTGAATTAATTTTGTTCAAATTCTTGTTTCACAATGGCGCTCTGCAACAATGGTGTATGCAACCTCCAAGCACCTGTGAAAGCGACCTGAACTACACTCTTGCTGTGATTCATGGTATCTTTGTTCTCCCATCAAGAACTAATTTATAGGCCACGGAATCAGTTATCATGAGAGAAAATTTGAAAAATAAGAGACCCAAAACCCCATCCAGATGTGGATGCCACTCCAAGGCTAACTCAAAAACATGTTATGCAAATGCATATAAGCATCAACAGATATGAAGGCCACGTTAACGTGTAAACATGTGTTACAATCTTGCACATGGTTTCCATATTTAATCAGTCCAAAGTTCAAGAAATAAATGCATGAATCATAGCAATAGTTTCTCTTAATGTGAGTATTTCTTCTATGTATTACAATACATTATCCGTCAAACATAATTCCTTATATGGTAACGTAACTTTATGAATAAACCCAATGTTCATTCAAGGCCCTACTATATGTGTATTTTCTCTAATAACTATATGTGCAAACCATATGAGAAAATAGCACAATTGAATAAGAGTTTCATTAAAATTATAAGTTGTATGTACAACAAATTACATTATGGAACCAAGTCCCATCCAAACTATATGATCCTTAAATGACTTCGGTGGCATTCCTTTTATCAAAGGATCCACTATCATTAATTCAGTGCTTATATGCTCAATAACCATTTTGTTTTCTTTAATGCATTCCCTTATGGCTAAGTACTTTATGTCAATGTGTTTACTTTGATTGCCACTTTTATTATTCCTAGCCATAAAAACAACAACTAAATTATCACAAGACATTCTTAAGGCCTAGATATAGAATCCACAATTCTAGGCCTTGTTATAAAAATCTTCAACCATGCACCATGTGAAGTATCCTCAAAACAAGAACAAACTCTGCCTCCATTGTGGAAGTAGCAATCAAAGTTTACTTTCCACTCTTCCAGGATATAGCCCCTCTAGCTAGCATAAAAACATAACCAGATATAGATTTCCGTGAATCGACACAGCCAACAATGTTTGAATGAGAGTAGCCAATCACCTCCAAGGAGTTAGTTCATTTATACGTAAGCATGTAGTCTTTTGTACCTTGAAGGTACCTCATCACTTTCTTTGCAACCCTCCAATGGTCAATACCTAGATTACTCTGATATCTGCCCAACATTCTCACAACAAATACAATGTCAAGTCTTGTGCAGACCTAAGCATACATAAGGCTTTCAATAGCTGAAGCATACAAAATGTTTCTTATCTAACTCTTCTCTAAATCATTCATAGGGCACTCGTTCAAATTGAACCTATCACCCTTCATAATGGATGCTATACTTGGTAGACAATTTTTCATCCGAAAACTCTCTAAAACTTCATTGATATATGTTTCCTATGATAGTCCTAGAATACATATAGATCTATCCCTATGGATTTGAATACCAATGACATAAGATGCCTCACCCAGATCCTTCATCTTGAAATCGTTAGAGAGAAAATGTTTTACCTCATATAGATATCCACTATTATTGGTTGCAAGAAGGATATCATCCACATATAAAACAAGGAAACAATTTTTTCTCCCACTAACCTTCTAGTATATACATTGATCTATGATGTTTTCCTCAAAACCAAATGAAGTGATGATATCATGGAATTTTAAATACCATCGACATGAGGATTGTTTCAATCCAGATATGGATTTCTTGAGCTTGCATACTAATTGCTCACCATTACTAGAGAAAAATCCTTTAGGTTATTTTATATAAACCTGTTCCTCTAGATCACCATTAAGGAATGCTATTCTCACATCCATTTGATGTAATTCAAAATCAAAATGGGCAACCAATGTCATGATAACATGAAGGGAGTTCTTAGATGCAAGAGAAAATGTCTCCTTGTAATCTAATCCCTCTTTCTGAGTGAACCCTTTAGTGACAAGTCTGGCCTTATATCTTTCAATGTTGTCCAATGAGTCTTTCTTAGTTTTGAAGACCCATTTGCATCCAATGGCTTTTACACCATCAAGCAACTTGACAAGATCCTAGACTCCATTAGATGACATAGAGTTCATCTCATCTTTCATGGCATCATACCACAAGTTAGATTCCTTACAACTCATGGTTTGTGAAAACATGTTGTAATCATTTTCAGCTCCTATGTTGTAGTCATACTCTTGTAGATATACCATATGGTCACTAGGAATTGCTAATCCCTTACTCTAGTAAATCTTCTTAATGTTGGTTCATCATTCTTTTGAGGATCATGATGTTCAACAAGTTGTTCAATAGGTTCTGGTATCTGTTGATTAGCTGGATCTACTACTTTTTGATTACCAATTTTTGAAAATTAAATGAGTGGTTCTTATTCATTAGGCATTTGTGCTCTAGGCATATTGTGCACAACCATGAGTCTATCATTTGAAATAGTGGGTTGAGCATCTGTATGATCTATTTTAGGAACAATGTTGCAAGATCTACTACTCTCACTAATCAAGTCATTCTCAAGAAATTTAGCATTCCTTGATTCCACAAACCTAGTAGTATGTAATGGGTAATAAAATCTATATCCCTTAGACCATTTAGCATATCTAATGAAATACCCACTTGTGGTCCTTGGGTCTAGCTTCTTTTCTTGTGGATTATAGACTCTTACTTCAGATGGACATCCAAAAATGCATATATGTCACAAACTTGGTTTTCAACCTTTCCATAATTCAAATGGTATCTTTGAGATCGCCTCAGTTGAAACTTGGCTTAATATATACATGTCCATCTTATGAGATTTAGTCCACAAGGACTTAGAAAGCTTGGAGCTACTAAGCATACTCTACACCATGTCCAATAATGTTTAGTTTCTTATTTCTACCACACCATTCCGATCTAGAGAACTAGGCATAGTATGCTAGGAAACAATCCCATGATCTTGAAGAAACTGAGAAAATGGAACAAGTGCTTATCCATCATCAGTATATCTACCATAGTATTCACCACCTCTATTAGATCTCACTATCTTTATTTTCTTGCTACATTGTTTCTCTACTTTAGCCTTAAACACCTCAAAGGCATCTAAAGCATCACTCTTGTTATGAAGCAAGTGGAGATACATATATCGTGAATAATCATCAATAAAGGTAATGAAATACTTTTGACCATATGCAACCATATATCGACTACAAATATCTATATGTATGATCTCTAATATGTCTTTGGCACCTTTCTTTGACATATTAGTCTGCTTTCCCTTTATGCAATTTACACAAGTGTCAAAGTCAATAAAATCTAGAGTCCTAAGTACTCCATCATTTACTAATCTCTTTATTCTCTTAATAGAGATATGTTCTAATATATGATGCCACAACATAGAGGATTCTTCATTCATAACAGATCTCTTAATGCCAACAGAAACATGCATAGAATTATAACAAGTTTTATTTTGTGAGTCAATTTTGAAATGACCATTTATCAATGTACCATTTCCAATAAGATTGGATCTATAATATAAACTGATATAGTGTTTGAAAAATTAAGAAAAAAACCCCCAATGATACAAGCCTTGAAATAGAAATTAAATTCCTTGGAAAACTAGGAATATAAAATATCTTTTCCAACTCTAAAACAAAACTACTACTTAAAACTAATTTGCATGTTCCAACAGCCTCCACATGTGACTGCATCTTGTTGTCTAAATATATGCATAACCCACTTCCCATTGGCTTTCTTAGGTTTTTCACCCCCTGAAAGGAATTGGTAACATGGATTGTAGAACCAAAATCAATCCACCATGTGTCATGGCCAACATCAACCATATTAGATTTAAAACAAACAAGTGAGAGTTGAGTACCTTTCATTTCAAGCCATTTCTAATATTTAGAATAATCCTTCTTTATGTGTCTTTTCTTTTTGTAGAAAAAACATCTAGGTTCCTTTTTAATATTAGCTTGTGTAGGCAAGTTGACTTCCTCTTACCTTTTTCTTGTTCTTTATTCTTTCCTTGTGTAGTGAGATGCACACTCTCTTTCACTTCCATAGCAAGTCTCTCCTCTTCTTGCACAGACATGATCATTAGTTCATTGATTACCCATTTGTCCTTATGTGTGTTATAAGAAATCTTAAAGGGTCCATAATATAGTGAGAGTGTGTTTAAAATGTAGTCAATAAGGAAAGATTTTGACATCTCAACCTCAAGTGTTTTAAGTTGAGCCACTATATCCCTCATTTGCATAATGTGCTCATGCACACCATGAGTTTCAGTGAGCTTCATAAATGAGAATTTCATTATCAAGGTGTTGGCCAATGCCTTGTCTAATGACTCAAATTGTTCATCAATGGCCTTTAACAAAGCATGCACATTATCATACTATTCCAGTGAACCATGCATACCAGCTAAGATCTTGGTTTTTATGAACATGATACAAAGGTGATCAAATCACTCCTATTTTTCATGATTACCAATATCATCCAGATGGTTGATTACTGTAACAACAGGTGGTTCATCCTTATGGATAGCATAACCAATGTCCATCCAACCTAAATAAAGAATAATCCTCTCTTTCCACACTTTATAATTACCACCCTTGAATTCAAGAATGTCACATTTAAAATTAGAGTAGCATACAAGTTGTACAACTGCATAATTAAACATGCTTCTACTAAATTTGAGGTTAAAATACCACAAGACATATTTACCAATG
>MNCI01027012.1:0-144510 GCA_015680685.1 Gnetum montanum
TCTAGCTGTATATAAACAGTTAAATCCTCTAGAGGAGTCTTTTTTGATTTTGTTTTTAGTTTTTCTAGTTGTATTTTTACTAATACTAATTGTTCTTGGATTCTCATTAATTCTTTATTTTGTTGTGTAGGTCGTGACGTGGAACCACGATTCATATTACAATAATATATATCTCCGTCGGAGGAATCGGATGGATCTATGGGATAATCTGCTAACGGTTGTTGTTGATTATATTGTACCCAATAGTCATCCTCACTATGTTCTGCTTCAGAGGGTGATGACGGACATATATCACTTTGAGGATTATAGGGGATTTCTATGTCCTCGGGATCAGATATCCACTCAAAGTGTGTTTCCTTTATATTATGCTTTGTAATAAAATGAACCTTTTTCTTGTCTTTATCTTTATTGGGACAGTTGGTTGCCAGATGAGGACCTCCACAAATAAAGCACTTAATATTTTTTGGTGACATCCTACGGGGACGTCTACGAAAGAATCCAGGATATTTACGTACATGCCTACGAGGTGGTGGTGACGATTGTTTTCTTCGCCATTGTTTCTTTGGTTTGGATCGTGAAGATGATCCTTTGCAAGATTTACATATTTTTTGAGTTTTTTGTTGTTTTTCTTTGTTTTTGTATTTTTCTTCAGGACACAATTCTAAACAAAAATTCTTACCTAATCGATTGTTTAATCGTTTAACTAATTGTTGTGTTTCTTGTGTATAACACAACTCTCTATTGGTCTGTTCTAAGAATTGTCTAATTTGTCCGAAGCTCATGTTTGCTACACAAAGATTTTGCTTTTTAAGTTCAGCCATGTAAGTATTACAGAAAGGTTGAGGAAGACATCCAAACAGATGTTCTTTAGCAGCTACTTCATGTGTGAGTTTACCATAGTAATACCAAGATTCCATAGCATCAAGGAATCCTGATAACTGCTGAATTTTATGTAATCGTGCTTTGAAAAAGCGGTCTCGGTAAACATCAACTAGATTGGCTTTAAAACCAATGAACTCCTTGATAATAGCGTTTAAGAAAATTACTGTTGGTTGTGTAATCAACCTGGTTTTAATGGCTGTTGGAATATGACTCCACCATCTTCGCAAGTTGCCTTGGAAGTTATAAGTGGCATTTACTATGGCTTGTAATGTGGACTTTTTGGCAAAATCTATTTGGATTGTTAAATACGATTGGATGGCATCTAAGACATCCTGACGTTCTTTTAGATCCTTGTTATCCATGTTAAACTTAGGTTGAATGTCTCCAGCTTTTCTGGACTGGGTTAACATGGCATCCGTGGCTTCTTGGACTTGTTCACCTGTACGGGCTAGTAAGACGGCTTCCTCTATGTGTTCATCAGCTAGTTCAGAGAGAGGATGTTGAGGAGATCCTTGTTCTGATTGATGATTAGAATGGCCCTCATTCATTGAGATAAATTTTCCTTTTCTACTTCTATTCTCTCTTTGTTTTTGTTTGAATTCTTCTATGTCTTTTAAGGTTACCGCAGGAGGTGATCCTGGGAACTGAAAAGAGAATTCAGAGGCTGAAGATGGAATTGGAGGAGCAGTTGGCTTGACTTTTGCTATAGGTGTACTACTAGAGCCTGCTAGACGTTCTAATTTTCTATAAATTAAACCGGAATTTAAATCTGTATTTAAATTTAAATTATACATACGTTCAAGAACACTCATCTGAGTTCTATTACTATACACCAGATCATTTAGAGTTGTATTTGTCCAGTTAAGCATACAAATCGTATCGGATGGTTTTTCAGATGCTTTCTTTGTATGTAATGTATAAACGTGCTCAGAAGGTTCCCCTTCTACAGCTGTTTGGACAAATTCATGTTTGCGTTGAGCTTTTTCAGCAGACGCAAGACGTTCTTGGTGTTGTGTAAATGTATTGTCAGACAAAGTATTCATTTCTATACTACATGTTTTTAATAAAGCATCACATTCTGTACAGTGGTACTTACTACCTATTTCTTTGAGTATCCTGTGTTGGCAGGAAGGATCTCCTGAAGATTTCTGAAAAAGCGTAGATTTTACAGAAGATACGATAGAATCATCATCTGAACTATCGGGATCAACTTCTATAATTTTTGCCTTTTCCTTTTTCTTCAATCTTTCCATCTCTAGATGCAAGGTATCAGATTTTCTCATGGATTGGGAAAGTTGGGCTTGTAAGGCTAGGATGGTATTTTGTAAGAGTGCTAGATCTGGTTTTTCCTCTGGCTTAGGTATTTGTGGTTGTTCATGGATTGTTAAAGGTTTTTGGAACAGCTTTGGCTTTGATTTTTTATGTAGATGATCCAGAGGATCAATATCAGTGAATTTAGGAGGTAACAGATTGACTTTATAACGGCGTTTTGTCGGTAAACCCCGTTTCTTTTCTAAGCGAAAATAATAATCAATCATGTTGGTCAGATCGGGGTATTGATGATGGATCGGAAGATCCTCAGTATCGATCTCTACTCCATATTCGATATCGCTGGATCCTACTTGAACCTTTTGTTGGTTGTAAGGATACAAGGTTTTTATAGCAGTACTATTAAACACTTTAAACATTAATCTAGTGGAAATAGTTGCGTAAATAGATCTAGGAAGCATATCAACAGGCAGGTAAACGATGATCATTAAGGATTTATACAGATGTGGATCGTGTAGAGATAAGGTGAAGTTTGGAATAGTAACGATCACAGCGTCTGAGGCTAAGGTCCCTTTTGCCTGAGTAATAATGGCTTCTTCGAAAGTTTTAAATCTACGATCTATAACCGCTATCCAGTAAGGAGCTTGTAGACGATAATTAAAATGAGGGTGCAAGACTATAGCTAATTCAGCTAAATGTATATAATGAAAACCATTTTTAATCCAAGTTGCTACCTCTGGTTCTGTAAAGAATGAAAGGGCAACGGGGCGTAGACCACTACCGGATATTTCTAAATCACACTCAGAATAATGCATTTCTTTCCAAGACTCGACTAACTGTAAACACGATTTATCATATATTTCTGTTCGCTTAGGAACAGGTAAAGGACTACTACCCTTAGATGTAGAACAATATTCGGAAATTCGGGTGAAGTAAGCATTACCCGTCATTTGCGATGCATCTGCCATTGCTGCGGATGTGTTGCGAGGAACGTGGTTGGGGACTACCTCACGGCGCGGCTAACTCTAACGCCTGACCTCGGCTAAGCGATGCGCGACTTACTTTCGGCGATCTGTCCGTGCTGTCTCCACGTATCGGTCCTTCAACACCGGATGAACGGCAATCTTCCTACAAATGAACACGAATAACAGATAGTGAACATGAATAACAGATAGTCACACCCCCCCCCCCCCCCCGGGGAAAAAGAGTGAGGCACACAGGATATGGGAACAGCGAGGAACGGAACAAGGCTTCGATACCACTCTCAGAGTTGCACAGCAACACAGCATAAAACAACACTCAAAAACACACACTATTATTAATAGGAATGCTTTCAGTCAAGCAAGGAGCCTCAGACTAAGATCTCTCTATTACAATTATCTGCAGGAATGCTTGTAAAAGGAGCACAACGCATCACTTCTACGATTTCTCTGCTAGATTACACACTTTCATACCAGGAATGCTTTACAAGGAGCACAGCGCATCACTTGCAGATTTCTCTGATATGGAAATACAGATAGAATGGAAATGCATAAGAGAAAGGGAAGGACTCCGAAGGACTGACTTGCAGACAGAAGGACTGACACTTGCAGAATGAAACTACTAGATAGATATCTCTCTCTTGCGGTGTTTGAGGAAGAGGTAAGGGTTCCTTTTTATAGGAAGAGGAAAGCCCTTCCTGTACATTCTTGGTGTTACCTAGCTCAGACCGCATTAGGTTATAATGCCTTACACCTCATCGGATACTGTACAAGGGGATGAGATGGAATCTTACTTTTAGTTAGTGGATTACTTTTACTGTTCACCATCACTTGTGTCGGAATCATCATTATGGCGTGGTGTGGTAGGTGCCTCGGATACCTCATCTTCTGAATCGGACGAATCAGGATGGAAGGAGATGACCGGACCAGGATTATGCCAACGCACTCGCCAGTGTCCACCTTCTCTTTGTAGTAGTTGAAAAGCAGGATCAAAATTATAGGGTTCAAGTGTAGTGGGAACCCGATGATTAGCTTCACAAAAGGTAATAATTTCATGTGCCGTGGCGGTCAGAACATCTTGGTACCAAGCGAGGGTCCATGGATTTTGCCAGTCGGTTCTTCGGCTTAGACTCGTAGTGATAAAATAGGAAGGGTTATAGTCATGGAAAGCGAAGTGAGCCATTGTTTCAAAACAGGAGAAATAACGAAAATCAGAATGTGTCATGGCTCGCAAACGACGGACATAGGATGCATCAAAATGGTCAGGAAAGGTTCTGACAGTATGACCATATAGAGACCACCATTCCCAAAATGGATGTTCTTCTGGAGGACAATCTATTGGCGTATTAAAATCAATATGATAATAATGGCAACCAGAGGGTTTATACCTAGGCCAATGTACTAATGGTGCTACTTCAGGATATCCTATTTCATCAAACTGTACACACTCATTGATGAAATGATTTGCATGGAGACTGGTTTTAATATGTACAGGCGGATATAAATCATCAAGAACCTCTTGAGGATGTCCGAAAAAGGTATATGAAATCTGTGGACTTGGAGATCTTGCATAACAGTTATAAGAATAACATAACCAGTCATTAAGGTGGCTATTCTGAATATTACTAATTTGCTGTTGGGTAAGAAACATGCGAGAGAAACAACATGGGAGGACTCTATGACTTGAACGAAGCTCCCAACCTTCATGCAAGTATGTTGCTGCACATAAAACAAACGATTAATACTGAAATTCTCTAGTCAAATAATCTGCAAGATTATTATCCTTGCCACTAATATATTGGGTTCTATATGTAAAATTAGCCAGAAATAAAGACCATCGAATGAGTCGTGTATGGGCAACTTTATTTAAATGTTTTGTTTGTAAGTATTTATCAAAATATTTTAAGTCAGATCTAATAATAAATTCCTGTTCTTGTAGGAACAGACGAAACTTTTCGATACCACGGATAATCGCAAGGAGCTCTTTATGTGTGGAATGATAATTCATTTCTGCAGAAATAAACTTACCACTAGCATATCTGCAGATATAGGTCATACCATGTATTTCTTCTTTTAAGACCGCTCCCCAAAATTCTTCAGATGCATCAGTTTCTAAGATCAAGGTTCCATTGGTTGGTAATCGTAAATATGGAAGTTTAGTACATTGATCTTTTAGTCTCTGGACTGCATCAGTATGATGTTGGCTCCATGGTTGAGGGTTGTTTGTTAGCTGTTGGTTTAAAATTTTTCGATCTTTGGCAAGATCTTTGTAAAACCCCGACAGATAATTTAAACACCCTAGAAATCTTTGTAATTGTGTTTTGTCTGTTATGATATCAGGAAAATGTTTAATATCGGTTAAGATATGTTGTTGCAGACTAATATGTCCGTCTTTAATTACTACGCCTAGAAAATTTACTTCATCAACTGCAATTTGCATCTTCTTCTCAGATGGAGAAAGTACAAGACCATTTTGATCAAGTAATTCATATAAGGTGTTGAGATGCTGTTGGTGTTCTTCTACCGTTTTTGACATAACTAAAATATCATCTATATATACTAGTATGAACGGATATTCTTTAAAGATATGATCCATACAAGACTGGAAAATAGATGGGGCTGTTTTAATACCAAAAGGTAGAACAGTCCATTCGTATAGACCCTGAGGTACGGTAAAGGCGGTTTTCCAGCGATCTTCATTGACTATTTGGATTTGCCAAAAACCACTTTTCAAATCAAATTTTGAATAAATATGAGTTCCTTGCAGGCGTTGGAAAAGATCATCTTTACTAGGGATCGGATGTTGTACTGATTTAATAATAGCATTAAGTGGTTTGTAATTAACTACTAACCGCTTCTTTCCCCTTGTTAGTTCAGCACGCTTGTTGACATAGAAGGCAGCACAGGAAAACATGCTAGTACTAGGTTGGATCATTTTTTTCTCTAGGAGCTGTTTTATTTCCTGGGCACATTCTTCTTTTAATTGTGGGGACATCCCAATATGATGAGCTTTTGACTGTGGTTGGATTCCATCCAATAACTCAATACGACACCAATGTTGTTTCTTATGTCGAAAGGCTGTTGGATCATCGCTCGCAACAGTGAGGAGTTTAGTGCGTAATTGTGCAAAGACCTCTTTGTGAGATTGGATGTGGTTAATAAGCCATTGCGTTTTTGGCACCTTATACTTTGTATGGGTAAACCTATTTACTGGAGTAAATGTTCTAGTAAATTTATGATTTCCTAATGTAACAAAATTAGTATGGATGGTGTATGGCTCGAGAATTGCTAGGTTGTCGACTCCTATAACCATATCATAAGAAAGCCAGTTGATAGCATTAACTTGTAATTCTAAGCGTTCAGAATTAGGTAAAAGTATTGGAAGAGAAAATACCCGGTTGACAGTTGTTGCCGTTTTGTTAAAACTGACAATTAATTTCTCCCTGGGTTTCCATAAGAAAGAAGGAATGATAGCTTCGTTTGCCAAGCTGACTTCTGCACCAGAATCTATTAAGGCATCGATGGGATAGGGTTTAAATCCTTTTAGTTTAATCCAAAAAGTACAAAGGGGAGTTTGTACCTGTCGATGTTGATTCTGATTAATCCTAATTATATGTATTTGAGATATTTCAGCTTCATAAGCTTGTTGTTGATATTTCTCTTCTTCTTCTTCCAAAGATTCTAATTCTTTGCTAGCTTTTGTTAGGAAGAGTTTGAGTTGGTTAATACGTAATAATCTGATTTGATGTTTCTCCAACCCTTTTTTTTGAGATGGCATTTGTTCTTCTTCTTGTTGCAACCATTCTTCAAGCTCTTCTTGTTGTTCTGATTCGGTTGTTAATGGTTGACTGTCGTAACTAGCATGAAGTTCTTTTTCTAGTTTTCTTAATGCTTTTACTTCGGCTTTTTTCTCTGTTACTTGTTTATCTAGCTGTATATAAACAGTTAAATCCTCTAGAGGAGTCCTTTTTAATTTTGTTTTTAGTTTCTCTAGTTGTATTTTTACTAATACTAATTGTTCTTGGATTCTAATTAATTCTTTATTTTGTTGTGTAGGTCGTGACGTGGAACCACGATTCATATTACAATAATATATATCTCCGTCGGAGGAATCGGATGGATCTATGGGATCATCTGCTAACGGTTGTTGTTGATTATATTGTACCCAATAGTCATCCTCACTATGTTCTGCTTCAGAGGGTGATGACGGACATATATCACTTTGAGGATTATAGGGGATTTCTATGTCCTCGGGATCAGATATCCACTCAAAGTGTGTTTCCTTTATATTATGCTTTGTAATAAAATGAACCTTTTTCTTGTCTTTATCTTTATTGGGACAGTTGGTTGCCAGATGAGGACCTCCACAAATAAAGCACTTAATATTTTTTGGTGACATCCTACGGGGACGTCTACGAAAGAATCCAGGATATTTACGTACATGCCTACGAGGTGGTGGTGACGATTGTTTTCTTCGCCATTGTTTCTTTGGTTTGGATCGTGAAGATGATCCTTTGCAAGATTTACATACGTTTTGAGTTTTTTGTTGTTTTTCTTTGTTTTTGTATTTTTCTTCAGGACACAATTCTAAACAAAAATTCTTACCTAATCGATTGTTTAATCGTTTAACTAATTGTTGTGTTTCTTGTGTATAACACAACTCTCTATTGGTCTGTTCTAAGAATTGTCTAATTTGTCCGAAGCTCATGTTTGCTACACAAAGATTTTGCTTTTTAAGTTCAGCCATGTAAGTATTACAGAAAGGTTGAGGAAGACATCCAAACAGATGTTCTTTAGCAGCTACTTCATGTGTGAGTTTACCATAGTAATACCAAGATTCCATAGCATCAAGGAATCCTGATAACTGCTGAATTTTATGTAATCGTGCTTTTACAAAGATCTTGCCAAAGATCGAAAAATTTTAAACCAACAGTTAACAAACAACCCGCAACCATGGAGCCAACATCATACTGATGTAGTCCAGAGACTAAAAGATCAATGTACTAAACTTCCATATTTACGATTACCAACCAATGGAACCTTGATCTTAAAAACTGATGCATCCGAAGAATTTTGGGGAGTAGTCTTAAAAGAAGAAATACATGGTATGACCTATATCTGCAGATATGCTAGTGGTAAGTTTATTTCTGCAGAAATGAATTATCATTCCACACATAAAGAGCTCAGAATAGCCACCTTAATGACTGGTTATGTTATTCTTATAACTGTTATGCAAGATCTCCAAGTCCACAGATTTCATATACCTTTTTCGGACATCCTCAAGAGGTTCTTGATGATTTATATCCGCCTGTATATATTAAAACCAGTCTCCATGCAAATCATTTCATCAATGAGTGTGTACAGTTTTATGAAATAGGATATCCTGAAGTAGCACCATTAGTACATTAGCCTAGGTATAAACCCTCTTGATTTTAATACGCCAATAGATTGTCCTCCAGAAGAACATCCATTTCGGGAATGGTGGTCTCTATATGGTCATACCGTCAGAACCTTTCCTGATCATTTTGATGCATCCTATGTCTGTCGTTTGCGAGCCATGACACATTCTGATTTTCGTTATTTCTCCTGTTTTGAAACAATGGATCACTTCGCTTTCCATGACTATAACCCTTCCTATTTTATCACTACGAGTCTAAGCTGAAGAACCGACTGGCAAAATCCATGGACCCTCGCTTGGTACCAAGATGTTCTGACCGCCACGGAACATGAAATTATTACCTTTTGTGAAGCTAATCATCGGGTTCCCACTACACTTGAACCCTATAATTTTGATCCTGCTTTTCAACTACTACAAAGAGAAGGTGGACACTGGCGAGTGCGTTGGCATAATCCTGGTCCGGTCATCTCCTTCTATCCTGATTCGTCCGATTCAGAAGATGAGGTATCCGAGGCACCTACCACACCACGCCATAATGATGATTCCGACACAAGTGATGGTGAACAGTAAAAGTAATCCACTAACTAAAAGTAAGATTCCATCTCATCCCCTTGTACAGTATCCGATGAGGTGTAAGGCATTATAACCTAATGCGGTCTGAGCTGGGTAACACCAAGAATGTACAGGAAGGGCTTTCCTCTTCCTATAAAAAGGAACCCTTACCTCTTCCTCAAACACCGAAAGAGAGAGATATCTATCTAGTAGTTTCATTCTGCAAGTGTCAGTCCTTCTGTCTGCAAGTCAGTCCTTCGGAGTCCTTCCCTTTCTCTTATGCATTTCCATTCTGTCTGTATTTCCATATCAGAGAAATCTGCAAGTGATGCGCTGTGCTCCTTGTAAAGCATTCCTGGTATGAAAGTGTGTAATCTAGCAGAGAAATCGTAGAAGTGATGCGTTGTGCTCCTTTTACAAGCATTCCTGCAGATAATTGTAATAGAGAGATCTCAGTCTGAGGCTCCTTGCTTGACTGAAAGCATTCCTATTAATAATAGTATGTGTCTGTTATTCGTGTTCATTTGTAGGAAGATTGCTGTTCATCCAGTGTTGAAGGACCGATACGTGGAGACAGCATGGACAGATCGCCGAAAGTAAGTCGCGCACCGCTTAGCCGAGGTCAGGCATTAGAGTTAGCCATGCCGTGAGGCAGTCCCCAACCACGTTCCTCGCAACACATCCGCAGCAATGGCAGATGCATCGCAAATGACGGGTAATGCTTACTTCACCCGAATTTCCGAATATTGTTCTACATCTAATGGTAGTAGTCCTTTACCTGTTCCTAAGCGAACAGAAATATATGATAAATCGTGTTTACAGTTAGTCGAGTCTTGGAAAGAAATGCATTATTCTGAGTGTGATTTAGAAATATCCGGTAGTGGTCTACGCCCCGTTGCCCTTTCATTCTTTACAGAACCAGAGGTAGCAACTTGGATTAAAAATGGTTTTCATTATATACATTTAGCTGAATTAGCTATAGTCTTGCACCCTCATTTTAATTATCGTCTACAAGCTCCTTACTGGATAGCGGTTATAGATCGTAGATTTAAAACTTTCGAAGAAGCCATTATTACTCAGGCAAAAGGGACCTTAGCCTCAGACGCTGTGATCGTTACTATTCCAAACTTCACCTTATCTCTACACGATCCACATCTGTATAAATCCTTAATGATCATCGTTTACCTGCCTGTTGATATGCTTCCTAGATCTATTTACGCAACTATTTCCACTAGATTAATGTTTAAAGTGTTTAATAGTACTGCTATAAAAACCTTGTATCCTTACAACCAACAAAAGGTTCAAGTAGGATCCAGCGATATCGAATATGGAGTAGAGATCGATACTGAGGATCTTCCGATCCATCATCAATACCCCGATCTGACCAACATGATTGATTATTATTTTCGCTTAGAAAAGAAACGGGGTTTACCGACAAAACGCCATTATAAAGTCAATCTGTTACCTCCTAAATTCACTGATATTGATCCTCTGGATCATCTACATAAAAAATCAAAGCCAAAGCTGTTCCAAAAACCTTTAACAATCCATGAACAACCACCAATACCTAAGCCAGAGGAAAAACTAGATCTAGCACTCTTACAAAATACCATCCTAGCCTTACAAGCCCAACTTTCCCAATCCATGAGAAAATCTACGCCCAGACCTGTGCAACAACTTTCTATGATCCATGTGCCTCCCAAAAAGGCAAAGGTCCCCATAGCCTCCACAAGAAAGAGGACTCCCCTTGTTTTCTAAATGCCACCTCGAGCACCCATAGCACCCTTTGTGGTCAAAGTTCCATAGAATCCATCTGCTATGATAAACTGACATGACCCATCCACTAAGATGATAAACTAACAAAACTCATATGCTAATACATTAAACTGGCATAATGTAGCAACATAAACTACTAAGCAACCTTTCATCATCAAGGTACCACAACGTGATGGCCCCTCACCTACCTGAAGCCCAATAGTGAGCAACATCTTGATCCCTCCTCCTTTGAGAGTTAACCCCACTAGCAACTTGGGTATGTCCACCAAATGGCAATGCAAGAGGACAAATGAGCATCTCACAACTCCCACGGCTGAAGCAAAGGCCACAACCAGCAAACAACAATTGAACACTGGGGTCCCTACCCCAAAACAGATCAAACAAACCAAGCCAAAGTCCCCTTCGCAAGAGATCTATCTCTCAAGCCACATAGAGGAAGTCAAGGCCAACACAATGACTAATGACAAGGACTTTGTAGCTGCACTAACCCAGGTAAAGCAAATGCTCAAGCAAAATAACACAACATTTAGCTTATATGACCTGGTCAAGACCTCACTTGCTCACTGCCAAGCATTGGCCTAGGTCTTAGCCTCCATTCCTATTATGGAGGACATTCCTACAAATGGGGCATCCATCCATGCAACAATGTTACCTCCCACACCATAAGAATTGGGTTCAACAACCTTAGTCTTTCATGATGATGCAGTTAAATTCAACCCCAAACAAGGGGAAGTCACTATAGCTACACTATCCATTAGCATTCATGTTGGGCAATGCACCATCTGCAAAGTGCATGTTGAAAATGGTGTAGCAACAAACGTAGTCCTGTACTTCGTTATCAACAAGCTAGGCCTAGCAGATGAAATTAGGCCAACCAAAACCACATGTCTAAAATCCTTCAATGGATCACATGTCACAGTCAAGGGTACAATCAACTTAGCCTTTGTAGTGGGAGAGCAATTCCCCACTAGTGCAAATTTCACTATCATAGAGGAGATGGTAGGTTTCAACATGATTCTAGGTAGGCCTTGGCTAGCTCAACTAAGGGCCATCTCCTCTCCCATCCACCAAGAAATCCATATTCCATACAAAGGTGGTCAAGTTATCATCCATGATGATAATTTTTCCTCTTCGACTATCCATGACATAACATGGTGCAAGTTTTAGAAGAAGAGTTTCTTAACGATACATCTATAACAACCAATGCAATGCTCAAGGCTAACACACCGAAACGAGTGGTTGAAGCTGACAGCCCCCCAGAGGATCCTAAACCTTGAATGTTCTGTAATCCATGCCTAGTTAGGAAGCAACTACATGATCAATACCTTCCCTTGGCGAAAAATGTGGGTGCCTGCCTACCCTTTGCCATGCATTTTTAACTTTTGTTTACATCGTACTAGCCTTTACGTTTACATTTTGTCTAATCACTTAGATCATGCATTTTTCATTGTTAACATATTTGTCAACTTAGTTCACATAGTGCATTTGAAAAACATAAAACTACAAAACACATGGCCTGAAAAGGCCTTAAACTAGCTTATGCCTTGGAATGGCCTAAAACTATCACTTTTTTTGCATTACTTTTCTTTCATTCATACATTCCAACTCTATGTACAATACGTGTTACTTGATGTTGTTTTCTTTCTAGTTGATTTTTCCAGGATCTCGCAGGCACGTAACATGACCATGCATGCATCATCACACTTTACACAAGCAAGATAAGCATCAGTCCGCTATGACTATAAACTGGCACAGAGTATTCCTAGCATCATGACTTAAGAATGATACCACAGAGTAGTCCTGGCATCATGAATTAAAACTGATATCATAGAGTAGTCCTAGCATCATGAATTAAAACTGATACCACAAAGTAGTCATGGCATCATGACTTAAAATTGATACCACAATGTAGTCCTGGCATCATGACTTAAAACTAATACCACAGAGTTGTCTTGGCATCATGACTTAAAACTAATACTACAGAGTAGTCCTGGCATCATGACTTAAAACTGATACCACATAGTAGTCCTGGCATCATGACTTAAAATTGATACCATAGAGTAGTCCTGGCATCATAACTTAAAACTGATACCATAGAGTAGTCCTGGCATCATGACTTAAAATTGATACCACAGAGTAGTCCTGGCATCATGACTTAAAATTGATACCACAGAGTAGTCCTAGAATCATGACTTAAAACTAATGCCACAGAGTTTTGTCTGGTATGATAATAAACTACTACATCCATCCACCATGACATGAAACTAGCATCCAGAGTCCACTAAGACTATAAACTAGTTTGCCTCTTCATAGTCTGCTATGACTATAAACTAGCAATGCACCATCCGCTATGACGCTAAACTGGCACCGTACAAGGGGTTATGACATGAAACTAATCCATAATAGTCCACTAAGATTATAAATTAGTGACATCATCAACGACCAGAAAAAACTTAATAAGATGTGTCACTGCAATTGGCTATTCATGTTTCACAAAGACTTGTTGCACAATTTGTCTCATGGGCCTTAATGAGGCTAATGCTATTCATGATTTTGTCTACTTTGAAAATTGCACACATGATGAATCCATCTACTTGTTTAAAGTGCTTAGTTGACCATTTCATTTATGTTTTTCTTGTCTTCTTGGAGTTGTGTTTGTAGGATGACACTCTTGAGGTGCTCATGCATAGACACACTTCATTGTGACGACAAGGTATCACATTCTTCCTGACGCATGTAACTGGGTTAATCAATTCATTCATAAGTACATTCCTGACTCCTGATACATCCCCTATTTCCCCCATCATGTCCCAATTATCCTACTCAGTTATAACCCAGATACATTCCACTCAGCTTAAAATTCTTGATACACTGTTGCACATTGTAACTCCCTAAGCAATCGCAACACAAAATACAATACACAATGCATGACACAAAATGCAAGCGTTCGAACATGAGCACAACACTAAAAGCAAGCTCTTTCAAAAAGACCAAAGAGAAAAAGGAAAATAAAAGAAAAAGAAAGCCAAAGAAAGGTAAAAACAAAAGAAAAGAAGAAACAAACGAGAAAAAAAAGAAAAGAAAATAAAAGCGTCAAAGAGAAAAATGCATCCAAAAGATCTTCGTGATCCCATTGACATAATAAACAAAAGACCATTGGCTATTCCCATACAAGCCCTAGGTAAGAAGGTAATTGTCTTGAAAAATAGTTACACTTGTATTTCAAAGAGACCATGTTGCACACCATCGCGTGGCTTTGGCTGTTTACAACGGGCCCTATGAACACTCTATAAGAGTCCCGTTTCTCCAAAGAACGCACCTTCCTATGTCTTGGCTTTAAGTCTGCTAAACAGTGGCTATGGACAAAGACCAAAGATATAACTTGTTCACAAGAGATCATTCCTCTCCCACAAATCCTAGTAGCAATTATCACCCTTGACCAACTCTTGGCTTCCCCTGGTTTCCACCAATCCTCTCCCCTTGTATCTTAAATTGCATTTCCCCGATCCCATGTACTTTTGAAAATGATGTGATGACATCCAACCGAGGGCTGACGGTTAATGTTTGGTACTTGTTTGTTCATGGTGTTTTGCACTTCTTTGTCGACACCTCTCAGGTAGATTCCTCTAGACGTCAAAAAAAGGAGCTAATGAAACACAACTAATTTTCCCTAGCACTTTAAAATGAAAATGACTCAAGCCCTTTTGAGCATTCAGGAGGCAAAAATTTAGCTAAGGCATTGAGCTCACCCCCACCTTGCCCAAGCCATCTTGCTCATGCTATCAAGCTAGCTTGCCCTCAACATGAGCAACTCCAACATCTTCAAAATCAAGTCAAAACAATCCAAATATGAAGGTGTAAGCTATCCTCAAGAGCCACTAATGTCCACTCCAAGTATCAACATTAAGAAATTCCAGATTTTAGTTCAAAATTGCAAGCTTTTCAGGTCACAATGTAGGTCACGCTGAGCATGAGTCCAGCATGACCAACTTTTAGAGCCTCAAAACTAAGTCAAAACGACATGATTTCAAGGGTGCAAGTCATCCTCAGGGTCCACTATTGATAACTATGGATCCCAGCCTTCATAAATTCCATATTTCAGCTCAAAATTACAAGTTTTTAAGGTCACATTGTAGGTCACGCTGAGCATGAGTCCAACATGACCAAATTTTAGAGCCTCAAAACTGTGTCAAAATGACTTGATTTCAAGGGTACAAGTCATCCTCAGGGTCCACTATTGATAACTATGGGTCCAACATTCAGAAATTCTAGATTTCAACTCAAAATTGCAAGTTTTTGAGGTCATGCTGTAGGTCACACTACCGTGTAACTCCAGCATGACCAACTTTTAGAGCCCAAAAAATGAGTCAAAATGACTTGATTTCAAGGGTGCAAGTCATCATCAGGGTCCACTATTGATAACTATGGGTCCCAGCCTTCAAAAATTCTAGATTTTAGCTCAAAATTGTAAGTTTTTGAGGTCACATTGTAGGTCACGCTGCCGCATGACCATAGTGTGACCTACCCAAAAGGGCTTCAAATTAGATACATTCAAGCTCAAATTTCCAAATCCAAATCACACACAGGTAGGTAGTAGTTTTACTTAGAAATAGGCTTCAAAAAATTCCAAATTTGGTGTCAAAAATTACATTTTTTTCACCTCATGCTTAGGTCACGTTGAGGTCACGTCCAGCGTGACTGCCCAACGTGACTCATGCTCAGGTCATGCTGGGGTCACGCCCAACATGACTACCCAGAATGAGTGTAGCATGAAAGCTATTCATGCTTACATAAAGATGCTTCAAACACATGTTGAAGACACATTGAAGCCTAGAAAGCTCACGTTGGAAGCCCCGGTCAAACAGAGATGCCTCGAACAGCCTCAAATTGACATCTCAACATCTTGGAGCAGTTGATCCATGGTCAAGTGAGCTGGGGTTGAATTTCTCTTGTTGTTCATTTCATTGTAACTCTTCATTTGTGGGCTTGTCAGGCCCTCATGGTCTAAATTAAATGTACTTTCATAGGCTTGAATGATCCAAAAATTATAAAATGCAATGTATCTGGTTAGGAACGTAGCTTGTCGACACACATCCAATGCTTGTCAACACACATCCAACTCATAAAAAGCTATCCATTGGACATGTGTTATGAGATTTGATTTCCCCTCGTCTCTCATCCATTGATTCCATTTTGGAATTCCACACCCAAGCCTGGCCCAACCCTATAAATACCCTATCAATTCACATGAACCAGGGGTCAGCAAGGAGCAATCTTGGAGACATTGGAAATTTTAAGAACATATGCAGAATCAATGAATCCTTGGGCAGTTAGCACACTTGACTCTTGGCATCCAAGCAATCCTCACGTACATCATCACATCATTCACATCACCACGTCACATCACCCTGGGGTTAGGCATCTAACTTGTTGTTCATGCACATGCAACTATGTCTTGATCAGTGCACATCCTTGTTTAAACAATACAATATAGTTTATTATTGCCTACCATTTACATTGTTTACTTTTTTATGTTTTATTTACAATTTAGCTCTATTTATGCTTCATTTACAATTCAATTTCTATTTACACTCTGTGCTCTATTTACATTTCGTGTTGTTGTTTGCATTCTATTTACATTCCATTTACACTATTTATGATAATCCCAACACTAGCCATAGTTTACGCTCGGGGAAGTCCTTGGTTGATTTGTGTGTAGACCATCCAAGGCACTCTACCTTCGTTCCCTTTTCTAGCTTGCCCTCAAGAGAAGGTAGGATCAGTTGTGCGTGCCCAAAGATCTTTCAGTGTCTGTTTCCTTCCAGCCTTACACCAATGATTTAGATCAGTATAGATCCCAAGTGGTGGAGGCTCCTAAGGCTTCGAAGGACCTTCTCCTACTTCAAGTGCACACAGTGGTTGAGGAAATTGTGGTTGTCTCATGGTAGCTACAACTTCTAGTGGAAGATGAAAGGCCTCCAATAGTTCCTTCATCTTCTCCTCCTCCACCTTGGGATTATTCATGGTCCATGCAACATCTCAAATGTGGGTTGGAGTGAGAACAACCTAAGGATTGGACATTCCTAAGAACAGCTCCTTCATGTTGACAAACCAGGTAGTGAAAAGTTTACATTCAACATCGAACACCTTGAGAACATTCTGCAACTCCTAGTATTCATTCATAATTTTGGCCAAGTTCTTAGAAGTTAATCTTTGATTAGTATATCATTCCTTGAGAACCTCAAGTTCAACATTAACAATCTCAAGCTTATGCTTGGTATCTTTATGGGTTTTGAACTCTACCTCATACAACAACTACAAGTTGGCCACTTGTTTCTCCAATTCTAACCATGGTTATCCAGTAGTTAGCATTACTAGGTTTGCATAATAGAGATTGTCAAGCTCCATATACTCCATCATCTCCTTGATATATATCTCTTTCATGTATATTTTCACTTTATTGTAATCATTGAGCCCATCAAAGATAAGCTACCAGACATCACCTCTTTCCTTGAGCTACTAGAGGGCCTCATTAAATTTTTCCTTTGCCATTTGGATGTCTTTTTCATTGATCTCTTTCTATAGACTAACCTAATCTCTATAGTTATTTTTAACTCTCTTAAATTTAAGAGCTTATTTCTTCTAGGTGGCTATCTCTATCATAGATTTTTGGTGAAGAGCTTGAACTTCCTTTATGGAGAGATTTCTATCTTTGGCTACCAATCTTCCCAATTTAGTATTCACTCTCACTAGCTACTCCTACTATTGATGGATGAAATCTACCATCTACTACTTCTAGACATCAACATTCCATATGTGATGATTCTCTACGATTAGCATTTCATTGTCATGGTGCATCTGGATCAAGTCCTTTTAAATAGTGTATGTCTTGGCATTGGCCATGGACTAGTCAAAGATGATTGTCTCCATTGCATTCTTAACTTGTTTGAACCTATCTTGAAGTTATTGAAAAGCTTCATCTTGTGTCAACACCAAGTTAAAAATGCCAATTTGGTAGGGTAGGCTCTTAGTTCTACAACCTCCATAGCCAAGCATTGGTTTTGTCCTTGGGCTATTTTGAGTTTCCCTTCTAATATAATGCATTTGCCTCTTACCCTCTTACCTCTAGTAACTCCAACTAGATTGCAATGATGGTCTCTAGAAGATCAAATATATCTAGAATCAGTTACTTGGTTCCCACCAGTCAGTCCAGCAACTCCTCGTGTTAGGCTGCACTTAATCTACTTCTAACCATTCCTATAGATGTCTACACATCTCTGAGTACAAAAATGTCTAGTATAGACATCGTAGGTGCATTTAATTCTTTAAAAATTCTTTCAATAACCACATTTTCTATTGTCTCCTATCCATGGTGCTGCATCACCAAGACAATTGCCTCCTCACCCTCCTCCATTTGCATTGAAAAAGTAGCAGCATTCCCAGAGATTACATATGTGGGGTTGAGCATAGTTACAAATTTGGGGATAAAAGGGATTATGAAGAAGATATATTTTGCTAACTATGCTTATTCGATATGAGTTGAAGCTAAGCTAAATGCCAATGCTACATTGTGGAGGCCACTAGAGGCTATTCTGATTGACTATGCTTGACTATGCTCTAGACTAGTGGAGAGCGTAGTCCCATACTTAGAAAACATTTTGCAAAATATGACTATGTGTTGACTATGCTCTTTACTAGAGGTTGAATATGATCCTGACTGAGGGTGAGTGTAGTCCCAACACTTGTCAAAACTTGTGAAAATTGGCTTTTCGTTGACTATGCTTGACTATGCTCCGAGCTAATGGAGAGCGTAGTCTCAACACTTAGAAAAATCTAGAAAAACTGGGTCTTCATGCTAACAACACTCTCCATTGGAGGCTAACTATGCTCTAGGGTAGTGAAGAGCATAACCTCAGCACTTATAGAAATTTTTAGTGGTTGGATTGACACTTAGAAAAAATTTTGAAGCTAGCCTTTATGTTGACTATGCTCTGCATGAGGCTAACTATGCTCTAGGGCAGTTGAGAGCATAGTCTCAACACTTAGAAAATTTTGCACCTAGGATGCCAAAGTCCAAATTTGGTGGTGTTTCTTGGTTCCTATTTTTTGACATCTAGAGGAATGGCTCAAGAGACATCAACAAAGAATGATAAAACACCACAATAGGCCTAGCACCAACATCACTCTTCAGAACTTGATGGATGTTGCTACACTATGCTTGAGTGTCATGAGTAGTGGTATGCTGGGAATAAAAAAAGATGTAGGTAATATGTAGGCAAGAAGAGGGAAGATGAGGTGTAAACAAGATGTCATGATGTAGGATGCGAAGTCAGCATGGCTAATAGTAACCATGGCACCAGAGTGGCTTGCCCCTAAAAACGTTGATCTCTTGTCGAAGTGCTCATGAGAGAGTCAGTGTGGATTTAGGACTGGGCCAATTGTGAAATTGCAGCACTATTGGGTTATTTGGGGACATGTCCCTACCATTTTTTTTTACCTTTTTGCTTTTTTTCTATAGGGCAAGCCTACTTTAGATTCTACACATTGCTAAATGCTAACTGTGAGGTGCTTTCCATCAAGTGGTCTGAATGCCACAAGATGGGCTTTGCTTTGATGCTTGCAAAACTGCACCACATCTATAGGACAAGTGTTTTCTCCTTGGGATGACTTGTGTTACATCCACGTAGGCTTTCACTAGTGAATAGAAGCTTCCCATAGGATGACTTATGCTACGTTTGCCTTGGTTCTATGGTTTGACTTAAAGAGGCTGCCATGTGGTCATAGCACGTATGCATTAGAGGGGTTTGCAATCTTGACTATGTGGGGGAATGTAAGAGTATCAAGACATAGGAATGGATGTAGGTAGGTTATAACAGGGTAGTAGGGATGTGCACTCTTGAGTAACATAGCTAGTCCAATCATGCACATCAAAACAATGTGATGACTTACTACTATGATGAGATAAGTCTTTGCATGACCGCCTAGGGCTTCATCCTACAAACACAACTTGGAGAAGATAAGGAAAATACACAACACACAATGCAAATAAAATGCTAGGGGTGAAGATGCTACAAGTACTCTAGAGACCAAACTAGTTGAAAGTGCTTGAAAAGGAAGTAAAATGTCAAAGAACAATGATGTTGCAAGTGCTCCAAAGGCTACACTGGTTACAAGTGCTTCATTCTAGGATTGCAGTATCCCTGCCCACATGGTGTAGAAAAGAGTTGGGTGAGGAGAGGAGTTAGAGTTATACTTGCTCTCTTGCTTGTAGAATTATGTGTGGTTAACCATGAACCCAGTTTAAGGTCTTGTTAAATTGTAGCCCTACTAGTTTAAGATCCTAGCAGACCATGGTATGTTGGATTATAGTCCCAGTGGACTACTGTGTGCTAGTTTAGTATCGTAGCAAATGAATGCTATGCTAGTTTAGCATCATAGTGAACATGTGTTGTGCTAGTTTAGCATCATAGCAAACATGTTGTGCTAGTTTAGCATCATAGCAGATGTGGTATTGTGCCAGGTTAACATCATAGAGAATGAGCTACTGTGCCAATTTAACATCGTAGCAGATGAATGGTGTGGATGACAATTCAATGTCATAGCAAATGAATGTTGTACCAGTTTAATGTCATAGAAAATGAATGTTGTGCCAGTTTAACATTATAGCAAAGGAATTATTACCTTGTTGGATTAATGTTCAATGCTACACGCTAGGCATATCATGGCTTCATGTATGAATGGTTCACTAGATTGGCAAACTCATTTCTATCTTAGTCAACAAGCTTGAATGCTCCATTGTTGTAGGCCTTAGTGATCAAAGGCAATAAGATTTTCTCATGCATAGCCATGTCTTGTTCTTGTAAAATAAACAAAAAAAAAATGTCAAGAAACACCTATTTCAACAAAGAGAATATGCACAAATGAAGAAAAAGCAATGCGATGAAATTTGCCTAAGTATGCATGTAGGCTATTAAGGTAAACATGTCTATGCTGGCTTTAGGCCTTGGTAGGCCATGTGCATGCTAGTTTTAGGTCATAGTAGACTATGGATTACTAGTTTTGGACCATCTTGGGCTGCAACATTGCCAATTTAAGGTCATAGTGGGCTCCATGTTACAATTTTAAGGCCATGACGGGCTACAAATTTGCCAATTTAAGGCCATGGTGGGCCACATGTTGCCAGTTTAAAGCCATGGCAAGCCACAACGTTGCTAGTTTAAGGCCATGGTAGGCCGCAATGTTGCCAATTTAAGGCCATAGCAAGCCATGTGTTGCCAGTTTAAGGTCATGGTGAGTTGCAACATTGCCAGTTTAAGGCCATGGCGAGCTGCATGTTGCTAGTGTAAGGCCATGGAGGGCTATGTGTTGCCAATTTAAGGCCATGGTAGGCTACAATGTTGCTAGTTTAAGCCCATGGTAGGTCGCAATGTTGCTAGTTTAAGGCCATAGCGAGCCATGTGTACTACTAGTTTAAGGCCATTTTGAGCTACACATCACTAGTTTAAGACCATGGTGGGCCACATGTTTCTAGTTTAAGGCCATGGCAAGGCATGTGTTGCTAGGTTAAGGCCATGGAGGACCATGCATTACTAGTGTAAGGTCATGGCAAGCCATATATTGCTAGTTTAAGGTCATTTTAGGCCATAGTGATGGGATTGCTAGTTTACAACCATAGCAAGATGATTAAAATTGATAGTTTTAGGCCATTCCAAGTCATAGAAATAGTTTAAGGCCATTCTAGTCCTTGTCAGTAAGATTAAGGGGAGTAGTTTAAGGTCATTTTGGGCCACTGTAAGGGGATTTGAGAATGGTAGTTTTAGGCCATTATGGGCTATGTGTTGTCAATTTAAGACCATGGTAGGCCAGACATCACCAATTTAAGGCCATGGCAGGCCATCTATTACTACCTCTTATTTTTTTAATTTTATTTTTTTATGATTTTTATGCATTTTATTTTTTTTATGCATGAAAGAAAATGCATTAAAGCAACAATGGTAGAAATGTAAACTATGTTATCGAATGCATAGGCGATGTAGATGGTAAGCTAAGTGATTAAACTAAATGCAAATAATATGCTACAGTGCTAATGTAATGTAAATGGGGAGCAAGATGTAGGGTGTGGTGAAGTGAATAGCAAGTAGGTTCCTAGCATGCCTTCAAACTAAGGAGCCACCTTAGTCATGCAGTTGCTTCCTAACTCAATGTGGATTAGGGGCATGTAGGATGTAGATTGTAATATTTTGTAGTTTTCTTAACCCTCTCATGCTATATTGTAGGGAAATTCTACCCACAAGACATCCTCTAGGAGGTTAGTGGCTTCTACCACCTCTTCAGGTGTGTTAGCCTTATGTGTTTCATTGTCTTCTGAAGGTGTGTCATCAAGGAATTCAACCTTCGACCCTTGATCCATGTCTATGTTGTTGATAGCCAGAAGGGCAACATTATCACCATGGATGATAACTTCACCACCTTCATATAGAAGGTGAATTTCTTGATGAATCAGGGAGGAGATGACCCATAGTGAGGCCAACCAAGGCCTGCCTAATATTAGGTTAAATCTTGGCATCTCCTCTATGATGATGAATACAGTGGTGGTGGAGAATTGATTCCTTACCATGGAGGCTATTGTGATGATACATTTAACAATGAATCATGACCCATTAAAGGACTTTAGGCATGTGATTTTTGTTGGCTTGATTTGGTTCATGAGCCCTAACTTATTAATGATGGTGTATGGGATAACATTTGTTGTTGTCCCGCCATCAATGTGCACCCTCTGAATCTTGCATTGCCTAACATATATGGTGATAAATATGGGGGCCTTTATGACCTCAACCTTCTTAGGATCAACCTTAATTACCTCATCATGAAACATGAGGGATGTGGAACTTGATTCTTGCAATGCAAGAGGCAACATCACAGTGTGGATGGAGTTCTCATCTCTTGGGATGTCCTTCGTGATAGGAATGGAAGTAAACATCAACACTGGTGCTTTGTGGTGGGTAGATGACATCATGATTAGGTCATAAAGGCTCAATTTTGTATTCTTTTTCTTGAGTGCTTGCTTAACCTAGGCTAATGCATCCACAAATTCTTTGCCATTAGTTGTACTTGTACTAGCTTTGACCTCTTCCATACATTCTAAAAGATGGATTTTGTAGGGAAGTAACTTGGGCTTTGTTGGGCTTTGTTGGCTTAGCTTGTGCAGAGGCTTCAGTTCTTGGGTTTGATTTGCTAGTGGTGGCCTCTTTAGTTGTTTTGGCCATGGGGATCATAGATAGAGGGACTATTTTTTGTGGACAAAGCACTCTTTACTCTTGATGTTGCCTAATCATCCTATCTGCAATACACTCATTAGGTCTCTCAAGTTGCCACCTAGAGGATCTATTAATTTTGTGAGAAGGATTAACCCTTGGACAGGACGGGACTAATGCATTGCCCACTACTAAACTCTAGGTAGGTGAGGAGTCAACATATTGTGACACCTTGACAAAAAAGGATGGTTGAACTATTGTTATTGTGACATGCTGTGGGAACCTAACTATGAAGGGCATTGTAGGTGCTTGTGGTGACACTCTGATGATAAAAGGGGGTCTTGAACCTGTAAGGGCTAAGGGGGCCCTTGGGCTACCAGAGTGCACCTAAACCACAAATGGTTGCTACACTAATTCTAGGTTGTCATCAATGTTGATAGCACTTATGACATAACCTACACCATCTACATTCAAAGGGTCCTTATACACCCTCATAGATTGGTTCTTAGGCCTAACTGGGTTAGTAGCATCAAGTGCCAACTCACCTCTATCAATCATTCTTTGGAGGTCATCCTGTAGGGCTATGCAAAAATCAATGTTATGACTAGGTAGCTGGTGGTAGTGGTAGAATCGATCCATCATAAAGTGTTTTGGGACCAAGTGCTCATTTGGTATTGCTAACATAGGATTCCTTAGGATCTCGCAATATCTATCATATCTTTTGTGAGAATATTCAAACATCTTCTTGTACTAGATACATCTAGCCTTCAATAGTTGGTGTTATAGTACTAAAGGTTTTAATGGAAATGGGATGTACTTGAAGTGATCCTTGTGCTCAACATTAGGTCTTCGATAGGCTTGTGCTATAGCCAATGATGATGTGGGCTAGTTAGTTATCATAGTGCTTGGGTTAGCAGTTTTGTTGTTGGCTGAAGCCTTGGGTGGCTTAGCCATTCACCTTGGGTTGGTTTTTTTAGCCTATTTGGCCATAGTTGCCATGGTTGCATTCTACTTTCCTTTTTCCTTGTCATTCCTCACATGCAGGTTTTTGTAGGCCACATAGGCTGGGTCCTTACTAGCTTTGGCTACATCTTGTATGCTCTTTATCTAGGCAAAGGCTTGGCTTAGATATTGTGGGGCCAAGTAGTATAGTTTCAACTTGATGAATTCATTAACTACACCCTTATATATGGCTAGGAAGTGTGTCTCAGCTATTGAATCTCGAATTTCATTCAATGAGGAACTCTAGCATTCGATGAATTCTTGTACAGGCTTGATGGTCCTGCTTGATTTGTGTTAATTGGTCTAGGGTAGTTTTAGGCTTTAAGTTGTACTTAAAGTGCATCACAAACTAGCTCAAAAGATCCTCCAAAGAGGAGATAGAGCCCCTAGGTAATGCGTGATACCAGTCTATCACCTTGCTAATGAGTGACATGGCAAAAACACATATGATTGCATGTGGCCATGCTTGCAATATTAGGCACTCAAACTTGAACATCACTAGATGTGTGTTGGGGTCCTCTTCACCATCATACTTGGTGAATTAGGGTGATGGGATCCCAATTGGTAGAGTTAATGGTGGGACAATGGAACTTATAAGGTTATCTTAGTCGAAGTCCACTACTTTAATTATTTGAGAGGAGGCAGCCTTGAGCCACTTCACCTCTTCTATCAAGGTTTGGATCAATTGGAATGCCTAATCTAAGTTTTGGAATGTTGCAATGAGCTACAGTGGTTTTGCTACCCATTGTGCTAGTTGCATGGTCCATGACCTAGTTGTAGGTGGTGGGACCACACAAGGTGCTTGTTACTGAGGGTGTCAATGAAACAGGTAAGACGTAAGGTGCCTAAGTCAAGGTGCACTATGTGAATGTAAGGTTGAGCTAGCATTGCTGCTAGCAAAGATGAATAGTCAAGTTGCAACAATGCCACAAAGGGCAAGTTAACATGAGGTACTACATTATGATGTGTATGTTCCATATGGTGCATCACTATCACAGGCATTGACCTAGAAGGTGACACCAAGGCTATGACTATCTCAAGAAAGATAGGTGAATGGGACTACGGGAGGGCTAGATCAAGGATCACCTGCTAGAAGATAGTGTGGAAGGAGTCCTCATGCTCAGAATGAGCTTTGAACTCGTACTCCTCCCCATGTAGGGGCTCCTTGTAGTCTGTTCTCAATTCTCACTCATTTTTTCAAACAAGCTAGGCAAGTATCCAATGGTAGAATTTCGTGAGCAAGATGAAGTTGACTGAGGGGATATACTTCCATCCATTTCAATGGATAAGCTCATAGCCTTCTTTGGCTTCCATGTCTAAGAAGCTTATGAATAGGCCTACATGGATCTTTACACAGATAAAGTTATATTATTTATTGTTTAGTGCAATATACTTGGGGTCTTGACCACAAATCCTAAGGGATTGCCTTGGCTTTGCCATAGTAAGACTAGTGGGGTTATCAATCTTGGTTTCTTATTAGGTTGGCAAGATAGTGAGTGTGCTCAAGACTAATGTTGAAGGTTGTCCAAAACTCATGTGTGTAGATTAATTTGCAAGAGGAGATTGCAAAGGTTTCTAGTTGTGAAAAATGGCTAACTTTTCTAGTTGCCGAAAATGGCTTAACTCTAGTAACTACAAAAAATGGCTGCCTCTAGAGACTACACTCTACACTAAGAGCTAACTACACTCTCTAACATTGAGAGCTAACTATGCTCTCTATTGAGAGTACCTAGAATTTGGCTAACTGTGGGAATGTTTGTTCCTATGTGGGGTTCCAAAAGAACCAACTACAAAGTCCAATCTACACCAACCAGTTAGTAGATGACACCTATGCAAGCCTAAGATCCAACTGCTACTGTGCATGCAACAAGTCCATATGGGTGTCATGGTCTATGATAGTCCGAAGCTAGTAATGGTGATGTAAAGACAACATGAGACAACCACAATGGATTCTAAAGAGAAAAATGGTCTAGGTCCTCCTTCTAACACCAAAAACTATAATGATAAAAAACGTCAGTGGTTGGAACACCAAGGTCAATAGGTGCATAGCCTAACCTTGAATCTACACAAGGGCCTACTAGAGGTGGAGATGGAATGCCTTGAATGGTCTTGTCAATCGAACAAGGAGTTACTAGATTTAACCAAGGTGTAGCATGATTAGCTGCAATGCTGATGTGAAATGCTGCTAAGTGTTCACACAGTGTCAAGGGTGTTACTAATGTCAATGGGATCAAGCGTAGTCATGATTCTTGGTGAGAAATGAAGGTGTCAACACATGGGGTCTACTACCCAAGCATGGGTATGCATTAAAATAGCAGAAAATGTGAATAAAATGTTGGAAATGTGAGTAAAATATTGAAAATGCAAAGATAGGAAGAGAGAAAAAAACACCACCCCAAATGAGGTTGAGCATAGTTGACTCCAAAAAGGGTGAGAAGGTACATGGTGTACAACAAGTGTAGTGGACAATGTAGTCATAGTTTCGAGAGTGTCTAGCCACAAAGGCTGATGCTTCACCATGGTGTTAGTGCCTACTAGGTTGGCTACTACAATGTGCAATAGGCTGTGGTGGTCTATGGTGGTATGGTACTTTTCCTCTCTCCAGTTCACTAGGATGCCAATCCCAATCAACTCAAATTTTTTCCAACTTTCCCAACCTTGAATCTTGTCCAATGCTAAAATTTTTCAACCTGCCTACTTAAATTTCACCAACCTCTTAAATTTTCCAACCCTAAAAACATTGAGGATAGGGGTATTTATAAGGCTAGGTTTAGCATGAAATGTAGAGGAACTACGACATGGTAGAGGGGATAGTTGGGACTATGCCATCATCCAACTACACTCTCCATTGAGGTGGTGTTGTGCTCTACTATACTTTGCTAGACTCTACAAGGCTAAGAGACTATGACTATGTTTCCAAGTGCATGTGTGTGTGTTGAGAAGGTTGTAATGTACCTAAAAAAATGCAACTTTGGAGACTACACTCTCCATAATCTTGTGTGGGGACAAGCGTAATTACAATTTTGGGGACAAATGGAATATGAAAAAGATACATTTTGCTAACTATGCTTGTTAAAGATGAGTCGAAGCTAAGCTTAATGCCAATGCTGCGTTGTGGAGGTCACTAGAGGTTGTTCTAGTTGACTATGCTTGACTTCACTTTGGACTAGGAAAGAGCATAGTCCCACATTTGGAAAAAATATTGTAGGATATGACTATGTGTTGACTACGCTCTCCACTAGAGGCTGACTATGCTCCTGACTACAGATGAACATAGTTCCAAAACTTGTGAAAACTAGCTTTTAGTTAACTATGCTTGACTACCCTTTAGGCTAGTGGAAAGCATAGTCTCAACACTTAGAAAAGTCTTCAAAATTTTGGCCTTTATGCTAACTACACTCTTCACTAAAGGCTAACTATGCTCTAGGCCCGTGGAGAGCATAGTATTAGCACTTAGAGAAATTTGCAGCGGCTGGCTTGATAGTTAGAAAAAATTGTGAAGCTAGCCTTTGTGTTGACTATGCTTTGCATGAGGCTAACTACACTCTAGGGCAGTGGAGAGTGTGGTCTCAACACTTAGAAAATTTTGCCCCCAAGATATCAAAGTCCAAATTTGGTGGTGTTTTAGCCATTAGTCTTTTAAGTTATATCTAACTTTCATTTTATTTGTAGATAATGTTACCAAGTAAAATTTTAATAGAATTATTACCTAGATACATAAGATGTCAACCTTAATTACCTCCATCTTAATCCATATTTAGGCAACATGATTGCCTAAATTATTATGTCAAAAAACCAAAAGAACATTTTCATTTATGGAGTTCAGTGTCAAAATTGGAGAGTTTTTATTATATAGAAAAATTAAAAGAATTATTGGAAAAAGGTAATGAATAAATATTTATAGTGTAGGTTTTTTCATCAAACTTATATAATAATGTATTAATTAATCTAAATAGTGATGTTATCAAAGGAACCACATTGACAAGCTTAAAAATAAAAGAATCAATAGAAAATACAATATACAAATAATATTTCAAAAAGATGCAATCTATTCTAGAATTTCTGTCAATATATTATTTGTTAGATCCATCTATATTCTCAATTTTTTATAGAATATTTTACAAAGTAGATGGGAAAACAAAGTTACAAAAAAGTATTTATAGTTTGATTTAACAAGGCATTATATTTAGCAACTATCAAAAGATATTCATACTGTTAAACCTTTAAACTAAAAGAAAGAATTATCATTGGGTGCTTATTATTATCAATATTATGAAAAATAAAAACTTATCATGGATCCTTTTCATATTAATATTGAATATAGTAAGAAAATTGATATTCTTTTCAAATATATGGAGGAGGAACATATAGTTCAAAAACAAGAGGGGTAATTTCATGATGACTTATGGAAATAATATTTGTAAAAATATTTACTGAAACAAAGAAATAAATATAGTTGTAGTGTTTATATTGTTCTTTATATAATATATATTATAACTAGAAAAAAATATTATTCAAAGCATCAAATATACTAATGTAGAAAAGAAGAATCCAATGTGACATACTAAACATATCTGATTATCATACAAGATAGTTATAATTTTTAATATTAAATGATTATTAAACATTTTTGAGGAAAAAATGTTGGATTATTTTCAATTTTTTTTGTTTAAATAGTTCTTTGTCATTAAATCATGTTATACTATTTATTTTGTATCACATTATTGACTATAATAATTATAACATTTCACACATATATACTTTATTTATTTTCAAATGATTTTCATATCACAAATAGTAGTTGTTGGTGTTGATAAATTAATTTTTTATTATTTGTTACAGAGAAACAAAAATAATCTTTGCTAATGTATCCATTATGAATAATTGTAGATAAATTTGAGAAATTAGAAAGAAGAAAAATGGTTATACTAGACTTGAATGGTATACTCATAAAGAATGTGCATTATTCAAATGCAAAAGAATTGAATATGTGTAAGAGGAAGTGTGACATCATGCTTGATAAAAAGTACTACTTTATTTAACTAAGTGTTCATGAGTTTCTAAATAAATTAGTCAAGGTAGGGTTCAAATATGCATTTTGTTCTTCAACTCACTCAAAGAATGTTAAAAAATGATAAGTTATCTTCTAAAGGATAACTATACAAAACCAAAATTTACTAGATCTTAGACTTAATGTCAATAGCATTATCACAAAGATACTATAATTCCAATTTTTTAAAAGTCTTTAAAATGTTTTTTTAAAAATATAGTGATGAGTATGAATAAGAGGATGTGATAATAGTTGATGATACAAATCATAAAATTTTTGTTGAAGATCAAGTAAACTTTTTTTTAGATAGGAAACATGCTCCAAACAATTTTTGTAATAATTATCTTCTTAAAAAATTATTGCCCTCAATTGTAAATTCCATTTGTGATCAATTCATAATTGAGAAACATTTACATTCCAAAGAGTAACTGGTTATATTTAATATATGCATTTTTAATGAAAATAGACATTGAATTATATGATCTCTTAGACATACCCATAAGCATAATCTAGAAATAAATTAATTTATACTAAAGTAGTTCTTCACAAATAAATGAGCATTATTAAAGCATGATTAATGTATCCTTAGTCAATTGGAATGAAAATAGATAGTGAATTATATGATTTTTCAAGACATATTCATGGGAATTTTTTGTAAATAAATTAATTTATAATAATCTAATTCATAAAAGATATATGAAAATTATTATAGAATCTCAAGATAATCCATAGGTAATTGTAATATTTTAAACCAAAGTTTTGTACTACTATGTAATGATATTACATGTAATGTGGGAATCTTAAGGAATAATAAAGGATTCAAAATAAGAATTTTGGAAAAATTAAGAAATTTTGAATTAAAATTTTTCAAATATATTGAAAAATTTTCTTACACATATAAGTACATGATATAATAAGGCATCTATAAATGAGATAAAGAGAAAATATAGAATGGCATAACATAAATAAGAGATAACAAGATAATCCTAATATAGTCAGAATAAGGTGTTATCTAATATAAGCAACTATACATGTATCAAAATTTTCTAATAAATGTGATAAATTGAAAAACATCTAATAGTATCAAACACATAACTAATAGAAATGTCAGAATCATACAACTAGAATTACACATCCCTTACAAAGATATATCTCTAGCATCTAACTCACATATAAATATCCATAATCAAGATAACATATAAACTATAACCTATCATAAGAATATACATTTAATCATATCTATTATTTATCAATATATAATATAACCTAATAACTAATGATAAAAAGTAAATCTAGCTACCAAAATCCATCATAATATCAAGTGTCCAAGTACATATAGATTCATAATTCATTCATCCATGAATCAAGGCAAAAGTCATAAATAACAACCAAGTCCAAAATAAATATAAATTCTCGTAAGTCTAAAAAACATAGAAAAAAATCATAAATCCTCTTTGTCCAAGTCCCACCAAACTTCTACAACAACATGAAAACCTAAAATATAGAGATAATTTAGTATAACATTGACTGATATCCTTTGACATATTCCCTAATGAGACCAAGGACAAAGATCATGGTTCATGAGCTACAACAAGGGATTCTTAGATCTTAAACAATACTAGTTAGCATGCAATCCAAACATGCAAACAACCAATCAAACATACATATCATATAGGTCATAAACATGAAATAAAGATAACTCTTACCATTACCATATAAAGATCAAGGAAACTAGCATACACCAATCTTAATATAAAATGTATAATAGGTTGAGATGTGTACTTAATTCAAATACCAAATATAGAAAACTAAACCATTCCTGCAAAAATTAATTATTAGTTTTAGTAGTGGTGGTGTTCCAACCATTAATAAATCAATATGGTGCTAAACATGTTGAACATCTCTATAATATTTTGGAAATACATGGAAAGCAAATAATTTAAATACTATTTCTTCTACAAGATAGATTCCATAGCAAGAGTCACATCAATACATTTAAGAGAGATCAACTAATAACACTCTAGGATATCCATCATCAACCAATGAATCCACTAGATGATAGCTCTATCAAAAAAAAAAGTAAATAATCATGCAATTGGATAAATTCCTAAAATATATACAAAATTACTTTATTATAAAAATACAAATAAACTTGGTGATGGGAAGATAAACTTATTTTAATCATACTATAGAATCCATCACATGAGAAGTCAAACCTAACCCAACTAAAGTATCAAAATCATAAATGTTTCTAAAACATTAATTTCTACCATCTAAGACTTAAAACTAAAATTCTACCAATGCCAACATGGCTACTGTAACTTCACCTATGCCTAAAACTACCTAGGTTATGTTGCAACTTCCATCACAACATGTACATTCATCATAACCTACCTCCACAAGTCACTACAAATATTGTAACTTATGCTTCAACTCACAACATATGGTGTGACCTAAAACACTAGTCACTACAAATTTTGTGACTTTTAGGCATAAGTAATGATGTTCACTAGGGTTCATGACATAAGTCATCATGTCCAAAGATGTTGGAAAAGCATGCAAATTACCATGTCGCTAACATAGACCACCACTAACTAACTAGAATAGCTACTAAGAAAAATTATTACTACATTAGCTAGATGGGAGGGAAATGTTCAACTGCATCTTGCTAGAACTAATGAAAAGAACATAGATCTGCTAGAAATTCACACAAACATCCAGAATACATCAACTAGTAAATCTACTACTAAACATAAAAAATAAAATATATTTATCACCAAAACAACCTATATCCAAATATAAACTAATATTATAAAATAAATCAAGAAAACTACATATCACTATCAAAGGAAAAAATCTAAGAGTATCATAATATAAATTCTCTAATAGCAATGTAAAACTAGATCACTACCAAATTCTAGAGTAGTAAACAAAACTAGGAATCTAATCAAAATTACAAAAACATATACATAGAAATATGCATCTTATATGATGAGAAAATAAAATAATGATCTACCAAATAAATGCTACTAAGCAATGAAAAGATTAAGATCTAAATAAAAGAATACTATAGGAAGTTAAACTAATTGTGCATAAAAGTTCTAGTATAAATAATAAAGGACATAAAACAACATCCTATGCACTGCAAAAACTTGGAAGAACTAGTACTAAATGAAAGAAACCAAAATAACTCACTTATTAAATATTGGAATGAAATTGATGGAGACAACTGAATAGCATAAACTTTAATATTTTTACAGACCAACAACAATGTGCACACATCTACTATAACTAGTAACCACATTGCCTCACCAACGCATCCACTAGAGCTTTCACTTCCTCTCATAGGATATCTAAGATATCAAAAACTAGATTCTAGTCTTGAAAACTAATAACTAAGGCTTGTTATCCTAATCTAGGATTTTTTCTAAAACTAATCAAGGTGATCGGAATTAAATTTTGAAAGATGGATTTCTAGGTTCATATAAGTTAGACAAGAAAACCAATGACTTCTTAACTCACAAATCCATGCTAAAAACACAAAAAGAAAACTAATTTAATAAATCATGAAATTACTAATTCCTAACCCACCATCCATCTTATGCCAACCCTAACATATATATAATGTAACTTAAAAATAAAACTTGCTAAATAATAATAAAAGATGCTAATCCTAACTATCCATGTAACCACTATCTCAAACATAATAATTCTAATAAATAAAATCTAATTACATATTATAATCTACTAACTAATATGTCCTACCTACATATAAAAGATGTAAAGCATAAACATATAACAATGCTAACTGATGAGTGGTTAGGTACCCCTATGCTGAACCATATGAATCACTAAGGTGTTACATGTGATCTGGTCAAATTCCATGGACCTACTATAGTTATCCAATGCACTAGCTCTTCTAGCAAGTGAAATGGGCATTGAGAACATTTATTGTCTTCCCAACTACACTTGTGAGGCTTAAGTGTATGGTTTAAGTGTAATTGAGGTATATGATTTTTTTATTGTTTTATGTTTTATAGATGTAATCACCTACAACAAGAATGAAGAGTAGAGTAACTTAAAATCTAACTTGTTTATTACCTATCCAGCCTAACACAAGTAAATGTCTCTATTTCCTAAACACATATAGCACTACTGGGCTACCAAACATTAAGCGTTGCTAGGTTACCAAGTACTATAAGTATGCTCGAAGTGATCATGCTTGTGTTCATTAACAACTAGAAATAAATTACTTGATTCAAATGCATTAAAGTAAAGAGCAAGAAAGTAAAATGCATTAAAGAAAATACTAATCTATTATCAGTGCTATAAGGATTATCAAAAGAGTTCATCTTATTCCCATCACACTGTTGCACTCAGGTACATCAATGCTCAAACAAAGAACCATACACACTTAGACTCCTTATGTGGGCACTCAAAAAATATTTGAACTCTAAGATAAAGAAACGACAAGACCTTCACTACTCTAACTAAGAATGACCAAAAATTGATTGTGAAAATTAGAGCCTAGGCATGGTATTTATAGACTTGGGGTATACACCCTAATGTCATGTACGCAACGTCACAACCAATGTTAAAAACATATTCATCATACCCCCACAACTAAATGAAAACTCATCCTCGAGTAAAGAAGAGGAGAAAAAAGTTTTTTACAACACATATTGGGTAAGTATGGGATTATTGACTAACATTACAAATTGACTCAGATAAAACAGATAAACTTTGAGTGCCCAAGTGTACAGAATTACAATTTTTACAAAATTGGGTATTCACGTTAAGAGAAGTGAACACCTTGGATAACATTGATATCCAACACCTCTTGGTAGTAAAATAATAAGAGAGAAGAGTTCCTACAGTCATGAATGGTCCTCATTGTGTGGTCCTACTACATGATCCTTGGTGAATATAGTCCTGCTTCTAGTCCATACTTTCTACTGTAATCATGATAGAATCATCAATTAGTATGTAATGTGTATCACATAATTATTAAATGCCTTGTCTCATCGGTGGTTACACTCAGCGACGTCATGATTATGGTTGATTCGTTTCTTGAGTAGTGTTAGTGGGAAGGCTAGTAGATAGGGTCAATTAAATTAAGCAGTCCATTAAATTTAAAAAACTTCAATACAAGGAAATATCTAAACAGGGTATAAAAATTTGCAACAATAAACAAGAAATTTTACTAAAAACTATTGTGAAGATGTGCACAATTGGATTCCATTGATGGGCTAGACAAAAGAATTTGATTGTAAAAGGTATCTAAGGGTAAAGAACTTAACTAACCCAACCAAACGATATGCAAGTGTGTCCTCCCCAAAGAAAGCATAGGCTTGTTATCCCCTTGCATAACTTCAAACCAAAGATTTTGTGGGCTTTCTAGATGATTAATGGTTACAGAAAGTTAAGTACAAAAACCTGAAAGAAACTAAGAATCCCAACATATCGAACCAAAATATGAAACTAGTAGTGAGGTGAGCTATGGAAAGCATAGATGGATGAGAGAGAGAGAGTGGAATGGAGTTCCTAATTAAGGTCACATGAAGCCCTTATGGAATTTGTGGGTAAATGATTTGATAGGACCCATCCTTAGTCTAGACCAAAACCAACCATGTTTAGTGACTTCGCATCATCATTCTAAGACCAGTCCATCCCTAAACCCCAAACCCTAAAAAATTAGAAAATATTAATAACATAAAAAAAAGATGTAAAATAAAGAATGTGTAAAAGAAAAATGTTTAAAAAATAAGGAGCCACTTGCATGATAAGCATGGTTGGCCATCTCCTCCATCACTAAGTTGGAAGGAGGAGATCCGAAATATGGAGCATGGTTGTCCATGTGATGAGGTTGTTGCTGTGTTAGCTAACTTGTGCTCATGGAAACGTTTGATTTGTTGAATGTTAACAAGCTATTTTTTGTTTCGACTCTTAGGCTTGTAGATGATCATGGCCTTAGAAGGAAAAGTCTTATCAATGATGTAAGTTCCTTCCCACAATGTTTGAAACCTAGTTCATTGAGGTATGTGTGTGGAGGTCTAGTAAAGAACTTTATCTCCTGGTTGAAATTTTACTTTTCTAATTTTTAGTTCATGACACTTTTTTTTATAGGCCTTGTGCAACTCATTAGATGATAGGGATACTAATCAAATTTCATCTAACAATTTGAGATTCATCAGTCATTCTTTTTGGGCTAGACTTAAGTCAAGGTCAAGGTCACAAGCTATTGAAAGTATACAAAGCTTGGATTGAATAGGGAGTGTTTGTAATTTTCTTTACACAAGCTCGTAGGGAGAGTAGCCTATAGGAAGTTTTCATGTTGAGTGGTAGGCCCAAAGGGCATTGTTGAGTTTTGTGCTCCAATCCTTCCTATAGTTACTAATAGTTCTTGTTAGTATCTTTGTGATTTTCCTATTAGTAACCTCAGCTTGACCATTAACTTGGGGGTGGTAGGATGTTGTGAGTTTATGTTTAGCCCCTAAGCATTGCATGAGTTTCTAAAAATTAGTGCCTGTAAAGTAAGTTCCATTGTCAAAATTTAATGCATGTGGCACACCAAACCTGTTTACAACATTTTGTTGTAAAAACTGAGTAATAGTAGAGGATGTATAGTCCATGAAGGCTACTTCTTCTACCCATTTCATACAATAGTCAACAGCAACCATGATGTATGCCTTTTCATTTGACATGGTTATGATGGGACCCATGAAATCAATGCCCCAAATGTTGAATGGTTCTAGTGGTTGAATCCATTGTTGAGGTCCCTCCATTTGAGTAGTCATTTCACCATCTTGTTGACATCATTCACAAGAGCAAACATAATTGTGAGCATCCCTAAAGAGTGTTAGCCAGTAGTACCCTGCCATTAGGATTTTAATGGTTGTGTGTCTCCTAGCATAGTGTCCTCCACAAGGACCTTCATGAGCATCTTTGAGATTGTGCAATTTATTAGCATTAGAGACACACCAATGAACCAAGCCATCAGTGCACACCTTGTAGAAGTGTTTGTTGATTTCCATGAAGTGCTTTACCTAGTGAAGAAACTACTATTTCTTTAGGTGGTATGACCTTTGTGGCATCTTTTAAGTGAGAAGATAGGTCAAAATTCCATGATACCATTTTAGCTCATTGGATATTTATTTAGTTATAACCCCAACAAAGAGAAGTTCATTAAGAAACATGTCAAAGAGTGGGCTTTCTTCCTCTTTGTCATCCCATGACAACTAAGACAAGTGATCAACTATCACATTCTCAGTACCCTTTCGATCTACAATCATAAGATCAAATTCCTGCAAGATCTCCAGCCATCGTATGACATGGGGGCTCATTGTGGTCTTGATCATTAGGAAGTGAATGGGGCTATGTGCATAAACACCTTATATCCAAGCACATAATGCCTGAAATTATCTAGAGTAAACACAACCACCATCAATTATTTTTTTGTAGTGGTGTGATTCAGTTGTGCACCCACAATACTTCAGCTAGTGCAATGGATGTAGTATGGTTGTTTCTTGTTATCTAATTACATCATCATAGCTCCCAAGGCATAATTTGATGTGTCCATCATGATATTAGATGGCCTGGACCAATCAAGTTCTTGTAGGATTAGAGTTTCTATAAGCTTTTCTTTTAGTTGCTAGAATGCTTTCTCACATTTTGTGGTCTAGAAAAAAGGAGCATCTTTCTTTGTTAGTTTGACTAATGATTTTGCAATCTTAGATGAATTCTCTATGAATTTCCAGTAGTAGCCATTATGTCCAAGGAATGATCGAATATCTTTAACCATTTCTAGCTAGTGGGTTATTCCTTGGATGACCCTTATTTTTTCAATATCTACCTCAATTCCTAATTGGATATTCTATGCCCCAGTACAATGCCCTCCTAGACCATGAGGTGACTTTTCTACCAATTGAGCCTTAAGTTATTTTTAACACACCATTTTAATACTTGCTCAAGGCAGTCCAAGTATTGCTCAAATTTAGCTCCATAGGTGGAGAAGTCATCCATGAAGACTTCCATACCACTATTGATTTTCTATTGAAAAATTCTTAAGACCAAGTGTTGGAATGGGGTAGGAGCATTTCATAGACCAGATGACATCTTGCGATATGATAAAGTCCCCCAAGGACTTATGAATGTTATTTTTGCTTGGTATTCTAGTGTAATTTGAATTTGGTTATAGCCACTATAACCATCTAGAAAGCTATAGTAGCAATGCCCAGATACTTTGTCAAGCACCTGATCAACAAATGGTAATGAAAAGTGATCCTTGAATGTTTCCATATTTAGTAGCCTAAAATCAATGCAAACCTACCACTTGCCACCTTTCTATGGCACAATCACAAGTGGGCTAACCCACTTGCTATCTGCAATGGAACAGATGAACCCCACATTAAGGAGTTTCTCGATTTCCTTCTTGACGATCTACTTCAGCTTGGGATTCAACTGCTTCTATGGCTATCATTTTGGCTTCATGGTTAGGTCAATGTAGATGCAATGCTAGCATATCCTAGGATCAATCTTTATGAGTTTGGGATATGACCAAGCAAAAGTGCTGACCATCTTTCAACTACCTTCAATAGCATCCTTTTCTATTTTGAAGCAAGTTTTGCATTAATTATAACTAGCTTTCCATTTTTTAAAAACACATATTCCATTCTAGATAATAGTGTTTTCAGTTCAAGGGGCTCTTACTCAAATTTTGTAGGAATTTGCAACTCTCCCTAGTGAGTATCATCACTTGTGTCATTAGAGAGTTAGTGATGAACTTTCTCTAGTTCATCCATGGCTATGACATATGCATATGTTAGGCTCTCAATTGGTTCCATGCAAAGTGTACTACTTTCAAAATCAGTAGTCAGCCACTGGGTGCCCTCCTATTTGTGGTTGTTGTGTATAGACACCTTTGAATTTCTACTTCTAGTGCACACTACTTGTATGTAGGGATAGATGCTTACTTTCCAACCTAAAATTACACCCGCTATCATTGTACAAAATGCATGGAACTCTCTTCTTCTCGATCTTTCAAAATGCATTTTCTTTAGATATCTTTAGGGAAAGATCTCTAATGCCAATGATTGCATCAACGGTGCTCAGCCATGACCTTCCCATGATGATTGAGAAATCCCCTTTGTAGTTCTCCACTTTGATTACCAGGAAATTGACATAATAAGACCACCCATAGATAATGATCAAAATGTCTTCTACCAGTTCTAATGGAATAGTGATGGCCTGGTCTGCTAATTCTAATCTTATGTTACTCTTCTTTAGAGGAGGTAAGTTCCAAGTAGTGTACATCTCATGAGAAATTAAATTAACACTAGAACATAAATTGATAAGAGCCTTACATGATTCATTCTTAGCAATCTACAAATAAATTAGACTTCTAGGATTGACTAATTTTCTGGGAAGGTTTCTTGCACAGATCCAACCAAACATAGTATGAGTAAGCATTACAATATGGATCCTTGATAGAGTTTTGTTTGAGGAAGGTCTGAAGGAAATTGATACAGAGGAGGGAGAGGTAAGAGCAAGGTTTTCAACCATAGGTATATGTCAGGGCTTTAGTGGACTACAAGGTCAAAAAAATGTCTTTTCTTTGATTAGGCATTCGACCCCTCTGATTGATGATTCGATTATAGATTAACAACCCTTGTAGCATTGCATTATTGTGGTTTGGATGGTCTTTCACCCTCCATATATGGAGCAGGTGGTAGCTATTTAACTGGAGGATGAGTATGTGCACAAATAGGAGAAGGATAAGGGTAAGAGGTGGTATCCCTTCTTTCATGTGGAAAATAAGCTCAGTAATAATTCAAAGGATGGTAGTGGGGTTGAAAATTAGAAACCTAACTAGAGGAGTCACATGAAGACATGGGTTACTAAACATGATAACCATATGGATCAGGCTATTGATAAGGGTACTATTGCATTGGCAATGTTGGCATCCATGATTGTGGTTGCTACCACTATTGATATTGTTCATATAGTTGTGATGGAGCTCCACTTGGATAATATTGTTGTTGTTGATGGAACTACCTAATATTACCTTGAGGATAAGGTACCTTTTGAATGTTTTCCTTTGTGTAAGTCATGGATGTAAGGCATACATCCCAAACTCTTGTAGATGTGACACAATGGGGCAACATCCCTTAGGATGTTCATACTAAAAAATTTCACACCCATGATCATCATCTAATTCACTGTCTACAACTTTTTCAATTATAGAAATCTTGCCCTTACCTTTGTGATATGCATGTTCAGCTTCCTTGCACCTCCTATGCTCATGCTCACTACTTTTTTTTATGGACTTTTCAACGATTTTGAAAAAAACTTGAAATTTATTATCTATTAAGTCCCTTAACTGATCGACCTTGGCTATAAGTTTAGATTGGAATTGTTGGAGTGGAAAGATTTTCTTATGCACTCCCTCATCAAATATGAACTCATCCTCACTGTCGTAGAATTGAACCTTCCTCTTGTGAATGGAAGGATCACAGTTGTACTATTCTGCACTTTCTCTTTTTCTTAGTTTGCCCTCCTCTTTAGCTACTTACTCTATTAATCTTTGTATCTATTAGACACTTATTTCTAACAATCAACCTTGGGCATAGACACCAAGGGTTTTCCTCGTTTCATTACAAAGCCTATCTATAATGTGGCGAAGTTGAACCAACTGAGAATAACCTTGACTAGGACATTTGTGCATTAAGGCATAGTATCAACCAATGGTGTCATCTAAGGGTTCTTGTGTTCCTTGTGTCCACCCTTGAAGTTTCTTCCTTAAGTTGGATACTCTAGAGTACATTTGATACTTATCATTGAACAACTCAAGCCTGGTACTCCATCATCTAATAGATTCTGGCTCTAAGGACTGGTACTAGTTTTTTGCTTCCTTGATGAGTGTCCTGGGAAACAACTTCAATTTTTTCTACTCATTCTCTATGTTCTACAAGGCACAAGCAACATGGAAATATTGAAGATTATTTTGCAAATCAAGGTTATATCCTCCTTCAAATTGAGGAATATTTTTCGTGCCTAACCATTTGATCTGACTATCTTTAACATGCCTTGTTGGAATTCTAAATACCTCTGCAATGTTAAGCATACTTTAGCTAGCAAATAGAGGCTCATTGAGGCCTTGATCATGGTGCCTATGATGGCCTCTACTACCCCTTTGTTCATGGTGATGTGCCTCTCTTGAATGTTTGTGCTTTTAATCTTGTCTTTCTTTATGGTCCCTTTGGTTATTTTGGTCTCGTTGGTTGTTTCATTCATTTTGATCACCTCCATCATGGTCTCACCTTCTGTGATCACAATTAGAATTTGAAGAAAATGATGATGACAAAGGGGAAGAGGAAGGAGAACCAATACCATCACAACACCTACTACTACCTCTTTGACAATTGCAACCATGATCATGGTCTTGCTTCTTGTTTGCATCCTTGTCTTGACTTGCCCCTTCAGCTCCTTCTTTGTCATTGGATCCCTTGTTACCAAAATCAAGATTATGAACTGTGGAGTCCAAGTTTTGATTTTTATCTCCATCACTAAACTTAAAGAAAGGAGTTTCATTAAATGGAAAACCCCCAAATAAGGATTCCCCACTAGCTTATTGGTACTACAGGAATGGAGAATCATTAAGTCCTTTTCTCTTTGAAAATTCATAGTGTTGTTCCAGCTATTGATCTCATAGACATTGTGCTTTGATGGGATGGTAATCTCTAGCATCATCATCTTCCATAATATACTCCCCATGTTAGTCTTGAAGACCACATCATGCAAGCATTTGATAGAGCATTACAGGAGTAGCACAATTGGGTGGCAACATAATGTTGCCCTCCATGTCACGCCACCACAGCTATTCATCCTAGTGTAGGATGAAGGTGAAGTTTGACACATACTCATCAAGATGAGTATATATAATTCAATACTATTGAGGCATTGGCAAATAAACTTTATTAGTCTTAAGGAGAGAAGCACTCCTGTGAGAAGAATACATTCTCAGTTAAAAAAATCACAATGTGCTTTGACAATTGTTGTAGTAATGGTAAAATAGGATATGAATCTAAGGTTTATTCCAATGATTTAAATATGTTTCACATAAAATAACAAAAAGGCCCCAAACAATAATGCCAATGATTAGTAGCTAAGTACCCCTACGACCAACCATACAAATCACTAAGGCATTACACGTGATCTAGTTGAATTCTATGGACATATAGTTATCCAATGTACTAACTCTTCTAGGAAGTCAAATGGGTGTTGAGAACATTCATTGTCTTTCCAACTACACTTGTTAGGCTTAAGGGTATGGTTTAAGTGTAATTGAGATACATGATTTTTTTTATTATTTTATGTTTTATAGATGTAATCACCTACAACAAGAATGAACAGTAGAGTAACTTAAAATCTAACTTTTTTATTGCCTATCTAGCCTAATACAAGTAACCATTCCACTTTTCTGAACACATATAGCATTTCTAAGATACCAAACATTAAGCATTGCTAGGTTACCAAGTACTATATGTATGCTCAAAGTGGTCATTCTTGTGTTCATTAACAACTAGAAATAAATTGCTTAATTCAAATGCATGAAAGTAAAGACCAAGAAAGTAAAATGCATTAAAGAAAATATTAATCTATTTTTAATCCTACAAGGATTGTCAGAAGATTTTTTTTTATTTCTATCACACTATTGTGCTCAGGTACATTAATGCTTAAATAAAGAACCGTACACACTTAGACTCCTTCTACAAGCACTTAGAAAATATTCTAACTCTAAGAAAAAGAAATGGCAATAGCTTCACTACTCTGACTAAGAATGACTAAAAATTGATTGTGAAAACTAGAGCCTAGGCATAATATTGATAGATTTGGGATATGCACCCTAACATTGCATACGCGATGTCGCAGCTAGATCCTATGTCATGGCTAATGTCAAAAATGTATTCATCACAAATCACTGAGTAGCACTAATATATAAAATATAAAATAAAATTTAATATATTATTAAAAATAAAAATAACTAATAGAGCATCAAAACTAATTTAAGCCACTAATACAATATACAATATAACCAAGCATATAATCTACTAGGCTAAATTGTGAAATGATATAAGGTGTTACTAACATAAGCATAAGAAATCATAATCACATAATAAAAAAACACACATTAAGCACCTATCAAAGTAATGTCCCCAAGCCATAGCCACATCCATGGTACCTATTGGTAAATTGTGTTTTTCATAGGCTATGATATCAGGTATCTAATATCAAGGATATGATATCTTAGCCCTGATATTGGAGCACAAGTTTCAACATCAGATATTTGATATCATGGAATGTGTGCCTACCTATAAATATAGCCAACACTTTGGCACACAATCCAAACATTCCTTTGTCAATAGACTAGTCAAACCCTTGCAATTTTATTTCATAGTCTTAGAGAATAGTCAGTTTGTGTCTGCAGTGTGGATCTATCTTATTCAAGTGGCAATGTACCTAGACACATTCCATGAATAGTAATAAGATCAAGATTGATTCTTATTCATTTTAACACTTTGAATTAGATTAAATTTACTTTCCATGCAATTTACTTGTCATGTACATACTTAATATTTACATTTTCATATATATTAATCAATCATCAAAATGAGGATGACTAGTTTTGAGTGTAAACATGTATTCTCTTGGTAATCCTAGCAATACTATCACTTAGTTTGCCTAATAAGGTAACTCTTGATAATCCTAGGAGTGGACATGTGTGTTCAGGATGTGTATGACAAGCTAGAAATAGACACTTATCGCTCATAGGCTAGTTTAGACTTTACTTTCCATTGTTAATTAGTAAATAATTGATTTCTTTATTGTTGTTAGAAGTAGCATAAGGTCAAAATAACATCAAGGATCATATACCTCACTCTAGACTAAATCATACATGACAAATCTACCACTAGTCCCAGTGGAAAGACAACAAACTATGATCAAGGAATAATGATCTAGATGGCACAACTAGTCCCATCCATGGAATTTGACCAGATCATGCATGAACTCTGGTGATTGGTTGGGCATAGGGTGCACCAATTGCTCATCACTGTCCAACCTTAAAAATCACAAGTGTTCATGCATGATCTAGTCAAATTCCATGGATGGAACTAGTTGTGCCATCTAGATCATTATGTCTTGATTGCAATTCACTACCTTTCAACTTGGACTAGTGGCAGCTTTGTCACATATGATTTAGTCCAAAGTGAGGCATATGATTTTTTATGTAGTTTCAAACTTATGATACTCCTAACAACAATAAGTAAATTAATTATTTAAACTAATTATCAAAGGAAAGTAAAGTCTAAACTAGCCTACAAGTATTGTGTTCATTCCCAACTTGTTGTACACATCTTGAACCCACATATCCACTACTAGGATTACCAAGTGTTATGCTACTAGATGAACCAAGTGATAGCCCTAATAAAATTACCAAGTGAATACATGTTTATGCTCAAAACTAGTCACCCTCATTCTATTAATTAATTAATATGCATGAAAATGTAAATGTTAACTAAGTACATGAAAAGTAAATTGCATAGAAAGTCAATTTAATCTAAGTCAAAGTGTTGTAATGAATAAGAACCAATCCTGATCTTATTTTCATTCATGGAATATGTCTGAATACATTGCCACTTGAATAATATGTCAAACAACTAACTTAGATATACACTACAAGCACTCACTAAATGTTCTCTAAGACTAAAGAAAAATATTGCAAGGTTTGGCTACTCTATTGACAAAGGAATGTTGGAATCATGCATCTAAGTATTGTATTTATAGGTAGGATGGCATCTCTCAATATTGGATATCTAATGTCGAAACTTGCACTCTGATATCTGGGCAAAGATATCGAATCATCGATATTAGATACCTAATATCTTAGCCTATGAAAAACACGATTTATTACCTATAATTTATCCAACTAAGTCAATGCATAGGTATAATAAATGTATCATAGAGCTTAACTAACATATCATGCTAGCATAGTGATCTAACCATTGCTACGCCAATAAAGAAACATGAGCTTATCATCATATTAGAGCACAAGCACAAAAATCATATCAAAGTACTCATACAAACCATCCACAAAGACATCCACATAGCCATAAGGAAGAAAATACATAAAGAGATGAAATTGAGGAAAATCAATACTAATTGAAATGATGTCAAAAGGTGGGGTATTACATCCTTCCCTTTTGTCCCACCCCCCTTCCACAAGACTATTTCTCCTAAAAGATCTCAAAGTAGTTATAATGAACATTAGCTTTAAGCTTCCATGTCACATCCTAAGAATTGTGAAAATTACAAAGGAACTTCACCATAGGTACTACTTTACTCTATAATCTATACTCTACCTAATCTAATACTAAGACTATATGCTTAACATACAAAGAATCATCTTGAAGCTAAACCTCCAACAAATCTATCACATGACTATTATCTGGAACACACTTTTGTAGCATCAAAATGTGAAACATGTTATGAATTCTAGAAAGTAAAGATGGAACAACCACCGAATACACCACATTGTTCATCTAATTCAATACCTTGAAAGGACCTACAAGTCTCAATGCAAGTTTTTCCTTCCTATCAAAGCATATTATGCCCTTTAGAGAAGACACATGAAGAATCACTTAATCACCTACAACAAACTCCAATGGCCTCCTTTTATAGTTAGAGTAGAAGATCTAACAATCCTACTCAACCTTTAGCCACTCCCAAAATAATCTTGATCTACTAATTTTTTTGTACAATCAAGTTAGTGCTAAGTTATTAATGGTTCTTAATTATTTTTCAATAAAGAAGGGTTTTCATAATCTATTTTATAATACTTAATATGATACTACATGCAAACCTACTTGATATTTATTATTATAGGTAAACTCAACCAATAGTAATAAACTATCCTAGTTGTGTGAGTACTAAAGTGTACATGATTGGAGCATGTTCTTCAATACTTGATTTACCCTCTTCACCTAGCCATCCAAATAAGGATGATATGTAGATATCATATTCAACCTCATTCCCAAAATACTTTGGAAAGCATGCTAAAACCATTAGATAAACTTAGCATCTCTTTTAGAAATAATCTTGACTAAGATAGCATGTAGCCATACAATCTCTACCAAAAAGAAACAAGTTATATCCTTAGTACTAGTTATAGTCTTCAATGTCAAGGAGTAACCATACTTAGTCAACAAGTCTACAACCACTAGAATATTATTCTTCCTACTTCATGTACAAGGTAAACTAGTAATGAAATTCATAATAATCATATTTAACTTCCATTATGAAATGAAATGTGACTAAATATTATTACCAAGTTGTTGATGCTCAATCTTGACTTGTTGATAGGCTAATCATTTTGCCACAAACTTTCCAACTTACTTCTTCATACTAGATTATCAATTTATTCTCTTCAAGAGTTGGTACACCTTTTGACTACATGGGTGTATCCAAAACTTTTTTAAAGAAGTATACTTCAGTAACTACTACTAAAAAGACTTTAGAACATACATGCAATCATTAAACCAAATAAATCCATAATGATCTAGGGTCACCATGATCTCATCCAACTACCTTAACTATGAATACTAAGGATCTCTTTAATGCTTCCCCCAAATCCTATTCAACATGTCTAACTAGATCGCAAGGTTGTGCAATTTTCTAGTGATATGTCTCAATGCATATATAACAACATTGGTTCTCCCTAAATAGTACTATATGATAAAGTTAAAGTTGACTAATAACTTCACATGCCTCCACTAGTGCACATGCAACAAAGATTAATCCATGAGACACTATAAGCTTTTGTGGTCCATCAAAATCATTAATGTCTTTTTGTAGAGATAGTGATACTAAATCTTAAGCATAGATGCTATAGTGTCCAACTTCATATTATATGTCAAAAATAGAAAGAATTTTTAGGCTTCAGTTGCATACATGCATATGCCACAACCCTACCTTCATGCATGAGGACACATCTGAATCCTTCAATAGAAGCATCAATGCATACATCGAAAGATTTCTTAAAAGAGGAAGAGATTCAGATGAGGGTCAAGATCAATATTTTTTTGAACTTATCAAACATTATTGTACATGATGAATATCATCAAAAATTAGTCTAATTTTACAATATTTTCATCAGGCATAGAATAATAGAAGAGAAGTTCTTAATGAACCTTCAATAGCACTAAGCCAAACTAAGAAAGCTCTACACCTCACCCATGTTTGTAGGGACCAGCCAATCATGGGACAACATATTCATAGCAAGGTTTACCCTCACACCTGCTATTGATACCATGTGACAAAGAAACTAAATTGTTTTTTACTAAATTAATACTTCAATGGTTGAACATGTAATTGATGCTATGATGTTGGTCCTATAGCTATTTTGATAGAGAATACACTATGGTGCTATTAGTGAAAACAATGATAAATTAATCCAAGTATGAGCTCATGACACCATTCATGAGCTACATGGATACTACAAGAGCATTATTTAGTTCAAATGACATGATCAATAACTCATAATACCCATAACATATCTAGAAGGCTATCTTCAAAACATCCTTCTTGTGAATCCATACTTGATGATATCTAGACTTAAGATCAATCAAAGAGAATATGAAAGCTTCATATAGTTAGTCAAAGAGATTGTTGATGTGTGGTAAGGGATACTTAATCTTTAACATCACCTAGTTGAGATAACATTAATTCATGCATAGCCTTAGATTTTCATCCTTTTTCTTAACAAACAAAATAAAAACATCCCACTCACACAAACTAGAATGAACTAACTCTTTATCAAGAAACTCTTAAATATAAAATTTTAGTCCAACTAATTAAATAGGAAATAAATTATGTAGTACCTTTTGAGTAGGTTCACTCCAATATTAAATCACCTTCCAATACTAAATCCAAATATTATAACTAGATAATTAGTTTACTAGAAAACAAGAAAACTAGATATCTTCAATTATTTCAAGAGAAGATTATAATAGGGTTCCACAACCCACCAAAACCAAACAATCTCATACACTCATACAATGCTACAAAGCATGAAGCTCTACAATCATACAATGGTTGTTCTTAATGTAAGACAACCAATAGAGAGTCCCTTTCATAACCCAGGATTGAGATCTTTACACTCAAGACATAAGAGATACTAAGCCAACACTCACTTAATTAATCAAGAGCTAAAACACACTCATACACTCTTCACATGTTCTCTCTTAACATATCATGACATCTTATGATATACAAGCATGAAACACAATCCATATTAATTAACTAAGTAAGACAAAAACTCTAAGAAACCGTTCTCAAGCTCAACATGAAGATCCTCTATTTTTTCTCATCTTTTTTTCACCTTTTCTTAGCTATTTCCAAACTTGGAATCATAATTTCCAAATTTTTCCTACCTATTTAGGTCATGTCTAGTCTTTCTAAGATTTCTCACTAAGAAACATGCAATTATATGGAAACATTATTCCTAGTGATCAAACCATCCAATAGCTACAGTGCAATTTAAATACTTTTTCCAACTTATCAAACCATTCAATAGCTGCAGTGGAATCTTTCTCACTGATGAACATGGGAGGTTCTAACTTATGAAATTATTTCATAAGTTTCTACTATCACTAAATTTACTATTAAAGTTTGGAATATGCAAACAACATTCTATCTACTATTAAAAGAACTATAATAGATGTCAATAGATCTCAACTTAAGGAACCATAACTTCATGTTAGGAGGAGGATTGTTATTGACTAGATTTCCAAACTCAGGCTCTACTTCCTTGACATGGAAGTTTGGATCATCATTAAGAGTCGATGTAGAATTTAAGGGTCCTACACATGCATTCTTGCTAGATCTACAGAATCTAATCTTTTCCTTGACACACAAACCATAAATTAATAGGAACTCCTAGAAAAATATATTTTCTAATACCAACTTGTAACACTATTCCTACCTAACCTAAGTAAATATGAAATTACATCGGCCTATCCCATAAGATCCCTAGTCATGGAAATGCTAAAGATACATGATGAAAAAGAGCTCCACCACTAGAGCATGAAAAAAAATGAATATACTAAATTGAAATGAGAGAATGATAAAAAATCACTAAAAAGATCACATGAGTCATGACCTCACATTAAAAGGGAAATGAAATCTCATATATAAAAGAAATTAAAAGTACTATAAGTAAAGATACAATATGGAAAATAAATAATCGATACAAGCATATGAAACATCTAGTAACCATGCACAAGCACTATAAGTAATTTCATGTGATAGTATAAACATAAACAAAAGATAATAGAATAAACATGATATGAATAGAATATAATATCATCTACTTTAAAAATAAAATATCAATAAAAGATATGTATACAAGTACATAATATTCCAAAGTATGTATAAGCAAGATAAATGGTTAATATAAAATTTCATGGCATAAATGAGAGATAATAAGATAATCGTGATATAGTCAAAATAAGATATTATCCAATGTAATCATCTAACTATATGTATATTAAAATCCATTAATATACATGATTAATGGAAAAGCATCTAATATGATCAAACACATAACTACTAGAAACTTTATAGTCATAAACCTACCATTAGGGATCCCCTAGCAAGATATATATCTAACACCCAACCAACATATAAATATTCATGATCAAGATAACATATAAACTATAACCAACCATATCTAGCATTTAATAAGATATAATATAATCTAACTGCCAATGATAGAGTGTAACTTTAGCTACCATATCCCATCATAAAATCAAGAGTCTAATTCATGAATAATCATCAAGTCTAAAATCAATATTAATTCTTCTTAGTCTAAGAAAACATAGAACATAATCATAAATACTTTATGCATCATCAACTCTTCTAGCCCTATCAAAACCTGAAATATAAATATAAGATAGTATAAGAAAGTGAGATCCTTGGCATATTCCTTGATGGGACCAAGAGTAAGAATCTTAGATCGTGGACTCATGTAAGGGGATACTTTGACCTACAATAACACTAGTCATCTTGCAATCCATACATGCAAGTAATTAGTCAAACATACATCTCATACAAAGATCAAAAACATGGAATAAAGATAGATCTCACCATCATCCTACATGATCAAGGAGACTAGCATGCACCACTCTTAGGTTGAGATGTGTACTCAATCCATATCACAAATATAGAAAACTAAATCATGACCATTATACTTAATTATTAGTTTTAGCAATGATGGCACTCCAACCACTAGTAATTCAATCTAGTATTAGAGGTATTAAACATCCCTTTAATTCTTTAGAGGTATATGGAAACCAAATAGATTGAATATAGTCTCTCTTCTACAGGATGAAGTCCATAGAAAAAGATACATTTGATGCATTATGGAGCTTAGTCAATAATACTCTTGGGTATCCATCAATAGCTAGCCACTCAAATAGGTGCTAGTTCTATCAAAAATAGTAAATAATCATGAAATGAGATAAATTCTTGAATTATATACATAATTAGTAATTCATCAAAATATAAACAAATCTAGTGGTAATAGAACGAAGTCATTCTTATTATACTATTGAAGCCAACATTTGGAAAGTCAAAATTAACCCAACTAAAGTACCAAAAGTATAAAATTTTTTAAAACATCAATTTTCATTACCTAGTGTCTAAAACTAAAATTCTACCAATACAAACATGGCCATTGTGACTCTACATACATCAAGAACCACAAAAGTTATGATCTACCTCCACAAGTTGCTTTGTGACCTAAAACATCACTCAATATGGACGTTACAACTTGTAGGAAAAAGCTGCAACATATACTAGGGCTTGTGACATAAGTTAAGAACTCCAAAGATACCAAGGAAAACTATAGAATATTATATACTTAAGAGAGATCATTACTAACTAGTTTCACCAGTTTTCAAGTTACCCAAATGACTACTACATTAGCTACATGGAAGTACAATGCATAAATGCATCCTACTAGAACCAATATTAGGAAATCAAATCTACTAATAATCCACAAAAACACTAGAAATATAGCAACTAATAAATATACAACTAAACAAAAAAAATTAAATATATTTATCACCAAAATAATCCATACCTAGCATTAAATCAAGAATATAAAACAAATCAATTAAGCTTCATATCGCTATATAGGAAAAAATACTGATAATTTCATATAATAAATTATTTGATAGCAATGTAAAAATAGATCACTACCCAAATTCTAGAGCTATAACAAAATGAGTTATCTGATCAAAATTACAAAAACAAATACATAATAATCTACACATATTATGATGAGAAAAAAGAACCATGGTCTACCAAACAAATGTTGCTAAGCAATGAGAAGATCTAGATCTAAATAAAATAATATAGCAAGGATTCAAAATAATCATGCATAAAAGTTTTAGTATAAATGAGAAATAGCATAAAACAATCATATGTATTGTAAAAATATTTAAGAATTAGCACTAAAGGAAAGAAGTCAAAGAAACTCACCTACTAAATGTTGAAATGAACTGACTAAGATGATCATACATCATAAACTCTACTACACATATCAATCAACAACAATATGCACATAGCTAAGGCAATTGCTAATGTATCAAAATCTAGGTTATATACTTAAAAACTAATAAACAAGACTTGCTATCCTAATCTAAGGCTTTTTCCTAAAATAACTAAAATAATTAGAAAAAGCTAGAAATATGGATTTCTAGGTTTACATATCTTAAATAAGAAAATCAAAAACTTTCTAACTCACTAACCCATGCTAAAAATACAGAAAAGGTGACTAACTTAATAAATCACAAAATTACCAATTCCTAATCTATTATCCATCTTATGCCAAATCTAACGTAAATATAATGTAACTTAATAATAATATTCACTCAATAATAATAATACACACTAATCCTAACTATCCATGTAACCACTATCTCAAAAATAACAACTCTAATAAATAAAATCTAATTAAACAATATAATATATGAACAAACATATCCTACCTACATATAAAAGATGCTAAGCATAAAAATATAATAATTTGAACTATTAACTATCGCTAATGTACAAAACATAAAATATAATTAAATATATTATTAACAAGAAAATAATAACTAATAGAACATCGAAACTAGTCTAAGTTATTAATACAGTGTCAAATATAACCAAGCATAGCATAATAAAGTATAATTACATGACAAATGAGCATACATCAAGTACCCATCAAAGTAATACCTCCAAGCCATAGCCACATCCATGGTAACTCTCACTCATCCAACTAGGTTAGTGCATAGGCATAATAAATGTATCATAGAGCATGAATAATGTTAAAGCTTAAATAACCTATCATTCTAGCATAGTGGTCCAACCAATACTAAGAAAATAAAGAAGCATGAGCATACCATCATGCTAAAGCACAAGCACATAAATCATATCAAAGTACTTATACAAACCATCTATAAGTACATCCACATAACCATAAGGAAGATGAAGCATAAAATGATGAAACTGAGATAAATTAATACTAATCTAAAAAGTATCAAAATATGGATGTTGCATCATCCTTGGCAACGATGCTAATGATGAGTGGCTAATTATACCCTACACCCAATCATACCATTGATAAATGTTACAAGAGATTATATCTTAATCTAGGGATGAGACTACCAGAGTATCTAGATAGTTAAACATGAGACTATGAGTTGCTATCTTCCCACTTAGACTAGTAGTGATCCTAGCATGTATGGATTAGTCTAAATCAAGGCATATGGTTATGATATTATTCAACATATTAGTCTAAAGTGAGGCATATGGATTAGTAAAAATATAGAAACTAAATCTAGGCTAGGGAAATTAGTGTCTAACTCTCAACTTTTCATACACATCTTAAACTCACATATCCACTATTTGGATTACCAAGTATTATGCTACATGATGAACCAAGCAATAACACTATTAGGATTACCAAGTATTATGCTACATGATGAACCAAGAAATAAAACTATTAGGATTACCAAGTGAATACATGTTTATGCTTGAAATAAGTTTTACCTATTCTACCAATGATTAATATGCATTGAAATGTAAACATTAACTAATTGCATAAAAATTAAATGACAATTGAAGTAAATTTAAACTAAGTTTTAGTGCTGCAATGAATAGGAATCAATCTCAATCTTATTGCTAGTCATGAATTGTGTCCATGTACATTGCCATTTGAATAAAACATCATACAATTAACTCAAATTCATACTATAGGTACTCACTAACTATTTTAAGATACAAATACAAAGTGTTAGAGTTTCAAATGGGCTACTTAATACAATAGTACCATAAATATAGTAGGTAAACCATTTTTATAGGCATTTATTGCAATTATGATATTGTAGCCTAGCCGATGAAATCATAGATGTGATATCATAGCTAAACCATGTAATTTTTATTAATTCCAAAATAAGGTCTATGCTAGCATTTCCCTAACAAAATATCATCTTACCCTTAAGCTTTTTGATAGACAACATATAATTTTTTATTAATTGGTTAGTTAAACTTTTATCAAATGGTTATCTANTATTACCTTGGAACTTATGATAGAATCGATTACACAAAAGTTAACATCTTCTGCATACAACATTAAATCTCTTTTGTTAGCAAAATATGTTTCTCTACAATTAGTTTTTGTAAAGAATATTCTAATTACTCCCAACTTCTTCTATCGATGTTGAAATGTATGCTTCTTTTATTGATGCTAAAATTTTTTTTATTTCTCATAATATAGACCAACATGTTGTCAAGAAAAAATTTGTGATGCTTTCTTATAGTAGTATTATTAACATTAGGTACATTCGTTTGCTCTTTTTAATGATGTATATGAGTCATTCATCCCTAATCTTAAATGACAATATTTGCTAATTTAAATTTTTAGTTACTTTTCTAATAATCAAACTTTTACTTTACAACTCAATGATGTGATACAATAGCGTGGTGTAGCATGCCCTACATATAGGATCATTCATACATAAGCATGTAGTGTTGATCATTTGTAAGTGAACTTTAGATTTTAATATTCAATTTGAAGAATATTCTAAAGGTCTATGTTTTTTCAAGCTATTTAATCTTTCATTAATTTTTTAAAAGGTTAAGTACCAAATTCTTAGTATTCTTAGCCTCATTAGGCATATGAAATCTCTTATCATACCATTTGATTATCATGGAAGTGTCTTTAAATTAATATTATTAATTACATAAAGGAATTAGTATTGTAAGCACATGGGAAGACTTACGTTCAACGAATTAAATATTATAATCTTCCTCATTTTTACAACTCTTGTCATCATGAAAAATATTTATTTAATCAATGACTTTTCTTGCTCCAAAATAATGTTGAAAAAATTAATATGCTAACATTGAAGATACAAAAAAATAATTAAAGTTGTGGATATGAAAAATCAAAATAATATCAATGATAATAATAATCAAATGATAGTAAAGAAACCAAGGAAAATAGAAGCTTTTTCAAACATTTTTACTTGTACTAAAAGAAGTATTAATCAATCCAATTAGATAATTCATAACGCAAATGTGTCCTCATCAAGTAAGATTAATGTTAATTCAAAGATCATAACTAATGTTAACAAATACCTTATAGCTAATGGTAAAGAAAGAATGTCTATAACTTTTCTTAGTAGCTCATAATTACTATAATGCTAGGAAATGTATATCCATGACCATCATTAATCATGCTTATGTGTCCCTTGGTCCCATCCCTAGGATGGAACCCAGAAAAACCTGGTTATATAATACAAAAAATGTTTTCAATCTCAAAATAATAAGTAGAATACTAATATGTTCTAAGAATAATAAATAAGAAGTTAAATGTTTAAGTTTTATTTCTTCCAAATATTTACTATCATTTTATAAATATACTTAGAATTTTTTAGAAAAGCTCTAACATGCATGATGATGTATGAATGTTCACCATGCATGATGCTACACATCAATTATGAGCCACTAAGGAAGACTATAGTCTCTTCCATGTTTTTATATACTAAATGGAAAATTAATGATCATACATAATATATACCACCATTTTTCTAAAAATATGTGTATCTTACTTTACTACAAATGTTGGTATTTTATCATAGCTTTCTATTGTTACCTCAAATCATTTTGTTATTTTAAGTTCAAGCACTAATGTTGAAAGTGATGTAAATGTTTTTAAGGTTGGGATCATTCTCCTTAATAATAATTAATTTTCATCTTTTGATTTTAAAATATGCCTATAAGGATGTACACTTGAATAGGTTTCTACAAAATAGAAAAATATTTTATTCACATTGTCTTTGGTATTATCTACTTAGTGTTTAGCATGTGGTCTACACTTTGAATAAGGTAAAAATATAGGGGAGGTTTTAGACCCCAAAAATGAATAATAACTTTTACAAAATTCAAAGTAAAATAGCTAAACAAAGAGAGAGTATAAAGAGAAAAACCCAACATTTTTAAGGATATCTTTTCCAGTTTTCATCTTTACAACTAATCCTCAAATATCTCACCTCTAAGGTAGGAAAAGGATCAAGCCTTGTTCTTTTTTAGAAGCACTCTTATGGGTTCACTTCTTATTAAATGGATTCTTATAAAAAGAATAAGAAAACTCTTTTTAAATACAAAATAAAGCTTCAATTAGAAAAAATGAATAAATAATAAGAAAAGCTAAAAGCTTCCTATCCTTGAACCTCCAAAATGAAAAAAATTAATACTACAAGAAATAGATTAATTGTTCAATTTTTACTAGAAGCTTTTTTTGCTGGAAGTTATAACTAAAAAGTAACATCTTTGAGAATCTAATATTTGACTCTTGAAGAAAGGTGATAGTTATGCTTTTACTAGTGAAACCCAACCCAACTGTCCACCAAAGTTTCCAAATAGAATAGATAACAAGAGGTTGAAGACACTTCCAAATGCAAGGAAAGAAAGTAGGAAAAAGAAGTTTATCACCAAAAATGATATTATAAATTCTTAGTTGAAATTTTTCTATAAATTCTAGACATCCATTTCCACACATAATGTGTAATAAAACACTTTTAAAAAACATGATAATATAAGTCTTCACTTTAATAAAGAGAACATTGAGGAGAAATAATTTCCATATGTTAAACGAAAGTTTTGATAAGAAGATCTTGATGAATAACATATCATAAAAAATAAAAAAATTTCAAAATTTATGAATCCTCCATATATCTTCCATTATTTTATCTAAAAGTACAATCATAATTTATTTTTCTAGCCCTAATTGATTTTGGTATGAATAAAATCATTCTTGTTAATAATCTTGTATGCAACTTTAGAGTTAAAAGAACAACTCGATCTACCATCCTTCCAAAAAAAATATTTGGAAAAGCTTGATGCAAAGTATTATCAAATTTAAATAAATATTTAAGGCTAGAAATAAATTTTTTTTTAAAAAAAATTCTCTTTATATGCAAATCATGGAGGCTAGATGCCTTCTTTCATGTAATTCATCTATCGTGCATATTGGTGTGGAAACACCTCTTCTAATTCTTTTTACATTTCTATAGGTGATATTTTTAGGTTTTAGGCATTGTGAAGATGTCTTGGAGGCTAAGAGGACGTTTTGGGCAAGAACTATAAGGAGGCAAGAAACATCCCACATGTCTAGGAGATGTCTCTACTAAGAGCTAGCTTATGACAAGAGACATCTCACATATGAAGGAGACATTTTAGCTTATAGGGAGACATCTCATCTTGCTTGGACACATCTTAGGAAAGATGTTCTAACTTACAAGAGACATCTCAATTTTTTTAGGGATGTCTCATGCAGCCAAGAAATGTCTCAACCAAATGTTGGGTTTTCCAAGGAGACATCTATCCAAGCCTAGAGATGACTTGTACAATTAGGGAAACTTCTAAGTTGGTAGTTTCAAGTTAGGATATAGTAAAGATAATATGAGAAAGGATAAAAATAGCTTGTAATCTTTAAGTTGATCATGGAAAAATTTTTCTAGGGTTCTTGTCTTGGATTTTAATAAATATTGCATGGGTTTCATGTTTTTGACATAAGATGACATGAAGAGTGGCAAGAGAGCATAGTTGTGAGAGACTACATGAGTTGATGTGCATCTTTGTGGTTAATTATGGATGTTTCCCTTTATGTATGTTGTGTATGCTTGTGTTTGGATCTCAGTCCTATCTTTTGAGAGAGATATCATTTGGTTATGAATTGAATTAAGGACATTCATTGTGTGGTTGTAGAGCCTCATGCTCTGCAATATCATTTAGTGTGAGTGATTTTGTAATGATTATGGATGGTGGAATCACCATTTTGTAATACCTTTTATATTAATTAAAGGTAGCTAGTTTTCTTATTTTCTAACCAATTAAATTATATTTCTTAACATTTTGATATAGTGAGATTGAAATATTTAACACAAATGGAGTGACCTTACTTCACATATGTAGATAGGAAACTGTAGTGATACTAAATTTACTTCAAGTAGCACACAATCTAGATGAATTAGTATCCCAAGCTCATTCAATAAAAGGAAGCTAACATGTGCTAATTTTCTTAAGAATATTTTCTAAAACTAGGGACCACCACTTGGATTGATGACAAGATACTTATTTATCAAGTCATAAGATGTATGTTCAAGTTTTGGCATAGCCACTCAAAAGAAGTTATATTTTTGCTCATTTACCATTCTCCTAAAATCCAACCTTGGTAACATGAACATTGAACATTTGGATGACAATCCTTTTTTTATATCTTTTAAAATTTTAATATGGTTGTAATTCCAATATTTATTAAGCTTGCATATTAGCTTCCAAATTTGTTTACGAACTAGAGAAATAGAAATAGAAATGGTCTAAGGAAAAAGAAGACAATGAAGAAAATTATCATAAGACAAGCTATTATCATTTTTAGGCTTTTCTTGCATAAGTCTATTTCTTAAAAGGAGCATCCAAACATCATCTTTATCAATGCACTTTGCAATCCATTTTTCTTAATACTAGCACAAATATCCCAAACAACTTTAGAAAATCTATTTCTATGTTACTTAGAAGATCAAGAAAACTAACAAATAATATGCCCAATTCTATTATAAGATATGTTTAAAGGTACCCAAAAACTAGAGTAATGAACATGAGTAGATTGAAGCTTCTACTTAATAACTAAAACTTTGCTAGCAAGGGAAATCTTTTTTTCTTTCTATTTATCAAACTTATTTTCAATTTTATCAACCACATAATTCCCCAAATTATTTAGATTAGGATCAAAAGAAAGGGCCATTTTAACATTTTAAAGAGAAAATATATTTTCAAGATTTTCTAAAGCTTGAGAATAACTTACTCATCAATATTGTGATTACAAGAAATACTAGATTTTTACCAAATGATACAAGAGCTTGATAACATGTAATATTCCTTCACTCTAGCTAATAAAGTATTAATATGTTGTAAAGAAGTGTTAATCATTGTAAAAAATATCATCTACAAAGTGCATGTTAAGTGTTTGCACACCTTGATCATCAATTGAAATTTCCTTAATAATATTCCTCTACAAATCATAATGCAAATTATGTGAAAGAAATTTTGCAATAATAATAAAAAAGTACAAAGTAAGAGGATAAACTTCAAAAACTAATTGATGAAAAGAAAAGGTGAAACTAAATCCAAAATTTGTAGCAACATAGACATTACCACTATTAAGCAAGGTATATATAAGATAAATAAAATAATCACCAAATCCTAGTTTACAAAGACAATCAATAATGAAATTTCTTTTAGTCTTGTCATAAGCTTTAGCATATTCTAACATAATAAAAGCAATGTTCTAGTTAGTATCAGAAGCCCAATTGATGAGTGGTGAGTAGACCCTATGCCCAAATATAAAAAATCACTAAGCATTCACATGTGATCCAGTCAAATTTCATGGACTTATAGCCTTCTAAGTACACTGGTCTCTAGGAAGTGAAACTAACTATTGCAATCATTATCTTGCTAATTACACTTATGAAATGCAAAGGTATGGTTATGTGCAACTAAGGCATATGATTTTTATCATTTGTTGTGTTTTGTATTCTAAGTCACTTAAGAATAAAGAATAAGAAATAAAGATATTTGATTACTAATTTAATCTAACGAGCTAACATTTAATTGATCCTAACATAAGCATCCCTTCTCACTTTTCGTACAAATCCTAAACACATTTAATGCTACTGCATTACCAAATGTTAAGTGGTACTAGGATTACCAAGCACCAAGCATATGCTCGAAGTGGTTCTACTTATGTCCTTAATTAATCAATATTTAATTTATCTTAGTCTAGCTTAGTTTAGCTTAATTACTTTAGTTACTTAAAGCATCAAAGGAAATTGCTTAAAATATGAAATGCATAAAAGAAATAATTAATCTATTTCCAAGTGTTGCAAGGTTTATCAAAAAGCTCACTTTTATTGTCACACACACTATCATGCTTAGGTAAAATAGTTCTTGAATAAAGATATGTACACTCTTTGACTTCTAATATGGGCACTTAGGAAAATATTCTAGCTTTCAAGTGGAAAAACTACTAGATTTTCGCTACAACTATGATATTTATTGTCGTAAATGCGGCTAATGAGAATGTATTTATAGATGAAATATGGAGCCTTGTAGATGGATACATGTCAATGGGTCAAACCCTATATCGATAAGATCCCATTGACAACATCCTATCGACGAGGTTATGTGAATGGCATCTTGTCGATGGGGTCGCATTGATGGAATCCCATCGACATGGCCAACCACGATGCTTCATCATATCCCCACAACTAAATGAAAACTCATCCTAAAGCTATTTACAAAATTTGGAAAGGTATGGGATTATTGACACATGAAACAAACACACAAACTACCCAATAAAAACTAAGTGCCCAAAGCATACGATTTTACAATGATTACAAAATTTTAGTGTTCAAGATGATAAAATTGAACACCAGGATAAAACTAACAAATAAAATTCATCAGATGATGTGAAGACATTGGATAAGATCAGATGGTCCTAAGCAGTGGAGGCTCTTAAGGCTCAGAAGGACCTTCTCCTACTTTAAGTGCATGCAATGGTTGAGGTAGTTGTGGTTGTCTCATGGTAGCTACAACTTCTAGTGGAAGATGAAAGGCCTCCAACAGTGCCTTCATCTTCTCCTCCTTCACCTTGGTATTATTCATGGTCCATGCAACATCTCAAATGTGGGCTAGAGTGAGAACATCCCAAGGATTGGACATTGCTAAGAACAGCTTCTTCATGTTGACAAACTAGGTAGTGAAAAGTTTACATTCAACATCGAACACCTTGAGAACATTCTACAACTCCTAGTATTCATTCATCATTTTGGCCTTGATCTTTTTGGCCTTGATCTTTGATTGGTGAATCATGCCTTGATAACCTGAAGTTCAACATTAATAATCTCAAGCTTATCCTTGGTCTCTTTATGGGTTTTGAACTCTACCTCATACAACAACTACAAGCTAGCCACTTGTTTCTCCAATTCTAACCATGGTTATCCAGTAGTTAGCATTACCAGGTTTGTATAATAGAGATTGTCAAGCTCCATATACTCCATCATCTCCTTGATGTACAACTCTTTCATGTAGATTTTCACTTTATTGTAATCATTGAGCCCATCAAAGATAGGCTACCAAACATCACCTCCTTCCTTAAGCTACTAGAGGGCCTCATTGACTTTTTCCTTTGCCATTTGGATGTATATTTCATTAATCTCTTTCTATATACTAACCTAATCTCTATATTTATTTTTAATTCTCTTAAATTTAAGAGATTCTTTCTTCTAGGTGGCTATCTCTATCACAGATTTTTGGTGAAGAGCTTGAACTTCCTCTATGGAGAGATTTCTGTCTTTGGCTACCAATATTCCCAATTTAGTATTCACTCTCGCTAGCTACTTTTCTTGTTGATGGATGAAATCTACCATCTGCTACTTCTAAACATCAACACTCCATATGTGATGATTCTCTACGATTAGGATTTCATTCTCATGGTGCGTCTAGACCAAGTCCTCTTAAGTAGTGTATGTCTTGGCATTGGCCATGGACTGGTCAAAGATTACTATCTCCTTTGTGTTCTTAACTTGTTTGAACCTATCTTGAAGTTATTGAAAAGCTTCATCTTGTGTCAACATAGGGTTAAAATATGCCAAATTGGTAAGGTAGGCTCTTAATTCTGCAACCTCCACAGCCAAGCATTGGTTTTGTTCTTGGGCTATTTTGAGTTTCCCTTCTAATATAATGCACTTGCCTCTTACCTATAGTAACTCCAACTAGATTGCAATGATGGTCTCTAGAAGATCAAACATATCTAGAATCGGTTGCCTAGTTCCCACCAATCAGTCCAGCAACTCCTCATGCTAGGCTACACTTAATCTGCTGCTAACTATTCCTATAGATGTCTACACATCTTTGAGTACAAAAATGTCTAGTATAGACATTGTAGGTGCATTTAATGCTTTAAAAATTCTTTTAATAACCACCTTTGCTATTGTCTCCTACCCATGGTGCTACATCACCAAGATAATTGCCTCCTCACCCTCCATTTGCATTCAAAAAGTAGTAGCATTCCCAGAGATTTCTAAGAATTTCTATTGTTGTGAGAAAGATACCATTACCTCTCAGGCATTAGGATTCAATCTTGTGGGCATATGAATTCTTTGGGCTAAGAAAATTGGCCCACCTCCCTCCATCTAGCTAATTTTTCAAGCCACTTTGTTGAGTTGACTCATCACTAGGTAATACACAAATGGATCACCACCACTTATTCTTGCTCACTACTCTTGCTCATGTAAGAGTTGCTCTCAGATCTCATGCATGCATTCAAGGGCAACATAAGGCTTTGGTGTTGTTACATGAGTGGGAGGTGGAGATGGTGGTTGCTACTCTTGTTCTTGAATAATTTTGGTAGGCACCTTAACTTTCACCATTTTTGTCCAAGAGGTGATTGGAGCTCAACAGATGGTATCATTTGTGTAGTGTGTTATGCCTCATCTCTTGCATAATTTTTTGATGCAACATGGGAAGGGGAGTGCCTTCCTTTCATGTTTATTTTCTTTAAATCTCTTCTCTATCTCAAGATAGATCAGCTATGGAAGGTTAACAGGGAATCAACTGCTTAGAGTGGTACACACACAGGTGGAAAAGGTTGTGATCTTACTTGGCCTCATCGTTGTATTGAGGTGAAAGGCCACAAATTTGAAATATGTGCATTCCACCGTGGTGAGCACACCAAAATCCTTACGATTGACTCCATAACATTGTTGTGTCCATTCCTTCTTGATGGCAAGATCTACTTGCATGAGGATTTGAGCAAGGTTTGCATTAGTTTTTGGTAACCCAAGGACTTATGCAATTGCTTTCACTAAGTAGAACACTAAGATATCCTTGATTTTGACCATTGAACTAACCTACCAATTATTCTAGAATAAGTATGTCTCTCCCATGTATCACTCCCCACTAGAAGTGATTGTCGGCCACATGGAAGAGTTTTGCAATTGAGTCATAACTTCTAAAGTTGTTAACTCCAAGAAATATTTAAAGTTTAATTCTTGAAACATATATTTTTAAACCTCCTTGTTCATGATCTACCTAAGGCAAACTTTCATCAACGTTACCTCAAGGTTCAATTTTAGTTCAAGTGCCTCATCTTAGTGATACTATTCTATTACAATAGCTTCTTTGGGAATTTTTCAAACATATTCCACTTTAGGCTCCTCCAAAAAAGGTTTTGTTGCATAGGTATTTGCTTGCTTGTGGGCTTGTTCTTGATTGGGTCTCATGCTTGGAGGTTGGCTGGGCCCTGTAGGTTGAGTTGTAGTGGGCCCCACCATCTACTCTTATTCTTGTTCTGGTCCCAGCGCCTCACCAGCAACTTTCCTTATAGCTGGTGGCTTTAGTAGTTTAGCATACGAAGAATTTTGGGCCTTTCTAAGGACATCATTAGTGTATCCCCAAATACCAGCATGCTTGCATAGCTTCTTGATCAGACAAGGGAAGGGCAACACAAACTTCCCTATCTTGCATTCTTCAAACCACCTTGAGATCTCCATGAAATATAGATGAGGCAGGTTAGCATTAACCTTTCCCATCAATATCACACTTCCTCTTGCTACATATGTTGAAATTTTATTTAGCTCTTTTGTGGGAAACATGTCATAAGTTTCAATTTTAAAGTATATCTTCTCTTCCAACATTAGCTCCCCATAGGTCTTATCTTCCTTACCGTACGCCTTGTCTAACCAAACCTATCACACATCAGGATCAAAGCGAGTAGATAGACGAGCAACCTTTGGCCTTGTATTTGGAAGGTTTAACACTTCCAAAATGGCTTGGATGGAAAAATCAATAGACACACCACAAATGTCAACTATGGTGCCTTTTTCTTTATTGTGCCAAAATTGGTACATTTCTTCTAAGTACCAAGCACAGCTTTTGGAGAGTATAGGCCATAATGGGGACCCTTTGAGGTGGTCCCTAGTTGCCTTAGGAGAAAATTCCATGAAAGGTCTAAAGTTCAATTCCATGATCACTGCAACTGATGTGGACCTTTCACGGATGGCTTGGACACATCTTGAGGGCAACCTGAGGTGTTTTCCCTATTTAGGCATTGCAAGAGATCCTTCTACCTATCTTGATTGCAAAGTGGCAAGGTCCTCTTGATGGATACTAAATGATTTCTCCTCCTACTCTACATGTTTTCTGATAGGTACCTATCCTTCACCTCTCCTGGATTGCTTAAACATACCTTGAGAGGGACCTTCTTGTTGTCTACACTTTGGGGCCATCTACAATCACACGGGGCCAATCATTAGTAAGGTTGTATACCAAAGTTAAGTTATACCTTACTACTTACCTTAATGAGTTTGCTCTGATTCCATGTGATGTTAAAGTTAAGAATTTTTTATGAAAATGTCCCCCAAAATATTTTAATACTTGGTCCTCTTTTCCTAGGTGATTTCAGAATTTAATTTCCCGGTGTAGCTAAGGAGATGAAATTTTTTTTAGCACATGTTTATTATTAGCTTTATAACTAATTACCCTTGATAGTGTCCTTTGGGCAATGATGAATTTCAAAAAATTTATGCACAATTCAATGTGTGCCCCTCCCCCACGACTAAGCTGAACACTCTAGGTTCAAGTAGGTTCAGACGGAATGAAAATCAGAGCACCAACAAGCAAGTTATGGTTATTGAAGCAAGAGATGTGCAATCACAAGTCATAGAAAGAAATTTGAAAAACTTCCCCCATGTGAATAGTTACAAATGATGTTGAAAGGTATGGGGGGTTCACGTATATATATATATATATATATATATATTACAATGTTATATCGCGTACCCACTAGCAGAGACCCAATATTACATCAAACGCGATATCGGGGATCTGATATCGTGTCCTATCAAAATTAGAGCACTCGAAAAATGTTCAAATTTTTAAAGTTTTTGAAATTTCAAGGTATAAATTGAGGACATGTAGGTCATTGTAAAGAGGTCCAAGGTAATACAACTAGGTCTAAAGGCACAAAGATTATAATGGTGTGAAATTTAATAATGAAAACCATGAAGAGTAGGGGAAAAAGGATATGTGTTAGCTCATAGGAACATTTGAACCGGAAGGCTAATAAGGGAAATAAAAATTTTGGTAACAATTAGAGGGTATTAGGTGATGTGTGGAAGATGTGTTATAAGTGCAAATTACAAGGGTTACACAAGTGGATCCTCCCCAAAGCAGGTTTCAACCTATAACGCCCTTGCGTAACCACACCTTAAAATGTCCATAGGCACTAGAAGGGTTAAATGTAATCCACACCAGTTCCACAAAACACACACATGTAGACACCACCATGATGAGGTATGAATTTAATGCTACACAAGACATGAGTCACAAATTCATGAACAACTAGATGAGATGAATTGTAGAAGGGATTGCGAAGATTGGGACATGAGGTAACTACCTTAAGGCACAATAAATCTTACGTGTAAGCATGATTAGTGTGTCATTTTCCTGTCACTCAAAAATCATGACCAAGTCCATTCCCCTAATCAATGACATTGCATTGCTTCATCCAAGGATTGACAACCATAAGAGCACCATGACAGCAAAGGTGTACGATCACTTGGTGTTTTGTTCAAGGGAGGAGTGATTTTTGCTTCGCGGCACACATGTTTTTGTTTTGCGTGCTTAATCTAGAGAAGCCACCTACCTTTAGGCATGGGTGCATGCCTTTCTAGTGGGACCCCCTAGAATAGCATTATTGCTTTTTTGGTTGAGTTCCCTTCAATTACTCTTACTCTCATTTTTCATTAGATCTACAAGGATCTTAGTACAACCAAGCTACATGATAACTCCCACAAATGTCACCAAAGAGAATCCACGAGTTCCCTTGATGTCACACCCTGGCCATTCCTTCTTGGTCCATCATTTTTCACTCTAGGCATGATAACACAAGGTTACTTTAAGTTTTAATGATTAGGAATATCATTGTACTAAGAGTGGAACCTCTAATTAATAGAACGGGTGAGTGGATGTGATGGGCTCGCTGTCCAAATAATTAGTTACCTGAGGCCTGATAGCATAGAACAACACCTCAACCAATGAGTCACATGAGTGCTTTATTCATAGATGATATTACTTATAAAAAGATAAAAAGGACAAAAAGGAAAAATAATAAATTGAAAGATGAAAAACTGGAAAACAAAAAATTGTAAAATTAAAGAAAAGGAAAACATTCATTAATTTTGTTATTGTTATAATGGGGGATGCCCCCCATAACTAAATGGTTGAGTATGGCCAGAATTAATCAATGGAAGATTGGGATCCTTGCATGTTGGAAATATTGGGACTTGGTCATATTCAAACCACTGGGTGTCTTTCGATGTGGTGGTTGGAATGTACCCCAAGTAGGGTTCACACACTTGATTATAGTTAGCATAGTGGGGCAAGTTATAAGGTGTAGTTAATTGATGAGTGGTTGACCCACTATGGCACCCTTGATCATAAGATGGTATACAAGGATCGATCTGTCTCCCTCGGTGGCTATATTCATTAGGCCCCATGGTTGTTGGATTAGTGGTTGGTGGCCCAAAGAAAGTAACATGAGGCGTTGGATTCGAGGAGGGAGCTACACCACAGTGTTGGACTTGTGCTAGGTTGGAAGGGGTAGTGGGCTCAAAAGTGTGTTGTCCCTTGTTGCAGTCACATATAAAGAAGGGATGCCTATGATGTTGTGGAGGATTCCCACTACTGTTGACAGTAGCAGCACTAGTAACATTCGTGGGTTGGTGCAGTGGTGAAAAACTCTCTAGAACACTTGGTGGCAATGTAGAAGGAGGTGAAGGATGAGAATTTTGAAATTGGGGAGAATTGTAAGGTATCCAAGGTGGTGGTTATGTTGAAGAGGATATGGGTTGATAGTATTGAGGAGAAGAATAATAGTGTGGTGAGCTAGAGGATGTTGACCCAGTTGGGAAAACAGGATGTTGGACTTGATAAGCACTTAGGTTCGGATTGTATGAAGGGTGTAACCAATTTGGGAGTGGCCTCCCCCACAACTGGGCTTGTTTCCACTATGATCGAACATAGTATCACCTACAAACTCTGGATGCAACACTCTTGCCCAATGCTCCTATAAATGTGACAAGATTGGGCATTGTCCCTTAGGGTGATATACAGGAAAAAGTTACATTGATACGTATGATTGGCAGTTAAATTCTTATTTTCTTCTACCCTTCTTTCCAATTGTCTAAGGGTATTTTTCTTGCTTCTTGGTTCGTCATGACTCTATCTTTAATAATTTTGGCATATTATCCACATTTTTTATGCATCCATTCCATCATCTTATTGATCTTTGCCTCAACTTCATCCAATGATTGTAGTACTAGCAAAGATGGTTCCACCTCCTTGTGGAGAGTTGATCTCTCCTCTTCATAATCATGGGCCCTTGTTGAATTTGGGGCCTATTGAGATTTTTTAGCATTCTCCCATTTAGCCATTTCTCCTTCTTCTTTTGCTACCTACTTGATAAGCTCTTGGAATTGATGGGTTCATAGCTCATATAGTTGACCTTGGGCATACATCCCTAGGGTTTCCCTTGTTTCATTACAGAGCCCATCTATGATGTGGTACATTAGCCTTTCCTCGGAGAACCCATGGCCTGGGTAGTTATTTAATAATGCATAATATCTTTCTAAGACCATTTCCAAGGGTTACTATTGTGCTTGTTTTCACTCTTGGATTTGTCTCCTCAAGGCTGACACTCTCCCATAGGTTTGATATCCTTCATTAAATAGTTCTACCATTATTGGCCAATGTCAGATTGATTTTGGTTTTAAGGACCTATGCCATACTTTTGCTTGGCCAATGAGTGTTAGAGGAAAGAGTTTAAGTTTTTTCCATCCATCATCAATATTATTCCATACATAGGCATCATGAAAGGCTTGTAGATGATGTTGCGGATCTAAGTCATAGCCTCCTGAAAACTTAGGAAAGTTGTTTAAGTCAAGCTTGGGTAGACGACTTTCCTTACAATGTCTATAGGATATTTGAATAGCCTCTTGTATTTCTGTTAGGCTTGTAGTGGCTAGTAGGGGTTCATTGTCACTAGGTATGTTATGCAGTCATGAGTTGGGATGATGTTGTCTTCATTTATGTTCATAGGAAACCCCTACATTAGATTGGGTAATCCAAAATTCATCATATAATTCGTTGGTTCTCCAATGAATCACCTTACTAGTTGTTGCATTGTCATAGTCTTGTGAGAGAGACATTGTTATAAATTTGTGTGTGATTTAATTACAATTATTATTATTCCTAAAAGATATATCATCAAGGCTTTGTTACAATGGTCTTGTATGATGTAACTAATCTAAATTACTAGCACAGTCCTCGACAATAGTGCCAATGATGAGTGGCGAGGTACCCCTACACTCAACCATATGAATACGAGTGTTTCACACATGATCCTATCGAACTCCATAGATGGGCTAGTTGTGGTATCTAGATAGTTACTTGTTAATCACAGTTTGCTATCTTCCCACCTAGACTAGTAATTTCTTTGTCATGTATGGTTTAGTCTAGAGTGAGGTGTATGATATGTTCCTAAACTAATGCTACTCCTAAAGGTAGTGGGAAATAATCTTTAATTAAGCTAAGATAGGAGGAAAAGGAAGAGAGAGAGTTTAAACTATCCTAAGTGCGATGAGCATCCATTCCTTAATCATTTGTACACATCTTGGACCTCGTGCACAACTACTACTGGGATTACCAAGTGCAGATCCTAGGTATGCTATTGGGTTACCAAGTGGTCACACTTAAAGGCTCGTGATTAAGTCGTACTCATTCCACATTTAATAGGAGTTGAGGGTGAAGAGATATTAACTACGAAAGAAATAAATAAAAATAACAATTAAATAATTAAAATAAGTGAATTCTGCAATGATGAAGTAATATCAATCTTTATTTCTAGTCATGTGCATGTCCAAGTATGTCACACTCGAATAAATGATGTTGTACAATTACAACCATCACACTGTGGGCATGCACTGGGAGAAAAGGGTTGAGAGAAAGAATGACAAAAATATCCTACTCTAATACTAATTTCTAACTTCCTACAATTGATTAAAGACTCCTTTCCTCTTGTGCACCTACATGTAATTTATAGGCCCATGCAGGAGCCACGATATCGCATATCTGATATCATTTCTAGGCTATGATATCGTGTACCTGATATTATGTATGCAATATCATGGGACTAATATTGCAGTTGGATGAACCACAATTCATCATACATGGAGATAGAGGGAAACCTCAATAAAATTTATGTGGATGTTCTAGTTTGTTGGTGTATGTTGGAGGAGAATCAACTATGGAGGGGAAAGAAGCAATCACGATGCTAATATAAGGACATCCATAAGGATTCTTGTGACTGGGTATTGTTTGTTCATACTCTTTATGAATGCACATTATTACATAAAATCCTACAATTATTATCAATAATATGGTGAAGTCACAACATGATTTAAGAAATCATAGCAGTGGTTTCAGCCATTAGAACCTTTTGATTTATGGAAAGTTGAATTTATGAATCCCATCACTTACATTAAGTGAAAAGGCTTACATTATTATTATTGATGACTATTGTATAAAGTGGACTGAAGTAACTATAGTCACTAATTATGCTCTAGTAATTGCATTTAACTTCTTTCAATAGCAAGTGCGTAACACCTTTCTTCCTTGCCTTAGGTTACATTACATTGGGTATAGAACCCCTAACAAATGATTTTTTCATGGAAGGAGAAATTAAATCAGAAAAAAACTAATGTAGTGATAAGAAAGTAAAAGGAAATATGGTGAAATCATGATCAAAAAGAAAAAAGAAAGAAAGAATGATAATAGTGGAAGAATAAAATATAAATAATAGCATCATAATATAAAAGGATATTGAAAGTTAGTATGAAAGTGAATTAGATAAAGGCATAAAAATATGAGAATTAATACATAATAAAAAATATCCAACTATACCAATATAACAAATAAATATGATATTCCAAAACCAAAATATAAATCATAAAAATGATAATTGATAGATGTTCACAAATGTCATAATATTTTAAAGAGAGAGAAATAGACTAATATTGAAAAAAAACATGCATATAATTCAAATATCAGTAGCACATATTAAGATATCTCCTTGCTACACTTAGCCTTGGCAACTTGAAACAAAAAAAGAGATTAATATACACTGAATGAGAAACCTTGGCACCTCCTCTAGTTGAATTGAAGGAAAATCCCATGATGGCTAGATGAAAGCATGCTAGCCTACAACACATGTTAGTAGGTACAAATAATCCAAACATCATCATAGATTACATGTCACATATCGATCCAAACATCAAATGAAAATATAATCAATTGAAGAGTTCACTTCAAATCATTAAATTACAAACAAGGAGACTAGAACATACCAAACTAAATTTTAAATATGAGAATTGTTATTATGTATACTTTTTCTAAATTATTAGTCTCAAATTAAACTATTACTACTGGAGGCATCATCCAAGATATATATCTAATTTTTTGGAGGTATCAAAAAAAGAAACAATGAATTATGAATCATCCTCTCCTATAGGATGGGACCTACAAAAAGAGTTACACTAATGCATCCTAGTGCTATTTTAATACCAAACATATTTAGGAAATTCATATCCATCAAATCACACAACTTGGTGCTAGTTTTTAACAATCAACAATCACATGATCATTGATGAGTGGTGAGGTACCCCTACACTCAACCATACGAATACGAACGTTACACATGGGATCCGGTCGAACTTCGTAGATGGACTAGTTGTGGCATCTAGACAATTAGCCTTAGGTCGTAGTTCATTGTCTTCACACCTAGACTAGTATTAGCTTTTTCACATATGGTTTAGTCCAAAGTGAGGTATATGATGTGTTTCTAACCTAATGCTACTCCTAAAGGCAATGGAAGATAATATTAACTAAGCTAAGGGAGAAAGGGTGAGAAGGAATCTAGCTAGCCTAAATGCGATGAGCATCCGTTCCTTGATTATTTGTACACATCTTGGAATTTGTGCATGACTAACACTGGGGTAACCAAGCGCAGATCCTAGGTATGCTATTGGGTTACCAAGTAGTCACACTTAAATGCTCGTAATCAAGTCGTACTCATTCCACGTTTAATAGGATTTTAAGGGTGAGAGATATTAACTAACAAAGTAGTAAATAATAATTAATTAATTAAACAAGTGAATACTGAAATGATGAAGTAATCTCAATCTTTATTGCCAATCATGTGCATGTCCAAGTACATCACACTCAAATAAAGGATTTCATACAATTACATTCACCACACTGCGGGCATACACTGGGAAATAATTCTAACTCTAACAAGGAAAAGCTACAAGAGTTTGGGTAAGGAACTAAGAACTAACCACTAGAACAAAGAAAGCTACCTCTTATTTATAGAAATTGAGGTAGGCCACGATATCGTGTATGTGATATCAGGGCTGATGCGATATCGCAGCCCATGCGATATCACGGCCCATGCGATATCATAGCTACTGTGATATCCTGGCTGCTATGATATCATGGCTATGATATCATAGCCAACAAATTAATGACTCATCGTACCCCCATGACTGAATGAAAACTCATCCTCAAGTTACAGAGAGAACAAGATCCATTGATTACACAATGGATAGGTATGGGATTATTGACTGACTAGAATGGATTCATGTTGTAGTGTGGAGTTAGAACAAAATTGAGATACAACACAAAAGAAAATCCTACTACTACAAAAGTGATGGAACTCATGTAGTTCCTAGTGGCGGTGGCTCCTCCATAGGTGTCTTTTCCTTTTCTTGTGCTCCAAGTCTTGGGATTTGATGGCATTGAAGTATGCCCTAGATTTTCTCCTCTTGTAAGGCCTTGAGTGCCTTGGAGTACATGTAAGTTTGCACTTGTGCCATAGAGGCATCCCAATCAGCCTTCTCTTTTTCTTCCACCACCCTTTTATTATCTATCAACATTTTATTAAGTTACTTGATTCTGAAAGTGTCTAGCTGGTTCTAAGCAACCTTTGGCCCTATATTCAGAAGGTTTAATACTTCTGAAATGGCTTGAATAGAGAAATCAATAGTCACACCACAATTGTTAACCATGGTGCCTTCTTCTTTATTATGCCAAAATTGGTATGTTTCCCCTAGGTACTAGGCACTGCTTTTGGAGAGGGTAGGCCATAATGGAAACCCCTTGAGGTGATCCCTAATAGCCTTAGGAGCGACCTCTGCAAAAGATTCAAAGTTCAATTCCACAATCACCACAATGAATATGGACTTTTCATGGATGACCTAAACACAATCGTGGGGCAAGATGAGATGTTGTCCTTGTTCAGGTGCTACAACAGTTCCTCCTTCTACCTACCCAAACTGTACAATAGGAGGATCCTCTTGATGAATACTAAATGATTGTTCCTCCTGTTCTACATGTTGTTCAGTAGGATCTTATCTTCCACCTCTCCTAGGTCATTTGCTTCCACCTTGAGCAGGACCTTCCTTTTGTCCACATTTCAGGGCCATCCTTAAAGATTTCCTTCAGGCGATGATGAATTTCAAAACATTTATGCACTATTCAATGTGTGCCCCTCCCCCATGACTAAGTTAAACACTCCAGGTTCAAGTAGGTTCAAACGGAATGAAAATCGGAGTACCAGCGAGCAAGTTATGGATATGAAAGCAAGGGACATGTAATCCCAAGTCGTAGAGAGAAATTTGAAAAACTTCCCCTGCATGAACAGTTGAAAATGATGTTAATTAGCACAAGGCAATCATGTATATATATTTTCATCAAAGTTAGGGTACTTAGAGAATCTACCAAATTTTTAATATTTCTTTGATATTAAACGATGTAAACTAAGGACATCTGGACAATTGTTAAAGGGTTCCAAGGTAATTCAACTAGTTCTGAAGGCACAAAAATTATGATGGTGTGGTATTTATCAATAAGGATCTTAGATGGGAGAAAAAGGCTATGTGATGGTTCATAGGAACGTTGATTTGGAGGGATAATGATAATAGGGAAAGAATGTTATGAAAAATTGGCTAAGGGTAAGAAATGGTGTGTGTGAGCTATATCATAAGTGAAGATTACAAAAGATTACATAAGTGGATCCTCCCCAAAGTAGGTTCTAACCTATAATGCCCTTGTGTAACAACACTTAAAGTGTCTATGGATACTAGAAGGGTTAAATGTAATCCGCACAGATTCCACAAAACACACACATGTAATTATCACCGGAATGTGGTAAGAATTCTATGTTACACACGACACCAGCTACAATTACCCAAACAGTGAGATGAGATGAACTATAGAAGGGATTGTAGAGATTGGGACATGAGGTAACCAATCTAGGGCACAATGAATCCTGTGTGAAAAGAATGTTTATCATGTCATTAACCCATCATTCCAAGATCAAGACCAAGTCCATTCCTCTAATCAGTGACACCACATTATTTCATCCCATGATGAATGACTATGAGAGTACCATAACAACAAGGCATATGATCGCTTGGCATTTATTCAAGGGAGGAGTGATTTTTTTTTGTGGAATTTTTCTTTCTTCTTCCTTTTTCTTTCTTTTCTTATTTTTTTCAATCGCTGAATCTAGAGAAGACACCAACCTTCAGCCATGAGTGCATGTCTTTCCAGTGGGACCCCCAAGAACAGCATTAGATTTTTGAGTGCCCTTTTGATTACTCTTACTCCCATTTTTCATTAGATCTACAAGGATCTTAGTACAACCATGTTGCATGATAACTCCCACAAGGGTCACCAAAGAGAATTCGCAAGTTCCCTTGATGTCACATCCTAGTCATTCCCTCTTGGTCCATCCTTCTTCATTCTTGGTACAATGAACACAAAATTAGTTTTAAGTTTTAAAAATGTCAAGAATATCACTGTACCCTTGAATAGGAACCTCTTATTTGTAGAATGAATGAGTGGGTGTAACAGGCTCACTGTCCACATAATTGATCACTCGAGACCTCACAACATAGGACACACCTCAACCAACAATCCACATGAGTGTTTTATTCATGGACAAGATTACTTATAAAAATGTAAAGAGACAAAAAGACAAAAAGATAAAACAAGAAATTGAAAAATGAAAAAATGGAAAACAAAAATTTGTAAAATTAAATAAAATGAAAATTATTTATTAATCTTGCTTGCTATTAGAATGGGGGATATCCCTCATAGCTAAACGGTTGAGAATGTCAAGGATTAATAAATGACGATGGGGATCCTTGCATGTTGGAAATATTGGAACTTGGTCATACTTACCCCATCGGGTTTCACACACCTGATTGTAGTAAGCATAGTGGGGCAATTTATACGATGTAGTTCCTGGATAACAAGTTGACCCACTATGATATTTAGGATCGTTAGATGGTATGCAAGGATCAGGATGTTGCCTTCCATGACTATGTTCATTGGGTCGTATGGTTGTTGGAGTGTTAGTTGGTGGCCCTGATGAAGTTACATGAGGCGTTGGGTTTGAAGATAAGGGTGCACCACAAGGTTGGGCTTGTGCTAAGTTGGAGGATGCAGTGGCCTTGGAATTGTGTTGTCCCTTCTTATGGTCATGTTTAAAGAAAGGACGCTTTTGATGTTGCTGAGGTCTCTCGTTACTGTTAGTAGTATTAGCACAAGTGATGTTTGGGGGTTGTTGTTGTGGTGTAAATACCTTAGGAACAACTGGTGGCAATGTAGAAGGAGGAAAAGGATGAGAATGTTGAAACTGAGGAGAACTGTAGGATACACAAGGTGGTGGTTGTGTTGAAGACATGGGCTAATAGTATTAAGGAGAATGATAATGCGGTGAGATAGAGTATGCTGGTCCAGCTGGAGAAACAGGATGTTGAACGTGATAAGCATTTGGATTCGGATGAAATAAAGGGTGTCTCTAGTCTAAGGGTGGTCTCCCCCATGACTAGGATTTTTGTCACTGTGATCGAACATAGTATCTCTATATGAACTCTGGATGTAACGTGTTTCCCCAATGCTCATGTAAATGTAACAATATTGGGCATTGGCCCTTGGGGTGATTGTATAGGCATATGTTACATTCATACGTATGATTGGTAGTTGAGCTCTTATTTTCCTTATCCCTTCTTTCTGATTGTCCACTATTTTTTCTTGCTTCATGGGTTTTCAAAACTCTATCTCCAATGATATCAATATATTCTCCACACTTTTTATATGTCCATTCCAACATCTTATTGATCTTTGCCTCGACTTCTTCTAACGATTTTTGTATCAGCAAAGATAGTTCTTTCTCCTTGTGATTGGTTGATTTCTCCTTTTTATGATCATGGACCTTTGTTAAGTTGAGATTTTGGTCCCGTTGATGTTTTTCAACACTCTCCCATCTAGCCATTTCTCCTTCTTCTTTTGCTACCCACTTAACAAGCTCTTGGACTTGATGGGTTCGTAGTTCGTATAGTTGACCTTGGGCATACATTCCTAAGGCCTCTCTTGTTTCATCACGAAGGCCATAAATGATATGATACATTAGCCTTTCCTTGGAGAACTCATGTCTTGGACAGTTTTTTAATAGTGCATAATATCTTTCTAAGGCCATGTCCAAGGGTTCATGTTGTGCTTGTTTCCACCATTGGATTTTTTTCCTCAAGGCTGACAGTCTTGTGTAGATTTGATATCTTTCACTAAGAGTTCTACCATTGTTGGCCAATTTCATATTGAATTTGGTTTTAATGATCTATACCATACTTTTTCTTGGCCAACGAGTATCATAGGAAAGAGCTTAAGTTTTTGCTAACCGTTATCAATGTTGTTCCATGTGCAGGCATCATAGAAGGCTTGTAAATGTTGATGTGGATCTAAGTCATAGCCTCCTAAGAAAGTAGGGGAGTTTTTTAAATTGAGCCTGGGTAGGTGGCTCTCTTTATGGCATCTACAAGAGATTCGAATAGCCTCTTGTATTTGTGTTAGGCTTGTAGTGGCCAATGGGGGTTTATTGTCATCGAATAAGTTATGCTTTTGTGCTTTGGAATGATGTTGCCTTCGTTTATGGTTATAAGAAACCCCCACCTCAGATTGTGTACTCCAATCTTCATTGTCATATAATTCATCGATTCTCCAATGAATTTCCTCATTAGGTATGGCATTATCATAGTCTTGTAGGAGAGGCATGGTTGCGAAGCTGTGTGTGAATTCATATGTGAATTTTTGTAATTAATTATTTCTAAAAGATATATCGTTAATTCCTATACATCAACCTTGTATGATATAACTAATCTAGATAACTAGCACCATCCCCGGCAACGAAGCCAATGATGAGTGACGAGGTACCCCTACACTCAACCATACGAATACAAGCGTTACGTGCGTGATCTAGTTGAACTCCGCAAATGGACTAATTGTGGCATCTAGACAGTTAGCCTTAGGTCGCAGTTCGTTGTCTTCCCACTTGGACTAGTATTAGCTTTTTCACATATGGTTTATTCTAGAGTGAGGTGTATGATATGTTTCTAACCTAATGCTACTCCTGAAGGCAATGGAAGATAATACTAACTAAGCTAAGGGAGAAAGGGTGAGAAGGAATCTAGCTAGCCTAAATGCGATGAGCATCCATTCCTTAATTATCCGTACACATCTTGGACTTCTTGCATGACTACCACTAGGGTTACCAAGCACAGATCCTAGGTACGCTACTAGGTTACCAAGTAGTCACACTTAAATGCTCGTAATTAAGTCGTACTCATTTCGCATTTAACAAGAGTTTAAGGCTGAGATATATTAACTAAGAAAGCAATAAATAAATAAATAAATAAATAAACAAGTGAATGATACAATGATGAAATAATCTCGATCTTTATTGCCGTTCATGTGTGTGTCCAAGTACATCACACTCGAATAAAGGATGTTGTACAATTACATTCACCACACTACAGGCATACATTGGGAAATAATTCTAACTCTAAGAAGGAAAAACTACAAGAGTTTGGGTAAGGAACTAAGAACTAACCACTAGAACAAAGAAAGCTACCTCTTATTTATAGAAATTGAGGTAGGCCGTGATATTGTGTACATGATATCGCGGCCCATGCGATATCACGACTATTGTGATATCATTGCTAGCAAATTCATGACTCATCAATCATCCAACCAAGGATAGTCAAATGTTTATGATGGAGGGGAAAAAACTAATAGGCATCAATTTCAAACATCAAAATCTTTTAACAAAATCTAACAATTGGCTTCAAAATTAGTTTGAATAATTGACCATAATCTATATGAACCAAATAGTGTCAAAAAAACATTCTAAGCTAGCTAAGGATGTAGAATTGAGCTTCAATGACATGATAGATTTAAAAGAAAAAAAATTAAGAGATCATGAGCTCATCATAACTTCTAGTGACTAATTGTGACCTAATCATGACTAGATCATAACTTATGGCTTACTTAGAAAAATAACTAGCAAAAACATTAGCAAAATAACTCAACCATGACTTGACCATAATCCATTGTTAACCAACAAATCAAAATCACTTAAAATGATAAGAATATCTAGGAAAACTTGACCACAACTTCACCATAACTCATGGTCGGTGACCATGACCTAACCATGACTCGTGGAATTATAGTTTTGATGAAAACATAGAATGAAAATGTGAAAGAAGGATAAAGAGTTTATCATAATATCACCATGACTTGTGGTGAAAGATCACAACTTGACCATGACTCATGGTTAGTGTCAATAGTCTTACCATGACGTATTGTAGATTCATGGCTTTGGCACAAAACTTAAGAAAAAGAGAAAATAGCATGAAATGACCATGAAATAATCATTAATTAGTAGTGAATGCTGATAACAAAAAAGACATAACTCAAAGAACATAAAAATAACTTCAAATTGAAACAAAAATTACATTTGAAATGATGGTTTGATAAAGGGTTCTAATCATAGGTTAATTATCAAAAGTTTATAAAACCATAATATCTTGGAATTCATCAAAATAGTAAAAACCTAATTAGGTCTATAACAATACAAACATAACATCACGAAGATACGAGTAAAAATAATAAAATTATAATTGGAAGAGACAACAAATTAATCATAAAAATTAGGTAATTCTACACATGTAGAGAAAAATCCAAACCAATTATGAATGCATAGAAACCACACTAATAAATACAAATATATGAACCAAAATAGATAAAAGAAAACTATCAAGATAACTTATCTAGAAAATAGAAGTACAATCCACAAAGAAACATGTGGTCATCACCAAAAAATTTCACATAACCAAGCATACCAAATAGCAAAGCTTCAAAACACCACCATAAGCAATCAATCTAGTTAAAATTTCACATCTAAGAAAATGAATGTCAAAGTGCTATGTGTGAATGGAGTGTGGAATTTTTGTGAATAATTATTGAAAACCCAAACATTACAATACTTTTCAAGTTTTAAAAAATAAAAATACAATTAAAGAAATCTACCACAAAGCCTTTGATAACTAATACATGTAACTCTTAAAGATGTTATAAGCCATACCAAGACCATACAAATTGGAAACTACACATATCACAATAATATAATTTATAAAAATAATATCATGGTCACATAAATTTGACTATGCCATCACATGCCTCATATAATAGCCTCCTTGAAAAGCCTACCAAACTCATCTACCAAGTTGGTGTATACCAACTAAAAATGTAATTAAATAATGCATGTTATTAAATATAGAAGAGCATAAAACATAAATTTGATAATATAAGCTAACTAATAAGCATAACTCAAAGACATATCATAACATGCAAAGCATAAATAAGCATAAATCACAATGTAAATACACTAACCTAAAAATCGAAAATATAGGTTATTACAAAGTTTTAAATAGGTTTAATGTACAACATGCATTCATTTTGAATAATGGGACACATTTTATTGGAGATTCATGTGATCCTTAGGGGTGAAACATAAACTTATTATACCTTATTACCCCAAGGTGAATGGACAAGATGAGGTCATAGATAGGGAAATTTCTAGGCTTCTAATGTACATCATTAGTAAATATAGTAAGGATCGAAGCATAAAATTGAATTATATCTTATTGGCATATCACACAACTTGGAAAATTTCTATAGGTTATTCTACATATGACTTAGTGTATAAGAAATGAATAAAATTACCAATCCAAGTAAAACTTAATAGAGTAATAATTACCTATGATCTTAACTTGGATCTCATACTAGACTAGCACAAATAATTAGTGAACTTAAACATGTTAGATATGAACTAACTGATATCCATCATGCACAATATGATCTACAAAGTCTACCATAAGCAAAGGCATGATACAAAAAGCAAGCACCTAGAGTTGCAACCAAGGGAAAAGATTCTACAATGCGCTAAATTTCAAATGCTTTAGAAAGGGCCATACATAATCCACATTATTTATCAATTAGGTGGCCTATAAATCTATCACCCAATGAATGCATAAAAGTTAATCCTTGTTAACATATAGCAAATCAAACAATCTAGAAAATCCTAAGAAGTTTCATCCACCTATTCATCATCATCAAACACCACAATTGCATGTTTCATTTTTTGTATCTCCTCCTTAGATCTTGGTCATGGAAAGATATATTATTTTAATTTAATAGTTGTGCATGCATTGTTAATTTTTTACCTTTCCTATTTTGCTAATTTTCTAATTTCTTTTTTTATTTTTTTTATTTTTGAAAATATTATTTTTCTTTATATATTCTAATTTCTTATTAATTTTTTCATGTCTTATTATTTTCAATTTTCTTAAACAATTTTCTATTTTCTTGGATCTTTCATTTTGTCTTTGCAAAATTATCCCTTTTATTAATCATGTTACTAATCATTGTGTAAGAATTACACATGGTAGTGAAACCACATTATTCACTCTCATTTCCATTAATAAGAGATTCTTGTCTTTTCAATTACATTGAAAATTCTAATTAATCCATGATCACTATGCTTGAAGGAAAAAGGAAGGACCAAGAGGGTATGGAAAAGGATGTGACATTATAAGGATTTATTGATTCATTGGACATTCAGCCTAGATCCCACTAGCCTCACATTGATCCATCACTACTAACATTTTAATTGTGTTTGGGAAAAAATACCTTTGAAATAATAGTTTCCTTGTTATGGTACTAAAAAGACATTTGATTCATGTCTATAGATAAGTATTTGTTAAGGATAAAAATTAATTAATTACTTTTTATGAGCCTATTTTGGGGTATCATTGAAAAGACATGTAACCCATGTATAAAGGTAGGTTTTACAAGAATCTCATTATTTCTTATACTAGTCCCATCATGTAATTAGAAAGATATATGACCAATGTTTCAAGGTGCTCCTTTTTATGGGATTAGCATTAACTATGTGGCTAGAACGATATGTCACCCATGTCTAAAGGCTCATCTCTAACTAGTGGCCTAGGGTCCACACCACTTGAAATGTTAATTAATTAGTTATTTTAATATCCCTAACATTTTTTTTTTCTATTCTCTTATTGAGTAATCATGTCTTCATGTGATGGGTAGTTGATCTCATGGTGATGGTGCTAGAATGATGGAATGCAATGTCACTATTAGTGGTTGGACTTGGCTTAAAATTGTGATAAAAATGTATGATGGTCATTTCAATCATGCTTCAAATGTGGGACCTACTATGACTGTGGTAGGATATTTCACATCTTAATTCTACTATTCTTGCTCAATTCATATTGTCTCATTAACATTATGCAATCACAAATTTTATGATTATATGTAGTATAGTATAGGTTTCTAGTCGAAGTGGTTGTGTGTCGGTTGAAACTTAGGTATGATTGACACTAAAATTCCAAGTTTTGATGCAAAAACCAACTCATTCAAACTTGTTTTAGGTAGTTGCTAGTTTTTGGCTCCACCATGGCACAAATACCTCCAATTAGCCTTAGTTATATTTCATGAGCTAATGAATAATTTGTAAGTCTTACCTAAATATAAATTAATTACAATGTTTAAAATGAAAATGGCTAATTTTTAGGGAAATAATTCAATCATGTAACAACTTTTTAGCTTCTAACTATAAGCTAAAAATGACATTAGAAGATTAGCAATTCCTAAATTCTAAAATTCTAAATCATATTTGATAATAAACTAATAGGTCTTTAGGATAGTATTGAAAGAAAGTTTAAGTCATTCATTGCTAGATTTCCCCAAAGTAAAATTGCAAGAAGAATCACAAAATAAGCTATAACCTCAATGGGAATTTATTCAAATATTTGGCTAAGCTATTAATCTAATAGTAATAATCCTAAGTTGAACTCAACAAATTTAAACTTAATAAAGGTATGTAATTTTGTGATAAAATAAAAAGTAAGCTAAAGCTCTATAACCTTTAGAGAAAATAAGTTCCTCCAAAGCTAACCCATACCTTGTTAAATAGTTTATTCATCTAGTTATGCAATTGTTAATGCTAGGAAATGAACCAAAATGATAACTCATAGAAAGAAAAATTGAAAAACTAGAACCTAATTTAGAATGCCATTATTCCAATAATGTTTTTTTTTATAACCTTCTTACTATGATCTCCCTATTCAATCATCTCCTTTTACATATTACATCTTAGGCTATTTATACACCTCAAGTTAATAAATTTTTAGTTATAAAATTAACAAAATTTTAGTTGGGTATTTCTTTTATTACTTCACAAATCCTTAAGCGTCTTAAAAGTTCAATATTTGTGGTTATATTATTAGTTCTATACCTTGCATATTAGAGATAAACTAATATGCATTTGAAGCCTCCTTATCTTTTGCTTTTTTCTTAATGAACTTGGTTGAAGAGTTTGACTACCAAAATTCTTCCAATTGTAAGTATCATTTGCTATTTTTAGTAGGTATCTTCATTGTTGCATCAAGAAGATTCTTTGAAAGTAACACCAAAGTTTTTTTAAGCTTTACCTATGACTCAATTTGCTTGTGTGAAGCTTGAATTTTTGACCTTTTGGTATGCCAAGACCTTAAGTAAAATGGAGAACAAAGGATGTTTATTTTGGATGTTGTATTTATAGCACAAGAATAAGAACTCCACATCATGGACAAGGACTCAAGGAAGCATGGCTATCAAAGTAATAGACTTCATGGGAAAATGAGAGCATGGACAAGTACGAAGACTATAAGCTAAATGAAGATGTTCCAGGGATTAAGAGAAAGTTAAATCATTAAGAGAAAGCCTCAACAACTAGAGATCAAAAGTTGAGAAGACATCTCCAAGGAACAAAAGACATCTTGGTTGAGAGGAAGTTAATCAAAGGAAGATGTCTCCAAAAAATAGGAGATGTCTCCTTTGGGAAGAAGAAATCTCCCCAGAGACATTCCATTCTAAAATGAGACTTCTTCCTAGAGTTGAAGTTGAATATAGAAAGACATCTCAATCTCAATGGAGAGGTCTACACTAGTCATTGATTAGCCATTGCATAAATTCTAAGGTGTTTTTAGAAACTTCAAGGCTATAAGTAGAATCCAAAATCTTGGGAATTCTCTAAGTATTATCAACATCAAGCTAGCATTATATATCTTATGTTGTTGAACTTGTGTACTTGAATTATAACATCATTTGTTAAATTTGTTGTGGAACTATGCTTTATTGTACAAGGAATTTGTAAATTAAGTTACACTTTCTTCTTGTGGTTCTTTTTCTTTTCTTGCTACCATGAGGAATTGATGTGCTTCTTGTGAGAAGGCATCCTTTTAGAGCTTGTTGAGATCCTATGGGATTGAGTTGTTTTGCTACATCAAAATACTTCTGAGTGGAGCTCTATTTTGTATAGGTTGTGGGATCCTTTAAACCACTCTTGAGCTAGTTGGGACCTTGTGAGGTTGAGAGTTGTCATAGCAATGAAACTCTCCTTAGCGAATCTCAAAACTTGTAAAGGTTTCAATGTCCTCTAAACCACATTTTGAAATAAATAAAGTTTAGAGGTGTGCAAGGAATCTACCCTCTAAGTGTGGACTATCCAAGTTGGGGAACCCTATAATTCTTGTCTTTTGTATAATAAGTGTTGCTTGCGATTTGGGAAACTTATTCATCCCCCCTTCTAATTCCATGGTCCTCATGAATAACTAATTTTCTTACCTTGAGCATTTTTGAATTATCAATGCTCTTCAAAATTATGTGTGCTTAAGCTATGGTTTTCTAATTATATAGGCCAAGCTTTGTTCTTTGCAATGGCTTTCTAGATTTGAGCTCTTGTTTTAAAAGCTTTGTTTCTTTGGTTGTAATTTTGTGGATTAAATAGAGCTTAAATAATCTTGAGCCTTTATAATTTGGATTCATGGCCTTCAAATTTAAATAAATCTTCGAATTTATTTAGATGTTTTCACTTTTGTCTAGATAAGCTTACATGGGTGCTAAGCTTTGTTTAAGATCACATGTTTTATAAGTTCTTCTTATAAATATGTTGATGCTAACATGGTTGTAATTACCTTGAATTTATAACTTGTTCTATATATAGGCTTAGATGATGATGTAGCTTTGATGAAAGTATGTAGATAATTTAGTTCCATCTATATGGTTTCTAGTTTAGCTAGGCTTAAATTATCAATTTTGCGTAGTTAAATTTAGCTTGTCTTGCCCAGTTTTAGGGCTTTGAATCAAAAAATTTTCTTGAACATAATAGTTTTACATCTAGATGATTCCAAATCAGCTAGGTGATCTTGGATTCTCATGTATATTGAGCTTTTTTTAGAGTAAAAAGCCTAATTTCCTTACTTGCATGGGTCATGTAGCTCCGTATTCTAAATCATTTAGATGGTTTGGCTTAAGGTTGACATGCCACAACTTTATTATGTTTTGGATTCATTCTTTAAATTATGTGTTTTAAATCTTTTGTTTTGAGCTAAAAAGATAGAGCTTAAATCTAGAATCGAGTTTTGGTTCTAAAGCTAAGTTCTAATGGATAGGATAACATGAAAAATAGATTGATTTGCATAGGATTAGATTCTAGTTTTAATATCTTTCCTTAAAACTACACTTCTCTTTTAGTTTTTATAGTAAAATTCAATTTTAGAGTCAAATATTGACTCTATTTATTGGTTCAAAATAGTGTGTATTTGATGTCAATTACATGATGCAAGCTAACATTTGGCTTCATCTTGATGATGACTTTCAGTGTGGAAGTTGAATAGAATTAGATGTTGATTCTTTTTATTGATTATAATAGCTAACATGATAGGATGTTGTGATGAGCTAAGTAGAACTACTTTTGACTTTGAATATGGTTTTATTCATAGAGCCTATGTGATGAACTTCTTTTCTTTTTGTTTTAAGCTTAATTTTGAAAGATTCTTCTTTTCAATGGATCTCTATAAAATATTTTTGTTTGAATATTGGTTCTACTTTAGTAGAACTTTTGTGGATGCTAAGCTACATTGAATCACATTTTGGTTTCAAACTAAGCTTTCCACTATGGTGTATAGTTGACATGAAAATCAGGTTCAATAAACCTAGATTCTAGATGTAGCTATCAATTCTATTAAGCTAAACGACAACATTAATCGTGGCTCTTTTGGGATGGAACCTAAATAGAACTAGATTTTAATTTTAGTAATCAATTCTAAATGGTTTAAAGTTGATGTGATAGGGCATGGAGATGGGCTAAAAATAATCAATTATTGGCTATAAATTTCAATTCTATTTTTAGAGCTTATGTGGTAAATTCCTTGATCTATAGCTTTCTTTCTCTCTTCATAAGCAGTGCTTTTAATTTTTCATGGGTTTCATAGCTCTTTTAGAACCAAAGCTTGTAGAACTAGATTTTGATTCTAAATAAATTTTTTTCATTATGAATCATTTTGCATGAAACCAATTTTTGATTCTATATATTAGTCCTAAATATTCCAATTGATGTGGCATTTATAAGTTGAAACTATATTTTACATCCCATCTAGATACATTAGGTATGGTTATATGCCTACAATTTATACATTACGTGTGTAGTCACAATGGGTTCTCAGAGTACAAGTTAGTTAAGTATGATTACACTTTGGATATTATGAGGTGTTCATCTTTTTGTTATGATTATGATTTCTTTACATGCTTAACATGATTATGTACACTAGCCTTGTGTGATGTGTTAGACATGTGATGTTGCTAGTGGGGATGTTGGATTAGGGTACAAGAGCACCTATTCAATATGCATTTAAGCTTTATATGAATTTTTTGTATTTATGAATTTGAACTATAGTACTACGTTATGTGATCATTGGGTGCAATTTTGGCATGTGAATGTGTAGAGCATTTGATAAGAATCCTATAGGTTCAAACAAATTTTAATTTGGAGTCCCGGTTTAGTTGTTATGCAAGTTGGAAGTGCAGGGTATTAGTTTGGGGGAGGAAAAAAATGAGCTTGTGAAAATAACCTAGGTGAAAAAAATAAGAAAATAAAGTTTTAAAAAATAAAACAAAAAGTAAAGTAACATTAGGTTGCACATGACATGCACTAAATTGCTTACATGGTTTCATTTTGTTTGAAACAATTCAATGAATAAAAGTAACATATATGCATGAGGCATAAACCCTTCTTTTTGTTTTAAAATAAAAAGATCCACTGGCTCTACCACTATGTACTATAACCATTAAGTTCTATTTTATTTCCTATGCAAAAACAAAAATAGAAGCTAGAGGCATCAATTTTCTTTCCTTCTTTCCTCCATTTTCATCCTTTATTTTCTGAAATTTTGAGCTTTATGTATAATTCTTCTTTCTCCAAACCTAGATTTGGGATTTTTGTGGTCATATCTACATGGATATAGAACTTGTTTGAAGTGAAATAATGTCCTACTAGAGTTTTGAGAATTTTATGCTTATTTCGAGTTTTTTGCTACAACAATTTTAATTGGTGAGTTATCTTTACCTTTTCCTTGTATTTTTGTGCTAGATTAGTATATATGATAATGTGATGTGGGCATGTGGGGCTAATAGTTCAAAGATTGAGCATGGACATGTTATTTTGCATCTTTCCTAAAATTGTATGGTTTGGTTATGAGTTGTTTAGTAATATGTATGTGATGTATGGTATGATGTGGACTTGTGGAACATGATATGTGATGTTGATGAGACTAGTATGATTGGAATATTATATTTTCAGGGCCTATTGTGGCACAAGAGCTTTTGAGATTTTAATTCATATTGGTGGTAATTAAATATTATTAATTATTATTTTTTAATCAAACTTTGGACATGCATAAGTTTGCTTCCAAGAGTTTTATTTAGATAAAATTAATGTTGTTGGGATCATCTTGTGAAGTACTTTTTAATCATAGAATTGGTTTTCTTTTCTCTTTGGACATATATCATTCTAAGGGTTATTATAGCGGTCAATTTGTGAAATTGCATGTAGTATTAGAAATCTAGTTGTGGCATAAAATTTTGTTTTGTCAATTAATGGTATTATTTTCATGAATAAATGTGAATTCTAGGTGTAAGAATATGTGGTCATGTTATGTTTGTTTGCCTATTTTGTGCTGACATGTGTTGGCTTAAGCTAGCCAGAATAGGTACATGTCTTTGCAAAGATGTTGTGATGGTCATTGGCAGATGGTGCTAGCATGAGGGTGTGAACCAGTTGGTGATGAGGCATCCTAGTGGTAGTATAGATTGATTTCCCACTATGATGCATTGGTGAGTCTCTTATCTTAGGCCTCATCTTGAGAGTGGAAGAGCATAAGTGTATTCATCCCTATGGCTAGTACGTGCCATAGGTGTGTTCGTCCCTATAACCAATCCTCTAGAAGGTTAGTGGTTAGGTTGACAGACCCTAGCACTAGTTAGATAAATAAAAGACTAATAAAAGACCTATAGGCAATGACTGTTTATGAGTACTTAGGGCAAGGCCTCACATACTACATTGAGTGTGGATATGCTAGCAACCACATGGGCTATGTATATGATAGTCTTACTTTGTGAGTCATAGCGCTAATATATGTATCTATATATACTATTGGGATTATGATTGTGTGGGACATACATTGTTTCATAGTATGGAGTAGGTATGATAATGATTCTTTCAATGATCTATGTGATATAGTATGTATGTGTGTTGTTTTGAGCATGCATAAGACTAATAGTTATTGCAGGTTGTCTTGTACCCCATTCCTCTCTTCTAGTGCAACACTTGTTGACCATCTAGCAAGGGAAGTGTAAAGGTTTCCCACTCAGTTGTGTACTAACTTTATTTAATTATAGGTCAAAGGTGTAGGATCCTAGATGAGCATGAAGAGGGATAATAGAGGAGGAAAAAATCTTCAATGCTTATACATGTCATGGGAGATGAGATTGACATCAGAACTAGAATTAAGAAGAGCCTTGCATGGCTCATGTCCAATGATCTGCAAGTAAATGAGTGAACTTCCTAGGTTAGATCTTTTCGTGGAAAGATTTCCAACCTTAATCCAATTGGAAACAACATGAGTTAGCATCACAGTGTAGATCTGAGGGAGCATTTGGTTTGAGAGGTACTCGAAGGTATTTAATGTAGAGGATCTAGTTGTTCTTAGAGAGATGGATGTAGAGGATCCCCAAGAAGTTCTACAAGATGATGAGGGTGCTAGAGATGTAGGATGATTAGTTGTACTAGGTTGTGAGGGTTAGAGAGGACTATTGGATGGGAAGAAGGATCTTTTTCTAGATCGATTATCTAAACCACTCAGCTAGAAAGTTGATTGTGAATATATAGCCCTCGTAGCATTTTGTTGTTGTGGTTGTGAAGGAATCTCACCTTGCATGGATAGAGCAAGAGGTAACTAGGTTGAGGATGGAGGTGTGTGTGTAGATGGATGCAGGGAATGGTATGAATATGGGTTTTCTCCTCAAGTAGATGGTGAATGTGTTCAGTGGGACTCTGGACAGTAATAGTGATGCTAAAATGAGGTATGACTTGTAGAATTTCTTGGAGAGATGGATTGTTGAACATAATACCTATATGGATCTAGTTTCCTGTAAGGGTACTACTGCCTTAGTAGGTACATTCCCCACAATTGTGGTTGGTGCCATTGTTGGTATTGTTCATATGGTTGTGGAGGAGCTCCACTTGGGTAATAAGCTTGTTGTTGCTAGTGGAACTACCTTGGATTGCCTTGAGGATAAGGTAATCATTTGGATGCTTGCCTATGTACTAGTTGAGGATTCAATGTGTACATCCCAAACTCTTATAAGTGTAACACCATAGGGTAAAATCCCTTTGGATGTTTGTATTGGCAAATGTCACAACCAATTTTATCATTAGAGTCAATTTCCACAACTTCCTCTATGGAGGTAACTTTGCTCTTACCTCTTTAGTAGGTACGTTCAACTTTTTTTTTCCTCCTATGGTTATGATCACTATTTTGCTCTTTTGATTCTTTAGCAATCTTCATAGTAATTTGGAATTTTTCATCCAAATAGTCCCATAATTTATCAACCTTTGTCAAAATATCAGAAAACAAATTTGGATGGGCAAGGTTTCCTATTTACCACTTCATCGAGTGGTGACTTCTCCTCATCACAAAATTAAACCTTCCATTTCCTAATAGAAGGGTCCTTTTTATACTCTTCTACACTTTTCCTTTTTCACAACTCACTTTCTTCTTTTGCTACTTGCTCTATCAGCCTTTGGATTTGATGAGCTCTTAGTTTAGACAATCTCCCTTGGGCATACACCTTGAGATTTCTTATAGTTTCTACTTTGAGTCCATCTATGATGTGGTGAAGTTATTCCCTCTAAGAATATCCATGGCTAGGGAATCGATGTAATAGTGAATAGTAGTTATTCATGGTGGCATCCAAGGGTTCATGTGTTCCCTGTTTCTAGACTTGGATTTGCCTTCTCAGATTAGACACTCTAGAGTATGTCTGGTATTTGTCATTAAATAGCTCTAACAAGGTACTCCATTGGTGAATGGATTCCAATTCCAAGGATTGATACCAACTTTTAGCTTCCTTGATGAGTGTCCTAGGGAAGATCTTGAGTTTTTTCCAATCATTTTCAATGTTCTATAAGGCACAAGCATCGTGAAAAGATTGTACATGATTTTGTATATCAAAATTATATCCCCCCTCAAATATTGGAATATTATTCATGTCTAAGTGCTTCATTGTACTATCTTTCATATGCCTAGTTAGAATTCTAACTACCTCTGCAATGTTAAGCATACTTTGAGTCACCAACAAAGTTTCATCATCATCACTACATTGATGATGCTCATGATGGTTTCGAACACCCCTTCAATCTTGGAGGCCTTTATGGTCATTATTATCTCATTGATCACCTTCATCATGATTATCCTGACAATGGCTTCTATGCAAACTAGAAGATGAAGAGGGATTTCTAGAATCGGATGAAGAGGAATGTGGACCACCACCATCACCCCTTCATTCATTATGACCACCATCCTTAGATCTCTTACCATTATGATGTTTACATGAGTCCCTACCTTGACTATCACTTTTTTCTGAACCTAGTTTATGAATAATGTTACACCCTCATCACCAATAACAGAGGGTGGATAATTTAAATATTGGGGATCCTCAGGAGGAGGATCCACATTGTCATCTTGGTTTAGCATGAACAAAGGATTACTAAAGTGTTTCTTCTTTGTAAAATCATGGTATTACTCCTGGTGTTGATCTTGCCTACATTGTGTTTCTATGGGATGGTAGTCCCAAGTGTCATAACCATTCACAATGTATTCCTTGTGAAGATCTAAGATTCCCAACTTCTTAAGAGTTTGAAATAGCATCCTAGGTACAGATCAATCGGGGGGCAAGACAATGTTGCCCTCCATATCACGCTATCATAGCTATTCATCCCAATGTAGGATCAAGGTGAAGTCTAGTACATACTCATCTATATGAGTATATACCACTTTGCACTCCTATGAAACTAGTGGTTTGACATCTTCACGTCTATGGGAAGAAGAAGACTTTTGCAAAATAAATAAAATTATCAGTGTGCTTAGTAGTTATATGTCATTGAAAGTGATGTTGACCTTAAGATCATCCAATGATATAAATAATATTCACTAATCCTAGATAGTGCACATTTCAACAAACAAAGTCCCTGGCAATGGCACCAATCATGAGCAATGATGTACCCCTACACCAAACCATATGAATCACAAAGCGTTCACACATGATCTGGTCAAATTCCATGGACTTTATAGTTTTCAGTGCACTAATCTTCTAGGCAATGAACCTTGCCCTAAGGTCATTCGTTCTCTTCCCAATTACACTTGTGAAGTACATGGTATGGTTACGTCTAATTGAGGCATATGATTTTTATAGTTTTATGTTTTAGAGTCTTGGTGCTTAAATAGAGAGAAAGACAAGGTAATTTACATACTAATTTAATGTAACTAACCTACTAGTCTCTAGCTAGTCCCAACATAAGTATCTGATCTAACTTTCCATACAAATTTTGAACCCATGTATCCACTATTAGGTTACCAAGTGTTATGCTACTAGGCGTACCAAGCAATAATGCTACTAGGATTACTAAGAAAATACATGTTATGCTGGAAGTGGTCATACTTATGTATTTAATCTATCTAACTTATCTTGCTTAATTACCTTAATTAGCTTAATTACTAGAAAATATTAAATAAATGATTGAAAAAATTAAATGCATAAATAAAATATTTAATCTATCTAGAATGCTACAAGGTTTATCACAAAGTTCATCTTTATTGTGGCACACACTATCATGCTTAGGTATAACAATGCTCAAATAAAGTTTCGTACACTTAATAGCTCCTACTATAGGCACTCGAGAGAAATATTCTAACTTTCCAATAAACAAACTACAAGAGCTCTGCTGCTACTAAAATCTAATTTCCATAAATGCAGTTATTGGACATGTATTTATAGCAAAAAAGTAGATGCTATGTCGATGTGGCCTCGTCGATGCATGAAACAATGTGTCAATGAGGTCTCATTGACGAGACCTAGTCAACAAGGCTGCATCAACGAGGCCTTGTTGATGTAGCCAAAAACATGACTCATCACTAGGAGTTCAAGAAGGTTAACTTATGTAGGCAACACAAATGCACACATTGGCACTAATGCTAATGCTGATGTTACCATTAGAGTCACCACTTCCAAAGTTAGGATTTTTAACACTCTCCAAGTTGACATCCCAAAATCTATAGATTATCTCTAATGTCCAAACCAACATGCCTATGGGATGTCAAGGATCTTGTCGAGCCATGAAATGATGTCATATGTTAAGCTTAGTAACTTTGCTTACTATAAATATTACTAGGATGATGATGCCAACACTTAGTCTCAACTACTATCCTAACATTTCAGAATTTCTTCAAACTTACCACATTCATTTTTTAAGGTGCTTAGAATAATTTTGAATAGTCACTAAATATCCCATGATGTCAAAATTGAGGTCAAAATGCCAATTTTTGCATGGGAGATAAGTGTTGAGACTGATATAAGGCTAGTTACACTAGTGCTAATGCTACGCTAGCATCAACATTAACTACCATCCTTAGAAAAATTTTGTCCCCTATGATTCATAAGAACTTGCCAAAAATGCCAAAAATTTATACTTACCATGTGTAAATTAATACAAAAATGTTGTTTCACATTCAATGAAGTCAAAAATATGATCTAGAAGTAAGTTTAATGGTGGTGAACCAAATGTAATGCTTAAGGAATGATGCTAGCATCAACGTCACCTAGCAACACTTAGTTTCAAAAGCTACCCTAATTCTTTAAATTACCTCTAAACTTATCAAATTTACACTTCGAGGCCCTTGGGATGATCTCAAATAGTTACTAGAGAGCTTATTAGATCAAAACTAAGATCAAATGCTAAATTTTACATGGGAGACAAGTATTAAGACTAATATAATGCTGGTGACACTAGTGCTAACACTAACACTAATGTCAACATTAGCTACCCAATCTTATAAAAAAAATTTCCTTATGATTCACTTGAACTTTTCAAAAATCTCAAAATAAATGTCTACCATGCTTAGATAAAAATAGATAGTTCATCCAACATTTGATGGAGTTAAAACTATGATGTAAAAGTAAGTTTAATGATGGTGACGTGGAGGTAATGCTTGAGGGGTGACGCTACCAATGGTAGAAATGTCAACACCACTTGTTGACCCTTAGAATTTTTTTATCTCCTAAAGTTACTAAGATCACCAAAACTCATGTTCATATGCTAGGTCTTGACCTAGAACATCTCTTGGAAGCTTGTGATATCTTGAAACATGATATGAAGATGAGTTTTTAAGTACTACATGAAGGTAACATTGGGTGATGTTAAGGTTATTGTGAACTAGCATACCCTTTAAAAAAATGCTAATTTAGACAATATGATATCATTAAAAGTGTTACAACTAATGCCCATCACCCTATGGATAATTGAACTAGTTTTCAAGAGCCTATAGAAGCCCAAAATGTAATCTAGAGGTGGGTTTTAAGATCCTAAAATGTAGGGGACACTACATGATGTTGATGCCATCGTCACCTAGCATATCCTTTGTAAAACATGTTGTTTCAAGCCTCTTGAGCTCTTTGAAACTACCAAAATTGATTGCCACTACCCTAGGGATAATGTAAGCTAGTTTTTGGAAGCTTGTAAAAGACTGAAATATGAACTAGAGGTGGATTTTTAGACCCCAAAATATAGATGATGATATATGATGCTAACACCAACATCACCAAGCATACCATTAGCAAAAGATGTTGATTCAAGCCTCTTGAGCTCTTCAAAACTATAAAAACTAATGTCCATCACCCGAAGAATAATGTGGGCTCATTGTCATAAGCTTGTAAAAGTCTAAAATGTGATTAGTGATGGTGTTTTTTATAGTGTTTCTACAGCAGATATTGGATCAATGTCATTTATGCATTACTTAGGTAAAACATTTTATTTTAAACTCCCAAATGCTACTAAAAGTACCTAAACTAATGTTTTCATCTTGGGGATGATTAGGGGCCATCACTAGATGCCTATAGAAGTTAAAATTACTTTTGGTAATGGTGTTTTTAATGTTTTTCTTCATAGTGATACTAATGATGCAGGAGGCTTGTGAATATTGTACTTGCACTTCTTTAGTTTGCTAAAATATCAAAAAAGTGGATAAAACAATGATTCTAACACTAGGTTACTCATCTGATCATGTTGGATAAAACTCTTGGCATGGATAAAGGAACCAAGATCTAAATGTTAGTAAATTCATGATGCTAGCACTTGGTTGCTCAAGTGGTCATGATAGGTAAACATCATCTCTTTTATGATGTTATCTAAGAGATTGTCAAACTATAAATTTTCTCACATGTGCTTGTTTTATAAATATATCTACAATAATAATGAATTTTCATTAATGTTCTCTTCATATTATATTTAACTATCTATTTGACATTATGTATATTACTTTAATCTTTGATGTCTCATTGACCTAGGTAGTAATTATATTACATGATCATATTAGAAAGACTATTCAAAATGTAAAATCACAAATAAACTCATCTAACTCCTAGTATATGATAATCCTAAAGAGAGAGGTATACATGAAGACATCCATATAATTATTAGGAGCATGGATTTTGATGCTTATGAAGATCAAGAAGTAATCATTGTAGCATCTATGAAGGATAATGATACTATATATGTTCAACCTAATAAGCTTGAATATTCTACAAAGGCAATACATCATGAAGAATGCTTCCATCCAAGTACTCTTGATATGGAGAAGATGAATTCTAGTGCAATAATGATAAGATACATAACAACAAAGATTGCTGAAACTTTTAATAAGGTTAAGATTGTGGAAAATGTTAAAATATGCCTTTAATAATGAAGAGTAATGAGAACATTCTCCATGATTCTACACATAAGAAATCATATGAAAAAATCATATGAATCCTAAAATGAACTCCTTCTAACTCATCACCTAAGAACTCTTTCTATCCATCTAACAGTAACTAGGAAGTATCCATCTCACATAGATCAACTCAAAGGTGCAAGAAAGCTTCAATCCTAGAGCAAATGAATTGTATGAATTTCCAACAAAGGAATTAATATTGAAAATACACTATGAGGTTTCTTCTACTAAAACTTTCCAATAAGTTCTCAAGTTAAAATTAATCACTACCATGAAGCATGTCATAAATATAGGATTAGAACAATGAACATGAAATATATTAAGGATCTTCTTACATCGATGACTAAAAATCTTTTCATAATTATACACAATTATATATTAATGTATTACAATGTTTCTATTATTAAATATAGTATGAGATATGTCCTCATGTGGACCATCAAATTTTCTCTCAAATCTATGTTTCATGTCATGTTTTCATGGGAAGTCATGTAATGCTTTAGCTTTCAAAAGGTAGGAGTCATTATGAGTTAGTTTTAATTTTCAAAGTTTAAAATTTATGTTTTATTTCATGTAAGTACATGTGCACACTTCACTTTTGAATGGATCAATGATTCCACATGCAATCATCATCAAAGTGAGGCATTCATAAAAAAATATAAGTCCTCTCCTTCATTATAAAAGTGATGAGAGCACTTTGTTTTATTTCCAAGGTGAATAGAAGAGAAGAAGTGTTCTTTTGGTTTCTTAATTTTATTTTGTGAATTTTATATTTTCTTTCTCACATTCTCATAGCATGAATTTTTCACAATGATTTAAGATTCTTACAATTCTCTCATTTAATTCTAACAATGTTCTCACAAATTTCTCATAATTAATTCTCATTTTCTCCCAACTTAGTTTCATGATTCTCAATTATCATTTCACATTATCACAAGGAATTATTTCACATATGTTAGTTTCATGAATTTCTTGATAAATGTTTGATGTTTAAAAGATGAATTAAAGATGCATGATGGTTTGGAGTTGTGATTATGGTAAGGATTCATCAATTCCTTTGCTAGGTATCTTTCCATTTTAGAAGATCTACATTTTGTACATTGGAATTAGTGTTTTTTGTTGATTTGTGAATGTTTTGGAGAACTCATTTGGGGTTTTTAGTTATTTTCACTCTTTCTCATAATTTTAGAGGTATTCTAGATGTTCTAGGCCTAATTGGCTTTCAATTTTGATAATTCTAGCATTATCACATAGTTCTAGATCTTTGAATTCCATATCTAAGCCCTTTGTAGGTTGCGTTGTTATTGATTTAGCTCAAGAATATAATTCTCACATGTCCTATGAAGTTTTAGTTATGAATTCATGTGGAATCTCATATTAAATCTCATGCATGTTTATTTTTAAAGGTTTGTTATGGTATCTAATATTTCTTGCTATTTTGGCTAAAGTTTGAAGAATAATTGATTTTATTTGTCCTTCAATCAAGCTTGTAATGGGTACTTAATTTATGCAAGACAAAACATATTACTAGGAATAGATTCAATATTATCAATTGATATCATTATTGAAGATATTACTACACATAAATTCTAGTGATAAGAATTGATATATTCATATTTGAAGAATTTTAAGGGTCCAATAGATCATCTGTTATCACTTCAACAATTCCAATTAATATAGAAGACTTTGATCTTACCCAATATTGATTTAGAAATCTTCAATGATATGTTTGTAAGAAAAAACTAAGAGCTCCTCACAACCATATCACTTCGGTGATAAAAAAAGAATAAGAAACATCTCAAGCCCAATCACTTTAGGTGATGTCTAATGATATTGTTAAATCTATGAGCTATTCCATTCTATTAGGATTAGAATCTTGGGCACTTTGTTTGTGATTTTCTACATTCTTCCACTACTAATATTTGACATCTAGTGATAAGAAATTCACACCAAAAGATGCATCTAAGCTGAATAGGTAAGATATTCATTTTTGGACACTATATGAATAGCATTTAATTTAGGTTGCTAAAATACTACTAGATGGAGATGATGTTGAGCAATCAATGGAGAAAGATGAAGAAAGATAAGAAGATCTTTGTGGATGTAATCATAAGTGGAAAATGTGTTAAGTATTTCAGGGGAAAGAATGAGCTAAGAAAATTTTTTATCAATAGAATGATAATATTAGAGCAAAAATGTAAACAAATGAAGTATGTGCATTCACATAAGTTGGTCCTAGTTCAATTCTTTGGAGGTAGAAATTTATCAATTCCCTATTTAACAAACTTAAATGTGGACAATATTTGCAATAGATATAAGATTTTTCTATTTTATAGTCTTCATAAAATCATACCAAATATATACAATTGACAATTAACCAACTTTTTAAATTTTATAGAGACTTAATTACTGATCTTTTGTTTATTAGGTTGCTTAGAATTGTTGAATTTACTAACTGATACTTAAGCCACATGTTTATTGAATGTTGCATCAACATCTAAACTGGTTGAACAATGCAAACTTAAAAGATATACCAATTGATACAAATGACAATTTCTTCTATTACACACAAAATCCATAATTCATCCATCTTACTCTACAAAAATCCAAGAAGGAATTCTTTCCTATGAATAAATTAGTTAATTCATATATTTTTTAGTATGAAAATATTACAATGAAAGACTCTTATTTATTTTTAAAAAAATTATTTAAATTTGTTTAGAGGATAATTATTGTGTTCTCTAAAATTTTTATTAATATGAACATAGATGACTATCATTTAAAAAAAATTTATTAATGACTTTAATACTTCTATATATAATAATATCTATTTTAAATATAACAAGAGTTACCATTATAAGAAGAAGAACATATATGCTTTTTATTTATTACTTCTTCACAACAATAGAAACAATGGGTGTATCATAAACATTTAATGATGATGATAATGACATGAGAGAAAAATATTTAGTTGAATATGAATCCATCAAGGATATCCTTTCTAATGTTGTGGTTCTAGAAGAAAAACTATAATTCATGCAAATCAATGAACTTTTGAATCAAGATGATCAACTCTATTCTCATTAAAGGTAAGATGATTACCAATGGTGTTTCATTCCTTATATTATTATTCTATTACAGTAGTCTGCTAAGAGTTTTATGTAAATTCAATGATGTTAATGTCACATCTACGCATGAAAATAATCAATGTTTTTTTTCTATGAAAGGTAACAATTATGAAAATATATACAAAACAACACCCATTCAATCAAAAATGAGTAAAGGAATAATATCAATAAATTTTGAAAATCAAGGATGTTGATAAGGATATCATAGTAACTTTAAAAGATAAGTTAATTGATAATATATGTAAAATTAAAAAATTTAAAATATTGATATAATTTGATAATTTTTATATATTTACATTTTGTTGATGTTACTAATGTGTCTTCTACAACAAAGAACCTTATGTTATCACTGGTGAAGAGGAAAAGGAACAACAACATGAAGGAGGTCAGTAGGAGGAGGAAGGCATTAATTAGATAATATTTATAAACCTTCTCATTAGCGATGATACTAGATTATAGTAGCATCAATAAAACTATTCAATTTATTTTTTATCATATGATTTTAAGATGTAAAAGGAAATGATATTGATCTAGAGATGCCTAATAGAAAGCTTAAGAACCCTAAGAGTAAAATTGATGATGATGAAAAAAAGAGATAGATGAGGACATTATAAAACTAATACATTATTATGTTCATTACAATGTCCAATGATATTTTTTAATAAAATAAGATAACTACTTGAAAGGCTATTATTTATTAGGAAAATGTAGGAAATGTCCACATATTTTAAAATCTTGGTATAAAGCATAGCAAGGAAAGGATTCTCAAGCAATCCTATGGTATAGATAAAATAATTTTTTCTTTTATTTTTATTTTAAATTAAAATTTAATTATTAGGCTTACAAGATCTTATGATTTATCTCTTACAAAATAAGTTCAAGGTAGGGGAAGGTGGCAAAAAAATTTAGTATCAAGTGCATCAAAAGAATAAAAAAATAAATTTAAAAGATATGTGGAATAGATTTCATCCATTTTACATTTTTTTAATGAAATATCCTATTGTATATACAATCTTTTGTAGGTTCATACTAACAAGAGTGTGTGTTTTATAAAATATCCTAATAAAGAAAGTATGATTCTATACTAGCCATTATAACAACCGAAAACATCAACAGCTGGAACACTGAGGTCAACAGGCACATAGCCTAACCTCAAATTCACGTGAGGGCCTACTGGAGGCAGAGATAGGGTGCCCTGAATGGTCTTATCAATTGAATAGGGACTTACCAAATGTAGCCATGGTGCAACATGATTTTCCACAATGCTTATGCAAAATGATCCTAAGTGTTTGCGCAATGTCAACGGTGTCACCAATGTTAATGGGGTCAAGTGTAGTCAGGAGTCTTAGTGAAAAATGAAGGTGTCAACATGTAAGGTCTACCACACAAGCACGGATATGGATTAAAATAGTCGAAAATGCAAATAAAATGCTAGAAATGTGAGTAAAATGCTAAAAATGCAAAGAAAGGGAGAGAGGGAGAGAGAGAGAAACACTACCCAAAACAAGGTTGAGCATAGTTAAATCCAGAAGGGATGAGAAGGTATGTGATGTACAATAGGCATAGTGGAAAGCAAAGTCATAGTTTCAAGAGTGACTAGCTATGAAGATTGATGCTCCACCATGGTGTTAGTTCCTACCGAGTTGGCTGCCACTATGTGTAGTAGGCTGTGGTGGTCTACAATGGTACAGGACTTTGCCTCTCTCTGATTTGCTGGGATGCCAATGCCAATCAACTCAAATTTTTGCCAACTTGCCCAACCTTGAATCTTACCTAATGCTCAAATTTTTCAACCTGCCCACTCAAATTCTGCCAACCTCTCAATTTTGCCAACCCCAAAAATGTTGAGGGTGGGGATATTTATAGTGCTAGGTTTAAAGTAAAATGCAGAGGAACTTCCACGTGGAAAAGGAGATGGTTGGGACTACACCATCACCCAACTACACTCTTTATTGAGGCTAGTAGTGCTATGCTCTATTGTACTCTACTGAACTCTGTGAGGCTAAGAGACTATGACTATGCTACTAAGTGCATGTTCATGTGCTAAGAGGGCCACAATGTACCTAAAAAAATGCAACGTTGGAGACTATTCTCTCCACTATCTTATGTGGGGTTAAGCATAGTTACAAATTTGGGGATAAAAGGAATATGAAGAAGATATAGTTTGCTAACTACACTTATTCAAGATGAGTCAAAGCTAAGCTGAATTCCAATGCTACGTTGTGGAGGCCACTAGAGGCTATTTTGACTAACTATGCTTGACTATGCTCTAGACTAGTGGAGAGCATAGTCCCATACTTAGAAAAAAATTTTCAAAATATGACTATGTGTTTACTATGCTCTTCACTAGAAGTTGAATATGCTCCTAACTAAGGGTGAGTGTAGTCCTAGCACTTGTCAAAACTTGTGGAAATTGGCTTTTGGTTGACTACACTTGACTACACTCTGAGCTAGTGGAGAGCATAGTCTCAACACTTAGAAAAATCTGCAAAAACTGGGCCTTCATGCTAACTACACTCTCCATTGGAGGCTGACTATGTTCTGGGGTAGTGAAGAGCATAACCTCAGCACTTAGAGAAATTTGTAGTGGTTGGCTTAACACATAGAAAAAATTTTGAAGCTAGCCTTTGTATTGACTACGCTCTACATGAGGCTAACTATGCTCTAGGGCAGTGGAGAGCATAGTCTCAACACTTAGAAATTTTGCACCTAGGATGCCAAAGTCCAAATTTGGTGGTGTTTCATTGGTCCCTCCTTGTTGACATCTATAGGAATGGCTCGAGAGACATCAACAAAGAATGATAAAACACCACAACAGACCTAGCACCAACATCACTCTACAGTACATGATGGATGTTGCTACACCGTGCTCAAGTGTCATGAGTAGTGGTATGCTGGGAATAAAAAAAGTGTAGGTAATATGTTGGCAAGAAGAGGGAAGATGAGGTGTAAACAAGATATCATGATGTAGGATGTGGAGTCAGCATGGCTGATAGTAACCATGGCACCAAATTGGCTTGCCCCTAAAAATGTTGATCTCTTGTCGAAGTGCTCATGAGAGAGTCAATGTGGATTTTGGATTGGGCCAATTGTGAAATTGCAACACTGTTGGGTTATTTGGGGACATGCCCCTACCAATTGTTTTTACCTTTTTTCTTTTTTTCTATAGGGAGATCCTACTTTAATTTCTACACATTGCTAAATGCTAACTACAAGGTGCTTTCCATCAAGTGGTCTATATGCCACAAGATGGTTTTTGCTTTTATGCTTGCAAAACTACACCGCATCTATAGGACAAGTTGTTCCTTCCTGGGATGACTTGTGTTACATCCACCTAGGCTTTGACTAGCCAAAAGAAGCTTTCCATAGGATGACTTATGTTATGTTTTCCTTGGTTCTATGGTTTGACTTGAAGAGGCTGCCATGTGGTCATAGCACGTGTGCATTAGAGGGGTTTGCAATCTTGACTATGTGGGGCAATGTAAGAGTATCAAGACATAGGAATGGATGTAGGTAGGTTATAATACAGTAGTAGGGATGTGCACTCTTGAGTAGCTTAGCTAGTCCAATCATGTACATCAGAACAATGTGATGACTTACTGCTGTAATGAGATAAGTCTTTGCATGACCGCCCAAGGCTTCATCCTACAAACACAACTTGGAGAAGACAAGAAAAAAACACAGCACACAATGCAAATAAAATGCCAAGTGTGAATATTCTACAAGTACTCCAAAGACCAAACTAGTTACAAGTGCTCGAAAATCCAATAAAATGTCACGGAACAATGATGTTGCAAGTGCTCCAAATCCTACACTGGTTGCAAGTGCTTCATTCTATGACTGTAGTATTCCTGCCCACATGGTGTAGAAAAGAGTGGGGTGAGGAGAGGAGTTAGATTTATACTCACTTTCTTGCTTGTAGAATTATGTGTGGCTGACCATGAACCCAGTTTAACATCGTGGTAGACTGTAGCCCTACTAGTTTAAGGTCCTAGCAAACCATGGTGTGTTGGTTTATAGTCCCAGTAGACTACTGTGTGCTCGTTTAGCATCGTAGCAAATGAATGCTATGCTAGTTTAGCATCATAGAGAACATGTGTTGTGCCAATTTAGCATCATAGCAAATATGTTGTGCTAGTTTAGCGTCATAGCAAATGTGCCTAGATGAGCTACTATGCCAATTTAACATCGCAGTAGATGAATGGTATGGGTGACAATTCAATGTCATAGCAAATGAATGTTGTGCCAGTTTAACATCATAGCAAATGAATGTTGTGCCAGTTTAACATCATAGCAAAGGAATTCTTACCTTGTTGGATTAATGTGCAATGCTACACGCTAGGCATAGCATGACTTCATGTATGAATGGTTCACTAGATTGGCAAACTCATTTCCATCTTGGTCAGCAAGCTTGAATGCTCCATTGTTGTAGGCCTTGGTGATCAAAGGCAAGAAGATTTACTCATGAATAGCCATGTCATGTTCTTATAAAATAAACCAAAAAAATGTCAAGCAACACCTATTTTAACAAAGCGAATATGTGAAAATGAAGAAAAAGCAATGCGATGAAATTTGCCTAAGTATGCATGTAGGCTATTAAGGAAGGTAAACATGTTTGTGCTGGATTTAGGCCTTGGTAGGCCATGTGCATGCTAATTTTAGGTCATAGTAGACTATGGATTACTAGTTTAGGACCATCTTGGGCTGCAACATTGCTAGTTTAAGGTCATAGTGGGCTGCATATTACAAGTTTAAGGCCATGGCGGGCTGCAACTTTGCCAATTTAAGGCCATGTTGGACCACATGTTACCAGTTTAAAGACATGGCAAGCCACAACATTGCTAGTTTAAGGCCATGTCAGGCTGCAATGTTGCCAATTTAAGGCCATGGCAAGCCATGTGTTGCTAGTTTAAGGTCATGGCGGGTTACAACATTGCTAGTTTAAGGTCTTGGTGAGTTGCATGTTGCTAGTTTAAGGCCATGGTGGGCCACATGTTGCCAATTTAAGGCCATGGTAGGCTGCAATGTTGCTAGTTTCAGGCCATCGTAGGTCGCAATGTTGCTAGTTTAAGGGCATAGCGAGCCATTTGTACTACTAGTTTAAGGCCATTTTGAGCTACACATCACCAGTTTAAGGCCATGGTGGGTCACATGTTTCTAGTTTAAGGCCATGGCAGGGCATGTGTTGCTAGTTTAAGGCCATGGAGGACCATGCATTACTAGTGTAAGGTCATGGCAAGCCATCTATTGCTAATTTAAGGTCATTTCGGGCCACAGTGATCAGATTGCTAGGTTACATCCATAGCAAGACGATTAAAAGTGATAGTTTTAGGCCATTCCAAGTCATAGAAATAGTTTAAGGCCATTCTAATCCTTGTCAGTACAATTAAGGGGGGGTGGTTTAAGGTCATTTTGGGCCATTGTAAGGGGATTTGAGAATGGTAGTTTTAGGCCATTCTGCTATGTGTGTTGCCCGTTTAAGGCCATGGTAGGCCATACATCACCAGTTTAAGGCCATGGCAGGCCATCTATTGCTACCTCTTATTTTTTTAATTTTATTTTTTATTATTTTTATGCATTTTAATGTTTTTTTATGCATGAAAGAAAATGCATTAAAGCAACAATGGTAGAAATGTAAAATAAGTTATTGAATGCGTAGGTGATGTAGATGGTAAGCTAAGCAATTAAAATAAATGCAAATAATATGATACAATGCTAATTTAGGGTGTGGTGAAGTGAATAGCAAGTAGGTTCCTAGCATGCCTTGAAACTAAGGAGGCACCTTAGTCATGCAGTTTCTTCCTAACTAGTGGATGTAGGATGTAGATTGTACTATTTAGTAGTTTTATTAAGCCTCTCTTGCTATATTGAAGTGAAATTTTGCCCACAAGGCATCCTCCAGGAGGTTAGTAACTTCTACCACCTCTTTAGGTGTGTTAGCCTTATGTGTTTCATTGTCTGCCGAAGGTGTGTCATCAGGGAATTCAACCTTCAACCCTTGATCCATGTCTATGTTGTTAATAGCCAGAAGGGCAACATTATCACCATGGATGATAACTTTACCACCTTCATATAGAAGGTGAATTTCTTGATGAATCAGGAGGAGATGGCCCATAGCGAGGCCAACCAAGGCCTATCTAATATTAGGTTAAATCTTGGCATCTCCTCTATGATGATGAATATAGTGGTGGTGGAGAATTGCTTCCTTACCATGAAGGCTATTGTGATGATACCTTAAAAGGACTTTAGGCATGTGGTTTTCATTGGCTTGATTTGGTTCATAAGCCCTAACTTATCAATGATGGTGTATGGGATAACATTTGTTATTGTCTCATCGTCAATGTGCACCCTCTGAATCTTGCATTGCCTAACACATATGGTGATAAACATCGGGGCCGTTATGACCTCACCCTTCTTAGGGTCAACCTTAATTACCTCATCATGAAACATGAGGCATGTGGAGCTTGATTCTTGCAATGCATGAGGCAACATCACAATGTGGATGGAGTTCTCATCTACAGGGATTTCCTTCATGACAGGAATGAAGGTCAACATCAACACTAGTGCTTCGCGGTGGGTAGATGAGATCATAATTAGGTCATAAAGGCTCAATGTTGTATTCTTCTGCTTGAGTGCTTTCTTAACATGGGCTAATGCATCCACAAATTCTTTTCCATTAGTTGTAGTTTTACTAGCTTTGACCTCTTCCATACATCCTAAAAGATGGATTTTGTGGGGAGGTAACTTGGGATTTGTTGGCTTAGCTTATGTAAGGGCTTCAGTACTTGGTTTTGATTTGCTAGTGGTGGCCTCTTTAGTTGTTTTTCCCATGGGGATCATAGAAAGAGGGACTAGTTTTGGTACACAAAGTACTCTTTACTCTTGATGTTGCCTAATCATCCTATCTACAAGACACTCATTAGGTCTCCTAGGTTTCCACCTAGAGGATCTATTAATGTTGCGATAAGGATTAACCCATGGATAGGAAGGGACTAATGCATTGCCCGCTACTAAACTCTAGGTAGGTGAGGAGTCAACATGTTGTGACACCTTGACAACAAAGGGTGGTTGAACTATTATTGTTGTGACATGTTGTGGGACCCTAACCATGAAGGGAATTGTAGGTGCTTTTGGTGACACTCTAATGATCAAAGGGGGCCTTGAACCTGTAAGGGCTAAGGGGGCCCTTGGGCTACCAAAGTGCACCTGAACCATGAATGGCTGCTACTCTAATTCTAGGTTTTCATCGATGTTGATAGCATTTATGACATAACCTACATCATCTGCATTCAAAGGGTCCTTATACACCCTCATAGATTGGTTCGTAGGCCTAACTGGGTTAGTAGCATCAAGTGCCAACTCACCTCTATCAACCATTCTTTGGAAGTCATCCTGTAGGGCTATGCAAAAATCAATGTTATGACTAGGTAGCTGGTGGTAGTGGTAGAACCGATCCAGCCTAAAGTGTTTTGGGACCAAGGGCTTATTTGGTGCTGCTAACACAGGATTCCTTAGGATCTCGCAATATCTATGATATCTTTTGTGACCATCTTTAAATATCTTCTTGTGCTAGATACGTCCAACCTTCAATAATTGGTCTTATAATTCTAAAGGTTTTAATGGCAATGGGATGTACTTGAAGTGATACTTATGCTCAAAGATAGATCTTGAATAGGCTTGTGCTATACCCAATGATGATGTGGGCTAGTTAGTTGTCACAGTGCTAGGGTTAGAAGTTTTGTTGTTGGCTGAAGCCTTGGGTGGCTTGGTCATTCACCTTGGGTTGGTTGTTTTAGCCTCTTTGGCCATAGTTTCCATGGTTGCATTCGGCTTTCCTTTATCCTTGTCATTCCTCACATGCAAGTTTTTGTAGGCCACATAGGTTGGGTCCTTACTAGCTTTAGCTACATCTTGTATGCTCTTTATCTAGGCAAAGGCTTGGCTTAGAGATTGTGGGGCCAAGTAGTATAGTTTTAACTTGATGAAGTCATTAAATGCAACCTTACAGATGGCTAGGAGGTGTGTCTTGGCTATTGGCTCTCAAATTTCATTCAATGAGGCACTCTAGCATTGGATGAATTTTTGTACAAGCTCTAGGTGGTCTTGCTTGATTTTTGTCAATTGGTCTAGGGTAGTTTCAGGCTTTAAGTTGTACTTGAAGCACATCACAAACTAGCTCAGAAGATCCTCCAAAGAGGAGATAGAGCCCCTAGGTAATGCATGGCACTAGTCTAGCACCTTTCTAATGAGTGAAATGGAAAAAACACATATGATTGCATGTGGCCATGCTTGCAGTAGTAGGCACTCAAACTTGGACATCACCAAATGTCTGTTGGGGTTCTCTTCACCATTGTACTTGGTGAATTGGGGTGATGGGATTCCAATTGGCAAAGTTAATGGTGGGACAATGGGACTTATAAGGTCATCTTAGTAGAAGTCCACTACTTTAATTATTTGAGAGGAGGAAGCCTTGAGCCACTTCACCTCTTCTATCAAGGTTTGGATTAGTTGGAATGCCTAATCCAAGTTTTGGAATGTTGCAATGAGCTACAGTGGTTGTGCTACCCATTGTGCTAGTTGCATGGTCCATGACCTAGTTGTAGCTGGTGGGACCACACAAGGTGCTTGTTACATTGGTTGTGTTATGGGCACAATGACTGGGGAAAGCCAAACATGTGTGAATTAGACCACTACTGAGGATGCCAATGAAACAGGTAAGACGTAAGGTGCATGAGTCACTTGGGGCTGGGAGACATGCACTGTGTGAATTTAAGGTTGAGCTAGCATGATTGCTACTAGTAGAGATGAATAGTCAAGTTGCAACAATGCCACAAAGGGCAAGTTAACATGAGGTACTACATTGTGATTTGTATGTTCCATCTAGTACATCACTATTACAAGCGTTGACCTAGAAGGTGACACCAAGGCTATGACTATCTCAAGAAAGATAGGTGAATGAAACTATGGGAGGAACAGACCAAGGATCATCTACTAGAAGATAGTGTGGAAGGAGTCCTCATGCTTAGAATGAGCTTTGAACTCATCCTCCTCCCCATGTAGGGGCTCCTTGTAGTCTATTCTCAATTCTCACTCATTTTTTCAAATGAGCTAGGCAAGTATCCAATGGTAGGATTCCGTGAGTGGGATGAAGTTGACTAAGGAGGAGATATACTTCCATCCATTTTAATGAATATGCTCATAGCCTTATTTGGCTTCCTTGTCCAAGAAGTCTATGAATAGGCCTACTTGGATCCTTACACAGATAAAGTTATATTATTTATCGTTTAGTGCAGTATACTTGGGGTCTTGACCACAAAGCCTAAGGGATTGCCTTGGCTTTGCCATAGTAAGACTAGTGGGGTTGTCAAGCTTGGTTTCTTATTAGGTTGGAAAGATAGCGAGTGTGCTCAGGACTAATGTTGAAGGTTGTCCAAAACTCATGCGTGCAGATTAATTTGCAAGAGGATATTGCAAAGGTTTCTAGTTGTGAAAAATGGCTAACTTTGCTAGTTGCAGAAAATGGCTTAACTTTGGTAACTGCAAAAAATGGCAACCTCTAGAGACTACAATCTACACTGAGAGCTAACTACACTCTCTAACATTGAGTGCTAATTATGCTCTCTATTGAGAGTACCTAGAATTTGGCTAACTGTGGGAATGTTTGTTACTATGCAGGGTTCCAAAAGAACCAAATACAAAGTCCAATCTACAACAAACAGTTAGTAGATGACACCTATGCTACCCTAAGATCTAACTGCTACTATGCATGCAACAAGTCCATAGGGGTGTCATGGTCTATGCTAGCCTAAAGCTAGTAATGGTGATGTAAAGACAACATGAGACAACTGCAATGGAGTCTAAAGAGGAAAATGATTCAGGTCCTCCTTCTAACACCAAAAACTATAATGATCAAAAACATCAATGGCTAAAACACCAAGGTCAATAGGTGCACAACCTAACCTTGAATCTACACAAGGGCCTGCTAGAGGTGGAGATGGAATGCCTTGAATGATCTTGTCAATCGAACAAGGACTTACCAGATGTAACCAACGTGTAGCATGATTAGCTACAATGCTAATGCGAAATGCTGCTAAGTGTTCACGTAGTGTCAAGGATGTCACTAATGTCAATGGGATCAAGCGTAGTCAGGATTCTTGGTGAGAAATGAAGGTGTCAACACATGGGATATACTACCCAAGCATGGCTATGCATTAAACATTAAGCATTGTTGGGTTACCAAGTACTATATGTATGCTCAAAGTGGTCATGCTCGTGTTCATTAATAACTAGAAATAAATTTCTTAATTCAAATGCATTAAAGTAAAGAGCAAGAAAGTAAAATGCATTAAAGAAAATACTAATCTATTCTCAGTGCTATAATGATTGTCAAAAGAGTTCATCTTATTCCCATCACATTGCTGCACTCAAGTACATCAATGCTCAAACAAAGAACCATACACACTTAGACTCCTTATGTGGACACTCAAAAAATATTTGAACTCTAAGGAAAAGAAATGGAAAGATCTTCGCTACTCTAACTAAGAATGACCAAAAATTTATTGTGAAAATTAGAGCCTAGGCATGGTATTTATAGACTTGGGGTATACACCCTAATGTCATGCATGTAATGTCATGATCGATGTAAAAAACATATTCATCATACCCCCACGACTAAACGAAAACTCATCCTCGAGTAAAGAAGAGGAGAAACAAGTTTTTTACAACACATATTGGGTAAGTATGGGATTATTTACTAACATTACAAATTGACTTAGATAAAATAGATAGACTCTGAGTGCCCAAGTGTACAAAATTACAATTTTTACAAAATTGGGTATTCACATTAAGAGAAGTGAACACCTTGGATAACACTGATATCCAACACCTCTTGGTAGTAAAATAATGAGAGAGAAGAGTTCCTACAATCATGAATGGTCCTCATTGTGTGGTCCTACTGCATGATCCTTGGTGAAGATAGTCCTGCTTCCAGTCCATACTTTCCACTATAATCATGATAGAATCATCAATTAGTATGTAATGTGTATAACATAATTATTAAATGCCTTGTCTCATCGATGGTTACACTCAGCTACATCATGATTATGGTTGATTGGTTCCTTGAGTACTATTAGTGGGAAGGCTAGTAGATAGGGTCAATTAAATTAAGCAATCCATTAAATTTGAAAAAGTTCAATACAAGGAAATATCTAAAGAGGGTATAAGAATTTGCAACAATAAACAAGAAAGTTTACTAAAAACTATGGTGAAGATGTGAAAAATTGGATGCCATTGATAGGATAGACAAAAGAATTTGATTGTAAAAGGTATCTAAGGGTAAAGAACTTAACTAACCCAACCAAAAGATATGCAAGTGGGTCCTTCCCAAAGCAAGCATAGGCTTTTTATGCCCTTGCATAGCTTCAAACCAAAGAGTTTGTGGGCTTTGTAGATGATTAATGGTTACAGAAGGTCAAGTACAAAAACCTGAAAGAAACTAAGAATCCCAACACATCAAACCAAAACATGAAACTGGTAGTGAGGTGAGCTATGGAAAGCATATATGGATGAGAGAGAGAGTGGAATGGAGTTCCTAATTAAGGTCACATGAAGCCCTTATGGAACTTGTGGTTAAATGATTTGATAGGGCCCATCCTTAGTCTAGACCAAAACCAACCATGTTTAGTGACTTCGCATCATCATTCTAAGACCAATCCATCCCTTAAGACATAAGAGTGCTCCCACAAAGCAACCATTGTTCCTTATTAGAGAAGTAGGAAGTGAGGAAGGCCCTTAGTTAGAGGGGACTAGTTCCATAATTAGTGCTTTTAACCCATTTATTCTATCTAAGGGGTGTGCTTTGAATTTCCATTATTTGTTTTTTATTTTATTTTATTTTTGAAATGAAAACCACACCATGCAAAGAAACATACATTTATTTTAACCAAGGAGTGTGCTTTGAGTCCTCATTATTTTTTTTTCTAATGAGAACCACACCATCCAAGGACACATGCATTTATTTTGTCCAAGTGGTGTGCTTTGAATTCTCATCATTTTTTTCTGATAAAAACCACACCATGCAAGGACTTATTCAACTTCCTTTTATTGGATGGCACAGAATAGTAAGAAGTTCATGAAAACACAAATGCACCCAGGTAAATAGAAAAACAAAAAGAATATTGAATCTCCTTGAAGCCACACCCTATTCAACCCTTTAAATCCTTTTCAATTCCAAAAACTACCAAATTCACAAATTTATTGAAGTTTTATTAATGAAAAAGGAACTGCACATTTCCAAAATAAGGAAAACCATAGAGCTTGTGGATGGGTGGGTGTTGTGGACTCACTACCTATTGCATGAAAAAGAAACCATGTCCTAATCATCTGTAACAAAATTTAGAGCCAAAAATTAGACACCAATAATCAAATAAAAAAATAGCTCATACCACCATCAAGTAACGCATTACCAATGTACCTGGCACTTATTAATAAAATGTTAGAAAATCACACCAAAAATAAAACAAAAGAACATATAAAATAAATTGTAAAATGTTCAAGAAATATAAAATGTACTAACGATTGTGTAAAGAAAAAAATTAGAAAAGATTAATAACATGAAAAAAAAAGATGTAAAATAAAGAATGTGTAAAACAAAAATGTTGAAAAACTAAGGAGCCACTTGTATGATTAACATGGTTGGCCATCTCCCCCATGACTAACTTGGAAGGAGGAGATCCAAAATATGGAGCATGGTTGTCCATATGATGAGGTTGTTGTTGTGTTAGCTAACTTGTGCTCATGGAAAGGTTTGATTTGTTGAATGTTGACTAGCTACTTTTTGTTTGGGCTCTTAGGCTTGTAGATCATCATGGCCCTAGAAGGAAAAGTCTTATCAATGATGTAAGGTCCTTCCCACAATGTTTGAAACCTAGTTCATTGAGGTATGTGTGTGGAGGTCTAGTAAAGAACTTTATCTCCTAGTTGAAATTTTACTTTTCTACTTTTTAGGTCATGACACTTTTTGTTATAGGCCTTGTGCAACTCATTAGATGATAGGGCTACTAATCAAATTTCATCTAACAAGTTGAGATTCATCAGCCATTCTTTTTGGGCTAGACTTAAGTCAAGGTCAAGGTCACAAGCTATTGAAAGTGTACAGAGCTTGGATTGAATAGGGATTGTTTGTAATTTTCTATATACAAGCTCATAGGGAGAGTAGCCTATAGGAAGTTTCCATGTTGAGTAGTAGGCCCAAGGGCATTGTTGAGTTTTCTGCTCTAATCCTTCCTATAGTTACTAATAGTTCTTGTTAGTATCTTTGTGATTTTCCTATTAGTAACCTCAGCTTGACCATTAACTTGGAGGTGGTACGGTGTTGTGAGTTTATGTTTAACCCCTAAGAATTGCATGAGTTTCTGAAAAATAGTGCCTATAAAGTAAGTTCCATTATCAAAATTTAATGCACGTGGCACACCAAACCTATTTATAACATTTTGTTGTACAAACTGAGTAATAGTAGAGGATGTACAATCCATAACGACTACTTCTTCTACCCATTTCGTACAATAGTCAACAGCAACCATGATGTATGCCTTTTCATTTGACATGGTTGTGATGGGACCCATGAAATCAATGCCCCAAATGTTGAATGGTTCTAGTGGTTGAATCCATTGTTGAGGTTCTTCCATTTGAGTAGTCATTCCACCATCTTATTGACATTGTTCACAAGAGCAAACATAATTGTGAGCATCCATGAAGAGTGTTAGCCAGTAGTACCCTACCATTAGGATTTTAATGGTTGTGTGTCTTCTAGCATAGTGTCCTCCACAAGGACCTTCATGAGTGTCTTCAAGAGTGTGCAATTTATTAGCATTAGGGACACACCAATGAACCAATCCATCGGTGCACACCTTGTAGAAGTGTTCGTTGATCTCCATGAAGTGCTTTACCTAGTGAAGAAACTACTATTTCTTTAGGAGGTATGACCCTTGTGGCATCTTTTAAGTGAGAAGATAGGTAAGAATGCCATGATACCATTTTAGCTCATTGGATATTTGTTTAGTTATAACCCCAGCAAAGAGAAGTTCATCAAGAAACATGTCAGAGAGTAGGCTTTCTTCCTCTTTGTCATCCCATCACAACAAAGACAAGTGATCAACAATCACATTCTCAGTACCCTTTCAATCTACAATCATAAGATTGAATTCCTGCAAGATCTCCAACCACCGTATGACATGGGGGCTTATCGTGGTCTTATTTATTAGGAAGCAGATGGTGCTATGTGCATAAACACCTTATATCCAAACACATGATGCCTGAACTTCTCTAGAGTAAACACCACCACCATCAATTATTTTTTTATAGTGGTGTGGTTTAGTTGTGCACCCACAATACTTCAGCTAGTGCAGTGGATGTATTATGGTTGTTTCTTGTTATCTAACTACATCAACATAGCTCCCAAGGCATAATTTGATGTGTCCATCATTATATCAAATAGCTTGGACCAATCAAGTGCTTGTAGGATTAGATTTTCTATAAGCTTTTCTTTTATTTGCTAGAATGCTTTCTCACATTTTGTGGTCCATAAAAAAGGAGCATCTTTCTTTGTTAGTTTGACCAATGATTTTGCCATCTTAGAGGAATTCTCTATGAATTGCCAGAAGTAGCCATTATGTCCAAGGAATGACCAAATATATTTAACCATTTCTAGCTAGTGGGTTATTCCTTGGATGACCCTTATTTTTTCAATGTCTACCTCAATTCCTACTTGGATATTTTGTGCCCCAGTACAATGCCCTCCTGGACCATGAGGTCACTTTTCTACCAATTGAGCCTCAAGTTATTTTTAACACACCATTTTATCTGATAGTGTTTTTAGTTCAAGGGACTCTTGAAACACCACTAATTTTGGCCTAGCACTTTGAAATGAGAATGACTCAAAATTTGACTAAGGTAGGGGGCTCACCCCCAGCTTGCCCAAGCCAGCTTGCTCATGCTATCAAGCTAGCTTTCCCTCAGCATGAGCAGCTCCAATAGCTTCAAAATCAAATCAAAATAGTCCAAACATGAAGGTGTAAGCTATCCTCAAGAGCCACTAATGTCCACTCCAAGTTTTAGCATTCAAGAGTCCAAATTTCAAGCTAGACTACACAGTTTTTGCAGGTCACGCTGGACAGTCATGCTGGGCGTGACCACATCGTGACCAACTCTGGGAGCCTCAAAACTGAGTCAAAATGACTTTATTTCAAGGTTCAAGTCATCCTCAAGGTCCAATATTGATAACTATGGGTCCCAGCCTTTAGAAATTCCAGATTTTAGCTCAAAATTACAAGTTTTTGAGGTCACACTGTAGGTCACACTGCAAGTCACGCTGGGCAGTCATGCTAGGCATGACCACAGCATGACCAACTTTTAGAGCCACAAAACTAAGTCAAAATGACTTAATTTCAAGGGTGAAAGTCATCCTCAAGGTCCACTATTGATAACTATGGATCCCAGCCTTCAGAAATTCTAGATTTCCACTCAAAATTGCAAGTTTTTGAGGTCACGCTGGGCAATCAAATTTCTCTTGTTGTACATTTCATTGTAAATCCCATTTGTGGGTATGTTAGGCCCCCATGGTCTAAATTAAATGTACTTTCATGGGCTTGAATAACCCATGAATTGTGAAATGTAATGTACCTGGTCAAGAACGTAGCTTGCCGACACACATCCAACTCATGCACAACTGTCCGACACACATCCAACTCTCACCAGCATGCATCCAACCTAAGCACAACTGTTGATTGAACACATGTCACATGATCTTGTTTCCTCTCATCTCTTGGCTATTGATTCCATCCATGGATTCTGTGCCTGAGTCCAGCTCAGCTGTATAAATACCTTGTCAATTAACATAAATGGGGTCGGTAATTTTGAAGGTTGGCGGCTTGGGAAGTATCGACTAGCAGCCTAGGACTCTTAGACACACTTGACTCCTAGCATCCAAACACTTTAGACATCATCCTAGGGCTTAGTGCTTGACCTTCCATCCATACGCCCAGCTACACTTTGACTGGTGTACATTCTTTTTTTAAACAATATAATACGGTTCATTATTGCTTTCCATTTACATTGTTTACTCTATTTATGCTTCGTTTACAATTCAGTGTCTATTTACACTCAGTACACTCTATTTACATTTCATGTCACTATTTTCATTCTATTTACATCCCGTTTACACAGTTTACGATAACCCCAGTGCTAGCTGTAGCTTACGTTCGAGGAAGTCCTTAGTTGATTTGTGTGCAAACCATCCAAGGCACTCTACCTTTGTTCCCTTTTCCAGCTTGCCCTCAAGCAAAGGTAGGGTCAATTGTGCATGCCTAATAATCTTTCAGTGTATGTTTTATTCCAGCCTTACACCGATAATTTAGGTCAGTACAGTTTTTGATGCTAGAAGGAGGGTCATATTTGCAATTGTCAAAATGTCACTACCTATCAAAACTTATCCATATTATCCCGTTGAGTCCCCTTTCCACAGTTGATCATGCTGCTCTCTTTTGGTCATGCTAAGCTTGTCCTATTTGTCACACTGAGCTTGTCCTATTGGTCATGCTGAGCTTATCCTATTGGTCACACTGAGCTTGTCCTGTTGGTCATGCTAAGCTTCATCTATTGGTTACGCTGAGCTTATTTTGTTGGTCACGCTAAGCTTGTCCCTATTGGTCACACTGAGCTTGTCCTGTTGGTCATGCTGAGCTTGTCCTATTGGTCACACTGAGATTGTCCTATTGGTCACGCTAAGCTTGTCCCGTTGATCATGCTAAGCTTATCCTATTGGTCACACTAAGCTTATTCTATTGGTCACGCTGAGCTTGTCCCTATTGGTCACACTGAGCTTATCCTGTTGGTCATGCTAAGCTTATCCCTATTGGTCACGCTAAGCTTGTCTTGTTGGTCATGCTGAGCTTGTCCCTATTGGTCACGCTGAGCTTATCCCTATTGGTCATGCTAAGCGTGTCCCTGTTGTGTCACTCTGGTTACGATGCAACTGCTTGCAATCCAACTCCTTTCATCTAGCCCAATCTACTCACATTCATCATGGAATGCTTCCAAATCAACCTAGTAACACTACCAATCGCTAAAACTTCGAACCCTGTGACTACTACAGAATCCATCACTGTTATTGAACACATAAATCCTCAAGGTCCTACATGCTAGTCACTCAGGCTACAGGGCAAAGGCCCTACTCATGCAACTCTTACACCCGAACAGTATAACTTCATTTGTGTCAAAATCCAAGCCAACTTACCTATTGACCATATAGAAAGGGAAGCAAAGCGAGAATATGAATTTATCCACAAAGGAGAACGTGAGTTCATCCCTTCAGCATTTGACATAATCCTACTATCTAAAAACCATCATAAACTCATATCCCATCTTCTTATGACTAGAAGTCAAGCCTTACAGCTACTGCTAATAGAGCCTCAAGATGAGGAAGATGATTTTGCAGACCAATCTGAACATGGAGATTCCTACCATATCATTAGTTCCCATGCCTACACAAACCCATTATTCCATCCTTTCCTGGAAGAAACTATGCTTATTCCTTCATCTAAAAACACTCGAGCACCAATTTCCCAACAAGCGGTACCTACTTCCATTTCTATCTTCTCTGTACCCAATAATTTTCATTCTAATGCATCTACTTCCTTCATTCCTCCACAAGCACAGTCCTAACAACTTCCCCCCCAAACCAACGCAGAGTCAATCTTTCGACCTCAAGTAATTGGAATGCCATCGGTCATACCAGCTTCCACATCCACCCATTACATACCTCAGGTGCATATCCACGGAGCACCATTAATACCTCATAACCCTGTGGCTGGGCAATGGGTTCCATTGGTAGTCTCAGTTCCGAATACCATCCCACAACAATAAATGTTAGCCCAACTACCTCTCTTTCCACAAGCAATGCAATAATTAAATCATTATCATCCACAATTTTCTCAATCCACTGATTTTCCTACCATCCAAGAATGGCCAAACACACAAAAAATGATGCACTCCTTGGCAGAGGAATTAAAATGCCTTAAAACTTTGAACAATGAGGAATTCAAAGTACTAGATTTCTATCAAGATGACCCGATTGACCCCTCAGTTCCACCCTTAACCTTGCCAAAGGGAGTCTTGTTACCTTAATTGACCAAGTACAATGGAGAGGGAGACCCAAATGCCCACCTAGTGACATTCCGAACTGAAAGTCTTTTGCTTCAGGCATGGCCCCATGTAATTCTGCATGTTTTTGCTATGTCCTTAATAGGAAGAGCCTTAGATTGGTACCGAGCCTTACCCTGTAGCTCTATATCTTCTCTATAGGATCTACTACACCAATTTTTCACCCGTTTCAAATATAACCTAAAACCTGAAGCCACGTTAGATAGCTTAATTCAAATTAAAAAAGTGCCTTTAGAGCCAACACAGAAATTTATCCAAAGATGGAGTGCCACCCTGAATCAACTTCACAAACCTATTCCTGAAACATATCTACTTACCATCCTTAAGGCAGCTGCAAATGACTTCATTAAATCGAAGCTTTATTATCTAAAACCCCGTACTTTGAGTCAAGCATTTGTACAAATTAAAGATATAGAAGAGGCGACACAATTAAGAAATAACCTAGCTTATGTGGCCTACAAAAACCAACATACTCGCAAGCAAAACACAACCGAGGAAATAGTAGTCACAATCACAAAAGCAACCAACTGGGGCCCAAAAGCTAAGCAACCTAAATCCCTATCTAACAAAGCCGCCAACTTTAGCACCAACTCACCTACATCAGTAGGGGCCACCCCAAGGCCCAAATTTTAGTGTAAGGACCACTCAAAGTATACACCACTACCAATGAAACCCTCTCAACTACTAGAGAAACTCTTAAAAGTTGGAAAAATCCAACACAAACACGTATCAGAGATTACCTACCAAAAACATGACAGGTACTGCAAGCTACTAAGGAACCCAACCTTAGCAGTACCAAATGAGCCCCCAGTTCCACAACATTTTAAATTGGACCAATACTATCATTGCCATCAAATGGTTGGTCACAATACAGACAACTATCATGCCTTGCAAGATGACCTGCAGGGAATGATAGAATAAGACCAACTAGAGATTAACATGGCAAGTCAATCCAACACAGATGATGTCTCCTATGTCATAAACTCAATTAGCATAGGTGGCAAGCCCAAACCTATGCAAAAATATTTTGTGATCTGTGTGCCTCCTAGCAAGGCAAGGATTCCCCTAGCCTCCATAAACAAGAGGCCTCCCTTTGTTATCAAGGTGCCACCCCAGGCACCCACAACACCCTTTGTGGTCAAGGCTCTATCATGTTCATCTGCTAAGAAATTAAACTAGCATGACGTAGCAACAAAAACTGCTAACCAACCTTTCATCATAAGAGTGCCACAATGAGATGGCCCCTCACCTACCCGAAGCCCAATAGTGGGCAACATCTTGATCCCTCCCCCTTCAAGGCCTGACCCCACTAGCAACCTGGGTAGGCCCACCAAATGGAAATGCAAGCACCTTGCAATTCCCATGGCCGAAGAAAAGGCCACAACTAGCAAAAAACAACTGAACACTGGGGCCCCTACCCCCAAGAAAACCAAGCCTAAGTCCCCCTCTCGAGAGGTCTGTCTCTTGAGCTTCATGGAGGAAGTCAAAGCCAACACAATGGCTAATGACAAAGACATCGTAACTACACTAACCCAGGTAAAGCAAATGCTCAAGCAAAAGAACAAAATATTTACCTTATACAACTTGGTCAAGACCTCACTTGCTCACTACCAAGCATTGGCCTAGGCCTTAGGCTCCATTCCTATCATGGAGGACATCCCTGCAAATGAGACATCCATCCGTGCAACAATGTTATCTCCCATACCACAAGAATTAGGTTCAACAACCTTAGCCTTTCGTGATGATGTAGTTAAATTCAACCCCAAACGAGGGGAAGTCACTACAGCTCCACTATCCATTAGCATTCGTGTTGGGCAATGCACCATCCGCAGAGTGCATGTTGACAATGGTGCAGCAACGAACGTAGTCCTATACTCCGTCATCGACAAGCTAGGCCTGGTAGATGAAATCAGGCCAACCAAAATCACATGTCTAAAATCCTTCAATGGATCACATGTCACAGTCAAGGGTACAATCAACTTATCCTTTGTAGTGGTAGAGCAATTCCCCACTAGTGCAAATTTCACTGTCATAGAGGAGATGCCAGGTTTCAACATGATTCTAGGTAGGCCTTGGCTAGCTCAACTAAGGGCCATCTCCTCTACCAGCCACTAGGAAATCCACCTTCCATATGAAGATGGTCAAGTTATCATCCATGGTGATAACATTTCCTCTTCAACTATCCATGACATAGACATGGTGCAAGTTTTGGAAGAAGAGTTTCTTAATGGTACACCTATGACAACCAACGCAACACTTAAGGCTAACACACCCGAATGAGTGGTTGAAGCCGACAGCCCCCTAGAGGACCCTAAACCTTGCATGCTCCCTAATCCATGCCTAGTTAGAAAGAAACTACATGACCAAGACTCTCCCTTGGCTAAAAATGTGCTAGATGCTTGCCTACCTTCTGCCTACCCCTTTGACATGCATTTTTGACTTTTGTTTACATTGCACTAGCCTATGCATCTACATTTTGCCTGCTCACTTAGATCACGCATTTTGCTTTGTTTATACATTCGTCAACTCAGTTTACACATTGCATTTGAAAAACATTAAACATAAAAACATAAAACTACAAAAACACATGGCCCAAAAAGGCCTTAAACTAGCATACAGCCCAAAATAGCCTAAAACTATCACCTTTTGCATTGCTTTTCTTTCATTCATACATTCTAACTCTATGTACGACAAGATCTCACAGGCACATGGCATGACCATGCATGTAGCATCACACTTTACACAAGCAAGGTAAGCATTAGTCCACTATGACTATAAACTGGCATAGAACAGTTCTAGCATCATGACTTAAAACTGATACCACAGAGCAATCCTAGCATCATAACTTAAAACTAATACCACAGAGTAGTCCTAGCATCATGACTTAAAACTAATACCACAAAGTAGTCCTGGCATCATGACTTAAAACTGATACCATAGAATAGTCCTGGCATCATGACTTAAAACTGATACCACATAGTCCTAGCATCATGACTTAAAACGGATACCACAAAGTAGTCTTGGCATCATGACTTAAAACTAATACCATAGAGTAGTCCTGGCATCATGACTTAAAACTGATACCAAAGAGCTCTATCTAGTATGACACTAAATTGCTACATCCATCTGCCATGACATGAAACTAGCATCTAGAGTCCACTAAGACTATAAAATAGTTTACCTTTTCACAGTCTGCTATGACTATAAACTAGCAATGCACCATCCACTATGACACTAAACTAGCACTGTCCAAAGGCTTATGACGTGAAACTAATCCACAAAAATCTGCTAAGATTATAAACTGGTGATATTATCAACAACTAGGAAAAACTTGAAAGGATGTGTCACTACAATCAACTTGCTGCACAATTTGTCTCATGGGTCTTAATGAGGCTAATGTTGTTCATGATTCTATCTAACGTGAAAATTACACACGTGATGACTCCATCTCCTTATTTAAAGTGTTTAGCTAACCATTTCATTTGTGGTTTTCTTGGCTTCTTAGAGTTGTGTTTATAGGATGACACTCCTGAGGCACTCGTGCATAGACACACTTCATCGTGACGACAAGGTATCACATTCTTCTTGACGCATGTAACTAGGTTAATCAATTCGTTCATAAGTACATTCCTAACTCCTGATACATCCCTTATTTCCTCATCATGTCCCAATTATCCTATTCAATTATACCCTTTGATACATTCCATTCAGCTCAAAATTCTTGATACACTATTGCACACTGTAACTCCCCAAGCAGTCGCAATGCAAAACACATTACACAATGCATGACACAAAATGCAAGTGCTCGAACACGAGCATAGTGCTAAAAGCAAGCTCTTTCAAAAAGACCAAAGAGAAAAAGAAAAAGAAAGCCAAAGAAAGGCAAAAATAAAAGAAAAGAAGAAACAAACGGGAAAAACAAGAAAAGAAAACAAAAAGGTCAAAGAGAAAAATGCACGAAAAAGGTCTTCATGACCTTGTTGACATCATAAACCATAGACTATTGGCTATTCTCATACGCTCATGTCCCATGTGAGAAGGCAATTATCTTGAAAAATAGTTATGCTTATGTCTCAAAGAGATCATGTTGCACATCATCACGTGGCTTTGGCTGTTTACAACGGGCCTCATAAGCACTCTATAAGAGTCTTGTTTCTCCAAAGAACGCACTTCCTATGTCTTGGCGCCAAGTCTATAGACAAGGACCAGAGACAGAGCTCCTTCACGTGAGAGCATTTCTCTCCCATGATGCCAGAAGCAATCAAAACCATTGATCAACTTCTAAATTCCCCAGTTACAACCAATCCCCTCCCCTTGCATCTTAAATTGCATTTCCCCATTCCCATGTACTTTTGGAAATGGTGCGATGACATCCAATCAAGGGCTGACAGTTAATGTTTGGTACTTGTTTGTTCATGGTGTTTTGCATTTCTTTGTCGATGCCTCTTGGGTAGATTCCTCCAAACGTCAACAAAGAGGGGCCAATGAAACACCACTAATTCTGGCCTAGCACTTTGAAATGAGAATGACTCAAAATTTAACTAAGGTAGGGAGCTCACCCCCAGCTTTCCCAAGCTAGCTTGCTTACGCTATCAAGCTAGCTTGCCCTCAACATGAGCAACTCCAACAACTTCAAAATCAAGTCAAAATAGTCCAAATTTGAAGGTGTAACCTATACTCAAGAGCCACTAATGTCCACTTTAAGTTTCAGCATTTAGGAGTCCAAATTTGAAGCCAAACTACATAGTTTTTGCAAGTCACGTTGGACAGTCATGTTGGGCGTGACCACAGTGTGACCAACTTTGGGAGCCCTAAAACTGAGTCAAAATGACTTGATTTCAAGGGTGAAATTCACCCTCAGGGTCCACTATTGATAACTATGGGTCCTAGCCTTCATAAATTCTAGATTTCAGCTCAAAATTACACATTTTTGAGGTCACACTGCAAGTCACGCTGGGCAGTCATGCTGGGTATGACCACAGCATGACCAACTTTTAGAGCCCCAAAATTGAGTCAAAATGACTTGATTTCAAGGGTGTAAGTCATCCTCAAGGTTCACTATTGATAACTATGGGTCCCAGCTTTCAAAAATTCTAGATTTCAACTCAAAATTGCAAGTTTTTGAAGTCACACTATAGGTCACACTGCAGGTCACGCTGGGCAGTCATGCTGGGCGTGACCACAATGTGACCAACTTTTAGAGCCCCAAAACTGGGTCAAAATGACTTGATTTCAAGGGTGCAAGTCATCCTCAAGGTCCACTATTGATAACTATGGATCCCAGCCTTTAGAAATTCCATATTTCAGCTCAAAATTGTAAGTTTTTGAGGTCACGTTAGGCAATCAAATTTCTCTTGTTGTACATTTCATTGTAAATCCCATTTTTGGGCATGTTAGGCCCTCATGGTCTAAATTAAATGTACTTTCATGGGCTTGAATAACCCACGAATTGTAAAATGCAATGTACCTGGTCAAGAACGTAGCTTGCTGACACACATCCAACTCGTGCACAACTATCTAACACATCCAACTCTTGCCAGCACACATCCAACCTGAGCACAACTATCCATTGAATACATGTCACATGATCCTGTTTCCTCTCATCTCTCAGCCGTTGATTCCATCCACGGATTCCATGCCCAAGTCTAGCTCCACCCTATAAATACCCTGTCAATTCACATAAACAGGATCAACAATTTTGAAGGTTGGCTACTTGGGAAGTATCGACCAACAGCCTAGGATGCTCAGACACACTTGACTCCTAGCATTCGAACACTTTAGACATCATCCCATGGCTTAGTACTTGACCTGTCATCCATACGCGTAGCTACACTTTGACCGGTGCACATTATTTTTTAAAATAATATAGTACAATTCATTATTGCCTACCATTTACATTGTTTACTCTATTTATGCTTCATTTACAATTTAGTGTCTATTTACGCTCAGTACGCTCTATTAACATTTCATGTTGTTGTTTGTATTCTGTTTATATCCTGTTTACACTGTTTACGATAACCCTAGCGCTAGCCGTAGCTTACATTCAGGAAAGTCCTTGGTTGATTTGCGTGCAGACCATCCAAGGCACTCTGCCTTCGTTCCCTTTTCCATCTTGACCTCAAGTGAAGGCAGGGTTAGCTATGCATGCCTGACGATCTTTCAGTCTCTATTTTCTTCCAGCCTTACATAGACGATTTAGGTCAGTACAACTCTTACTTGAATTTTTTAGGAATTTCCAACTCTTCCTAGTGATTATCATCAGTTGTGTCATTAGAGAGTTAGTAATGAACTTGCTCTAGTTCATCCATGCCTATGACATATGCATATGTTAGGCTCTCAATTGGTTCCATGCAAAGTGTGCTACTTTCAAAATTAGCAGTCAGCCACTGGGTGCCCTCCTATTTGTGGCTGTTGCATACAAACACCTTTGAATTTCTACTACTAGTGCACACTACTTGCACGTAGGGATAGATGCTTACTTTCCAACCTAAAGTTTCTACACATAATTACACCCACTATCACTGTATGCAATGCATTGAACTCTCTTCTTCTCAATCTTTCCAAATGCATTTTCTTTAGATATCTTTAGGGAAAGATCTCTATTGCCCATTCTTGAATCAATGGTGCTCAACCATGACCTTCCCATGATGATTGAGAAATCCCCTTTGTAGTTCTCCACTTTGATTACTCAAAACTCAACATAATAAGACCCACCATAGGTACTGATCAAGATGTCTTCTACCAATCCCAATGAAATAGTGATGGACTAGTCTGCTAATTCTAATCTTATGTTGCTCTTCTTCAAAGGAGGTAAGTTCCAAGTAGTGTACATCTCATGATAAATTAAATTAACACTAGAACCTAAATTGAGAAGAGCCTTACATGATTCATTCTTAGAAATCTACAAATAAATTAGAGGACTTCTAGGATTGGCTAATTTTCTGGGAAGGTTTCTTGCACGGATCCAACCAAACACAATATGAGTGAACATTATAAAATTGATCCTTGATAGAGTTTTGTTTAAAGAAGTTCTGAAGGAAATTGATACAGAGGAGGGAGAGGTAAGAGCAAGGTTGTTAACCATAGGTATATGTTAGGGCTTAAGTGGACTACAAGGTCAAAAAAATGTCTTTTCTTTGATTAGGCATTCAACCCATCTAATTGATGATTCAGTTACAGATTAACAACCCTTGTAGCATTGCATTATTGTGGTTTGGCTAGTAGTTCACCCTCCATATGTGGAGCAGTTGGTAGCTATTCAACTGAAGGATGAGTATGTGTAGAGACAGGAAGAGGATAAGGGTAAGAGCTGGTATCCCTTCTTTCATGTGGCAAATGAGCTTAGTAATAATCTGAAGGGTGGTAGTGGGGTTGAAAATTAGAAACCTAACTAGAGGAGTCACATGGAGACATGGGTTACTAAACATGATAACCATATGGATCAGGCTATCAATAAGGGTATTGTTACCTTGGCAATGTCAGCATCCATGATTGTGGTTGTTGCCACTATTGATATTGTTCATATAGTTGTGATGGAGCTCCACTTGGATAATATCGTTGTTGCTAGTAGAACTACCTAAGATTACCTTGAGGATAAGGTAACCTTCTGAATGTTTTCCTTTGTGTAAGTCATGAATGTAAGAAATACACCCCGGACTCCTGTAGATGTGACACAATGGGGTAACATCCCTTAGGATGTTCATACTGACAAACATCACACCCATGATAATCATCTAATTCACTATCTACAACTTCTTCAATTATAGCAATCTTGCCCTTACCTTTTTGATATGCATATTTAGCTTCCTTGCACCTCCTATGCTCATGCTGACTACTTTGTTTTTTTGACTTTTCAACGATTTTGAAAAAAACTTGAAATTTGTTATCTATTAAGTCCCTTAACTGATCAACTTTGGCTATAAGTTTAGATTGGAATTGTTGGAGTGGAAAGGTTTTCTTATGCACTCCCTCATCAAATACGGACTCATCCTCACTATTGTAGAATTGAACCTTCCTCTTGCGAATGGAAGGATCATAGTTGTACTATTCTTCACTTTCTCTTTTTCTTAGTTTACCCTCATCTTTAGCTACTTACTCTATTAATCTTTGTATCTATCAGGCACTTAGTTCTAACAATCAGCCTTGGGCATAGACACCAAGGGTTTTCCTCATTTCATTACAAAGCCTATCTACAATGTGGTGAAGTTGAACCAACTAAGAATAACCATGACTAGGACATTTGTGCATCAAGGCATAGTATCGACCAATGGTGGCATCTAAGGGTTCTTGTGTTCCTTTTTTTTACCCTTGAATTTTCTTCCTTAATTTGGACACTCTAGAGTACATTTGATACTTATCATTGAACAACTCAAGCATGGTACTTCATCATCTAATAGATTCTGGCTCTAAGGACTAGTACTAGTTTTTTGCTTCCTTGATGAGTTTCCTAGGAAACAACTTCAGTTTTTCCTACTCATTCTCTATGTTCTACAAGGCACATGCATCTTGGAAAGATTGAAGCTGATTTTGTGAGGAATATTATTCATGCCTAACCATTTGATCTTACTATCTTTCACATGCCTTGTTGGAATTCTAAATACCTCTACAATGTTAAGCATACTTCGGGTAGCAAATAGAGGCTCATTGAGGCCTTGATCATGCTGCCTATGATGGCCTCTACTACCCCTTCTTTCATGGTGATGTGCCTCTCTTGAATGTTTGTGCTTTTAATATTTTCTTTCTTGATGGTCTCTTTGGTTATTTTGGTCCAGTTGGTTGTTTCATTCATTTTCATCACCTCCATCATGGTCTCACCTTCTATGATCAGAATTAGAATTAGAAGAAAAAGATGATGACAAAGGGGAAGAGGAAGGAGAACCAGCACCATCACAACACCTATGTCTACCTCTTCAACAATCGCAACAATGATCACGATCTTACTTCTTTTTTGCATCCTTGTCTTGACTTGCCCCTTCAGATCCTTCTTTGTCATTGGATCCCTTATTACAAAAATCAAGATTATGAACTATGGAGTCCGAGTTTTGATTTTGATCTCCATCACTAAAGTCAAAGAAAGGAGTTTCATTGAATGGAAAACCCCCAAACAAGGATTCCCCACTAGCCTTTTGGTACAACAAGAATGGAGAATCATTAAGCCCTTTTCTCTTCAAAAATTCATAGCATTTTTCTAGCTATTAATCCCATAGACATTGTGCTCTAATGGGATGGTAATCCCTAGCATCAACATCTTCCATAATATACTCCCCATGGCAGTCTTGAAGACCACATCATGCAAGCATTTGATAGAGCATTACAGGAGTAGCATGATTGGGTGACAACATAATGTTGCCCTCCATGTCATGCCACCATAGTTGTTCATCCTAGTGTAGGATGAAGGTGAAATTCAACACATACTCATCAAGATGAGTATATATAATTCAATACTATTGAACCATTGGCAAATAAACTTTATTAGTCTTAGGAAGAGAAGCACTCCTGTGAGAAGAAGACATTCTTAGTTAAAAAAATCATAGTGTGCTCTGATAATTGTTGTAGTAATGGTAAAATCGGATATGACTCTAAGGTTTATTCCAATGATTTTCACCTAAAATAACAAAAAGGTCCCTAGCAACAATGCTAATGATGAGCAGCTAAGTACCCCTACGCCCAACCATACAAATCACTAAGGCATTACATGTGATCTGGTTGAATTCTATGGACATATGGTTATCCAATGTACTAACTCTTCTAGGAAGTTAAATGGGTGTTGAGAACATTTTTTTTCTTTCAAAATACACTTGTTAGGCTTAAGGGTATGGTTTAAGTGTAATTGAGATACATGATTTTTTTATTATTTTATGTTTTATAGATGTAATCACCTACAACAAGAATGAAGAGTATAGTAACTTAAAATATAACTTATTTATTGCCTATCTAGCCTAACACAAGTAACCATTCCACTTCTCTGAACACATATAGCACTACTAAGATACCAAATGTTAAGTGTTGCTAGGTTACCAAGTACTATATGTATGCTCAAACTGGTCATGCTTGTGTTCATTAACAACTAGAAATAAATTGCTTAATTCAAATGCATGAAAGTAAAGAGCAAGAAAGTAAAATGCATTAAAGAAAATATTAATCTATTTTCAATACTACAAGGATTGTCAAAATAGTTTGTTTTATTTCTATCACACTGTTGTGCTTAGGTACATCAATGCTCAAATAAAGAACCGTACACACTTAGACTCCTTCTACAAGCACTTAGAAAATATTCTAACTCTAAGGAAAAGAAATGGCAATAGCTTCACTACTTTGACTAAGAATGACCAAAAACTGATTGTGAAAACTAGAGCCCAGGCACAATATTTATAGACTTGGGATATGCACCCTAACTTCATGTACGTGATGTCGCAGCTGGATCCCAATGTCGTGGCTGATGTCAAAAATGTATTCATCACTAACAATTGACTAGCACTAATATATAAAATATAAAATACAATTTAATATATTATTAAAAATAACAATAACAAATAGAGTATCAAAACTAATTTAAGCCACTAATACAATATACAATATAACCAAGCATATAATCTACTAGGCTAAATTGTGAAATTATATAAGGTGTTACTAACATAAGCATAAGAAATCATAATCACATGATAAACAAACACACATTAAGTACCTATCAAGGTAATGTCCCCAAGCCATAGCCACATCCATGGTACCTATTGATAAATTGTGTTTTTTATAGGCTATGATGTCAGGTATCTAATATCAAGGATATGATATCTTAGCCCTGATATTGAAGCACAAGTTTCAACATTAGATATTTGATATCATGGAATGTGTGCCTACCTATAAATATAGCCAAAACTTTGGCACACAATCCAAACATTCCTTTGTCATTAGACTAGTCAAACCCTTGCAATTTCATTTCATAGTCTTAGAGATTAGTCATTTCATGTCTGCAGTGTGGATCTATCTTATTCAAGTGGCAATGTATGTAGACACATTCCATGAATAGTAATAAGATCAATATTGATTCTTATTCATTGCAACACTTTGACTTAGATTAAATTTACTTTCCATGCAATTTAATTTTCATGTACATACTTAATATTTACATTTTTATATATATTAATCAATCATCAAAATGAGGATGACTATTTTTTATCATAAACATGTATTTTCTTGGTAATCCCAGCAACACTATCACTTGGTTTTCCTAATAGGATAACTCTTGATAATCCTAATAGTGGATATGTGTGTTCAAGATGTGTATGACAAGCTAGGAATAGACACTTATTGCTCATAGGCTAGTTTAGACTTTACTTTCCATTGTTAATTAGTTTAAATAATTAATTTCTTTATTGTCGTTAGGAGTAGCATAAGGTCAAAATAACATCAAGGATCATATGCCTCACTCTAGACTAAATCATACATGACAAAGCTACCACTAGTCCAAGTGGAAAGACAACAAACTATGATCAAGGCATAATGATCTAGATAGCACAACTAGTCCCATCCATGGAATTTGACCAGATCATGCATGAACTCTGGTGATTGGTTGGGCATAGGGGGTACCAACTTCTCATCATTGTCCAACCATACAAATCACAAGTGTTCATTCATGATCTGGTCAAATTCCATGGATGGAACTAGTTGTGGCATCTAGATTGTTATGCCTTGATTGCAATTCACTACCTTTCCACTTGGACTAGTGGCAACTTTGTCATGTATAAATTTAGTCCAAAGTGAGGCATATGATTCTTGATGTAGTTTCAAACTTATGCTACTCATAACAAAAATAAGTAAATTAATTATTTAAACTAATTATCAAAGGAAAGTAAAGTCTAAACTAGCCTGCAAGCAATGTGTTTGTTCCCAACTTTTCATACACATCTTGAACCCACATATCCACTACTGGGATTACCAAGTGTTATGCTACTAGGTGAACCAAGTGATAGCTCTACTAGTATTACCAAGTGAATACATTTTTATGCTCAAAACTAGTCACCCTCATTCTATTGATTGATTAATATAAATGAAAATGTAAACATTAACTAAGTAAATGAAAAGTAAATTGCATGGAAAGTAAATTTAATCTAAGTGAAAGTGTTGTAATGAATAAGAACCAATCCTGATCTTATTTTCATTCATGGAATATGTCCGAATACATTGCCACTTGAATAAGATGTCATACTACTAACTCAGATATACACTACAAGCACTCACTAATTGTTCTCTAAGACTAAAGAATAATATTTCAAGGTTTGGCTACTCTATTGACAAAGGAAAATGTTTGGATCATGCATCCAAGTATTGTATTTATAGGTAGGATGGCATCTCATAATATTGGATATCTAATGTCAAAACTTGCGCTCTGATATCTGGGCAAAGATATTGGATCCTTGATATTAGATACCTGATATCTTAGCCTATGAAAAACATGATTTATTACCTATCATTTATCCAACTAAGTAAATGCATAGGTATAATAAATGTATCATAGAGCTTCACTAACATATCATGCTAGCATAGTGATCTAACCAATGCTATGCAAATAAAGAAACATGAGATTATCATATTAGAGCACAAGCACATAAATCATATCAAAGTACTCATAAAAACCATCCAGAAAGACATCCACATAGCCATAAAGAAGAAAATACATAAAGAGATGAAATTGAGGAAAATCAATACTAATTGAAATGATGTCAAAAGGTGGGGTATTACATCCTTCCCTTTTGTCCCACCCCCTTTCCCCAAGACTATTTCTCCTAAAAGATATCAAAGTAGTTATAATGAACATTAACCTTAAGCTTCCATGTCACATCCTAAGAATTGTGAAAATTACAAAGTAACTTCACCATAGGTACTACTTTACTCTATAATCTATACTCTACCTAATCTAATACTGAAACTATATGCTTAACATAAAAAGCATCATCTTGAAGCTAAACCTCCAACAAATCTATCACATGATTATTGTCTGGAACACACTTTTGTAGCATCAAGATGTGAAACATGTTATGAATGCTAGAAAGTAAACATGAAAAACCCACCTAATACACCACATTTTTTATCTAATTCAATACCTTGAAAGGACCTAAAAATCTCAATGCAAGTTTTTCCTTCCTATCAAAGCATATTATGTGCTTTAGAGAAGACACATGAAGAATCGCTTAATCACCTACAACAAACTCCAATGGCCTCCTTTTACAGTTAGAGTAGAAGACCTAATGATCCTACTCAACCTTTAGCCACTCCCAAAATAATCTTGATCTACTCATTTTTGTGCACAATCAATTTAGTGCTAAGTTATTAATGGTTCTCAATTAGTTTTCAATAAAGAAGGGTTTTCATGATCTATTTTATAAGACTTAATATGGTATTACATGAAAACCTACTTAATATTTATTATTATAGGTAAACTCAACCAATAGTAATAAACTATCCTAGTTGTGTGAGTACTAAAGTGTACATGATTGGAGCATGTTCTTAAATACTTGATTTACCCTCTTCACCTAGCCATCCAACTAAGGATGATATGTAGATATCATATTCAACCTCATTCCCAAAATACTTTGGAAAGCATGCTAAAACAATTAGATAAACTTAGCATCTCTTTTAGAAATAATCTTGACTAAGATAGCATATAGCCATCCAATCTCTACCAAAAAGAGCCAATTTATATCCTTAGTACTAGCTATAGTCTTCAGTGTCAAGGAGTAAGCATACTTAGTCAACAAGTCTACAACCACTAGAATAGCATTCTTCCTACTTCATGTACAACGTAAACTAGTAATGAAATTCATAATAATCATATTTAACTTCCATTATGAAATGAAATGTGACTAGATATAATTACCAAGTTTTTGATGCTCAATCTTGACTTCTTGATAAGCTAAGCATTTTGCCACAAACTTTCCAACTTACTTCTTCATACTGGATTATCAATTTATTCTCTTCAAGAGTTGGTACATCTTTTGACTACCTGGGTGTATCCAAAACTTTTTTAAAGAAGTATACTTCAATAACTACTACTACAAATACTTTAGAACATACATGCAATCATTAAACCAAAGCAATCCATAATGATCTAGGGTCACCATGATTGCATCCAACTACCTTAACTATGAATACTAAGGATCTCTTTAATGCTTCTCCCAAATCTTATTCAACATGTCTAACTAGATCGCAAGGCTGTGTAGTTTTCTAGTGATATGTCTCAATGCATCTATAACAACATTGGGTCTCCCTGAGTAGTACTAGATGATAAACTTAAAGTTGACTAATAACTTCACATGCCTCCACTAGTGCATGTTCAACTAAGATTGATCCATGAGACACTATAAGCGTTTGTGGTCCATCCAGATCATTAATGTCTTTTTGTAGAGATAGTGATGCTAAATCTTGAGCATAGATGCTATAGTGTCCAACTTAATATTATAAGTCAAAAATAGAAAGACTTTTTAGGCTTCAGTTGCATTCATGCATATGCCACAACCTTACCTTCATGCATGAGGACACATCTGAATCCTTCAATAGAATCATCAATGCATACATCAAAATATTTCTTAGAAGAGGAAGAGATTCAGATGAGGGACAAGATCAATCTTTTTTTGAACTTATCAAACATTATTGTACATGATAAATCTCATCAAAAATTAGTCTAATTTTACAATATTTTCATCAAGCACAAACTAATAGAAGAGAAGTTCTTAATGAATCTTCAATAACACTAAGCCAAACCAAGAAAGCTCTACACCTCACCCATGTTTGTAGGGACCAACCAATCATGGATGACCATGATCATAGCAAGGTTTACCTTCACACCTGCTATTGATACCATGTGAAAAAGAAACTAAATTTCTTTTTACTAAATGAATACTTCAATGGTTGAACATGCAATTAATGCTATGATGTTGGTGCTATAGCTATTTTGATAGAGAATACACTATGATGCTATTAGTGAAAACAATTATAAATTAATCCAAGTATGAGCTCATGACACCATTCATGAGCTACATGGATACTAAAAGAGCATTAGTTAGTTCAAATGACATGATCAATAACTCATAATACCCATAACATATCTAGAAGGCTATCTTGAAAACATCCTTCTTGTGAATCCATACTTGATGATATCTAGACTTAAGATCAATCAAAGAGAATATGAAAGCTTCATATAATTAGTCAAAGAGATTGTCGATGTGTGGTAAGGGATACTTAATCTTTACCATCACCTAGTTGATATAACATTGATTGATGCATAGCCTTAGATTGTCATCTTTTTCTTAACAAACAAAATAAAAACATCCCACTCACACAAACTAGAATGAACTAACTCTTTATCAAGAAACTCTTAAATCTAAAATTTTACTCCAACTAATTAAATAGGAAATAAATTATGTAGTACCTTTAGAGTAGGTTCACTCCAATACTAAATCACCTTCCAATACTAAATCCAAATATTATAACAAGATAATTAATTTTCTAGAAAACAAGAAAACTAGATATCTTCAATTATTTCAAGAGAAGATTATAATAGGATTCCACAACCCACCAAAACATCAAAAAATCTCATACACTCATACAATGCTACAAAGCATGAAACTCTACAATCATACAATGGTTGTTCTTAATGTAAGAAAAGCAATAGAGAGTCCCTTTCATAACCCAGGATTGAGATTTTTACACTCAAGACATAAGAGATACCAAGCGAACACTCACTTAATTAATCAAGAGCTAAAACACACTCATACACTCTTCACATGTGCTCTCTTAACATATCATCACCTCTTATGATATACAAGCATGAAACACAATCCATATTAATTAAGTAAGACAAAAAATCTAAGAAACCTTTCTCAAGCTCAACATGAAGATCCTTTATTGTTTCTCATCTTTTCTCACCTTTTCTTAGCTATTTCCAAACTTGGAATCATAATTTCCAAAGTTTTCCTACCTATTTAGGTCATGTCTAGTCTTTCTAAGATGCCTCACTGAGAAACATGATATTCTATGGAGACATATTATTCCTAGTGATTAAACCATTCAATAGTTGTAGTGCAATTTAAACACTTTTTCCAACTTATCAAACCATTCAATAGCTGGAGTGGAATATTTCTCACTGATGAACATGGGAGGTTCTAACTTATGAAATTATTCCATAAGTTTATACTATCACTAAAATTACTATCAAAGTTTGGAATATGCAAACAACATTCTATCTACTATTTAAAGAACTCTAATATATTTCAATAGATCTCAACTTAAGGAACCATAGCTTCATGTTAGGAGGACGACTGTTATTAACCAGAGTTCCAAACTCAGGCTCTACTTCCTTCACATGGAAGTTTGGATCATCATTAAGAGTCGATGTAGAATTTAAGGGTCCTACACATGCATTCCTGCTAGATCTATAGGATTCAAACTAATCATGCATAAAAGTTTTAGTATAAATGAGAAAGAACATAAAACAACAATCATATGTATTGTAAAATTATTTAAGAATTAGCACTAAAGGAAAGAAGCCAAAGAAACTCACCTACTAAATGTTGAAATAAACTAACTAAGATGATCATACATCATAAAATCTACTACACATATCAATCAACAATAATATGCACATAGCTGAGGCAATTGCTAATGTATCAAAATCTAGGTTATATACTTAAAACTTAATAAACAAGACTTGCTATCCTAATCTAAGACTTTTTCCTAAGCTAACTAAAATAATTAGAAAAAACAAGAAATATGGATTTATAGGTTTACGTATCTTAAACAAGAAAATCCAAAACTTTCTAACTGACTAACCCATGCTAAAAGTACAAAAAAGGTGACTAACTTAATAAATCATAAAATTACCAATTCCTAATCTATTATCCATCTTATGCCAAATCTAACATAAATATAATGTAACTTAATAATAATAATCACTCAATAATAATAATACACACTAATCCTAACTATCCATGTAAACACTATCTCAAAAATAACAAATCTAATAAATAAAATCTAATTAAACAATATAATATATGAACAAACATATCCTACCTACATATAAAAGATGCTAAGCATAAATATATAATAATTTGAACTATTAACTATCACTAATGTACAAAACATAAAATATAATTAAATATATTATTAACAAGAAAATAATAACTAATAGAACATCAAAACTAGTCTAAGTTATTAATACAGTGTCAAATATAACCAAGCATAGCATAATAAAGCATAATTACATGAAAAATGAGCATACATCAAGTACCTATCAAAGTAATACCTCCAAACCATAGCCACATCCATGGTAACTCTCACTCATCCAACTAGGTATGTGCATAGGCATAATAAATGTATCATAGAGCATGAATAATGTTAAAGCTTAAATAACCTATCATTCTAGCATAGTGGTCCAACCAATACTAAGAAAATAAAGAATCATGAGCATACCATCATGCTAAAGCACAAGCACATAAATCATATCAAAGTACTTATACAAACCATCTATAAGTACATCCACATAACCATAAGGAAGATGAAGCATAAAATGATCAAATTAAGATAAATTAATACTAATCTAAAAAGTATCAAAATATGCATGTTGCATCATCCTTGGCAATGATGCTAATGATGAGTGACTAATTATACCCTACACCCAATCATACCATTGATAAATGTTACAAGAGATTCTATCTTAATCTATGGATGAGACTACCAAAGTATCTAGATAGTTAAACATGAGATTACAAGTTGCTATCTTCCCACTTAAACTAGTAGTGATTCTAGCATGTATGGATTAGTCTAAAGCAAGGCATATTGATGAGACGCGATATCTCATGCACCACAATATCACTTACATGATATCGCGGCCGTCACGATATTGCATCCCATGTGATATCGCGTACGCGATATCACGTCGTCCCCTGCGATATCGTGTACGCGATATCGTAGTTCATCACCAAATCTATAAATAAGAGGCGACACTCCCTGCATTTCTCATCCTAGGCTAGAAGTAGGGAAACTCTAGTAGTTTGATCACTCCAAAGATAGAATATTTTCCATGTACCCACAGTAGGAGTCCCCAAGTGAACGGCTCTTTATTCAAGTAGCTTTGTACCTGAACGCAAGTTGTGTACGGCAATAAAGACGAGCTTTGTGGATAAACTTTGTAGTGCATGGAATAGGTTTATTACATGTTATTTCCTACCTGTTATTTATTACATGCATTAGCACGGCATGAGTACAACTTGGTTACGAGCATTGACGAATGTGTACGGCTAACCAAGGAATCGGCTACTCATCACGATTAGTCTCTCTCACCCTCAACTCCTAGAATATGGGATAAGTACGACTTGATTACGAGCATCTATGGGTGTGTATGACTAGTCAAGGAATCAGCTACTCATCACGTTTAGGCTAGTTAAGTGCCTCAGTACGACCACTTCAAGCACGTGCATTACGTGTGGTGATCCCAGTAACGATTAGCATTTGGTAGCCACAGTTGCATAGTTCAGAGTGTGTACGGTAAGTGGGAACGGATGCTGATGCTAGTTAATTTAGACTTAGATCCTTATTTAGAGTTAGTTAGTTTCTCAACCCTTCACCTCATAGCATAGGAGATAAAACCAGAAAAGATATAAAAATCATATACCTCGGACTTACTTAACCATACATCGTGACAACAAGTAGTAAGTCTGGGAAGACAACGGATGATTAACCCCAAGTGTTCCATGGGGCGTTTAGGCATTTAGTCTGTGGAGTTCAACCAAATCGCGCGTGCTACACTTGTTTCGTTGGTTGAGTATATGGGTACCTTGCCACTCATCATTGGCGCCATTGTCGGGGACTAAGTGTTTGTGCGGTGAATAGAACATAAGGGATATCACTCACATCGTTGTGAGCCTTAACGAACCTTCGGGTTAATCAATAGAAAAATTATATAACGGTGAATTTAGCACACCAATCAAAATGCCTTCTTCTCATAAGAGCAACTCACCACCTAAGGACCACACACGAGACAGTCGACAACATAAAGAACATAACCAAAATCAGCCAAGTCCTAAACAATATAAGATGACATATACTCATCCCGATGAGTATATTCCTAACTTTACTTTTATTCTCCATCAGGATGAATAGCTGTGGTGGAGAGACTTGCAAGGTAACATTGTGTTACCCCCAGATCGATCAATCTCTCACATGCTTTTCCATGCCTTGGCACAAATAGGCATGACCGAGCTATATGTTGAATACGTTGCGGAAGATTTTGACATGAGGGATTATTATCCCACAGATGCCCAACGTATGAGAGACTTAAGGCAAGAGAGCCAACATGCACTGCTGAAGGGCAAGGTCCTGCACGTCCTTAGTGAAATAGGAGATGAGGAACCCCTTATCACGAGTTCATTAGCAAACGATGTTCCCCCTCCTAACGATGATGAGGAGGTTGGGTATTAGAACCTACGATCAACGATACATAACATTAGTTCTGATGCTCGTGAACAACAATTGTTCACGGAGGGAACAACCACTCACGCTAAGGACAGGCACTTAGATCATCACCACGATCGGGGCCATAGCAGCTAAAGAGAAGGCAAGAAACATTGTCATGGTGATGGTTTCCCTTCTTCTTCCCCTTCTTCACATCACTCATCCTCTCCTTCCACATCTGGGCACAACCACCATGAACATAAAGGTGAGGATAAAAGTAAAAAGGATGAAAGACCTCGACGTGAAAGTCGAGAGAGAGGATAAGGGCAAGGACGTAGGGATAGTAGGGAACGACGAAGAAATCATAGGCGTCATGAAGGAGATGATCATGACGAGCCCCTACTCACAACCTGAATTATGCTTGACATAACAGAGGCAGTTAGGATTCCCACAAGGCATTTAAAATATAGCTGGATCAAACGATTAGACATGAATAACATCCCACGATTTGAAGGGGGATACAATGCTGATCTGCAAAATCATTTACAGGCATTCCACAATGCCTGTGCCTTGCAGAATATAGAAAATGAGTGGCAAAAGCTTAAGTTATTCCCAAGGACACTCACTAAAGAAGCAGAGAGCTGGTACTGGTCCTTAGAACTGAAAACCATCAGGAGGTGGAGTACGATGCTAGAACTATTCAACAAAAAGTATCAAACGTACTCCAGAGTGTCCAATTTGCATAAGCAGATCCAAGGCTAGAAGTAAGGTACAAAAAAACCCTTGGATGCTGCCATGGCCCACTATTATACATTGTTACATCGTTGCCCGGGCCATGGGTATGCTCAGCGGGATCAACTTCGCCACATCGTGGATGGGCTAAGGAATGAAACTAGAAGAACCCTTGGGACTTACGCCCAAGGGAGACTCTCACAACTTAGAGCCCATGAAGTACATAGCTTTTTGGAGCAAGTAGCAAATGAAGAAGGTGAGCTACAAAAAAGGGAAAGTACGGAAGAGTACAACTGTGATCCCTCCCTTTGAAAGAAGGGAGTGAAATTTTGCGATGAAGAGGATGAGTCACCAATCGAAAAGTTGGTGAATCAGAAAACTTTGTCAATCCAAAAATTAACAACCGAGGTATCAGCCAAAGTAGACCAAATGTGGATTCCTTAGACTCAAGAATTGAAATAGTCTTGAAAATTGTAGAAGAGTCTAAGGTAGAACAATGTAGTGACAAATGTAAGAAAAAGTGGAGAGATTTAGGCCCTGCACATAACAAGGGTAAGGGAAAAATCACTAACTCCGATCTGGCTAAGGATTCTGACATAAATGATGATGGTGGATGTGAGATTTTCCATTATGACCATCCTAAGGGATGTTGCCCCATCATCTCACATCTACAGGAGTCTGGGGTGTATGCGCTTAATCCAAGACTCAACCAACGACAAACACCCCGTAGGTTACCTTATCCACAAGGTAACCTAAGGCAGTTCCACCAACCACTAATGTATTATCCAAGTGGAACTCCACCACAGCCCATCATACAGCATCAGCAGTGGCAATACCCACAGTCATGGGGGATTCCATCACCAAAACATCAGTACCCTTACCGTTAACCTAATCCTTATGGTTATTATGGGCAGCAACTGATTTCCCCCAGTGACTCTATGGGTCACATAAACCCTCCATGTTACTACTAAGTTCAGGAGTATTTTAGGACTCCTTCTCCTTCGAGAAACGCTCCATACCCACACTATCCTCCAATTCCATCTGCATCTCTTGTGCCAATAGCTCCACCACCAATTGCTCCAACAAAGCCTAAAGTAAACCCCATTCAACTGTGACAACCCAACACTGTAAGGGCTCCCAATCCTCCAATATCAGTTGGTTCTAACAATCATACACCAAAAAGACCCTTCCTTAGGATCAACAATCCAACTAAGCCTTCGCCATCACAAGTGGTTGAGCATCCTAACACCCCCATACCAAATAATGTTTCGGGAAACCCTCCGACACAGAAATCGCATCCAATGCATACAGTTATGTTAACACATACAGTAACTGACTGGATCAAGGTTGGCCACCTTCCAAATAAATTATCGAATCCAGGAGTCCCCCTAGTTTATCTCCAAGTCACTGGGAATGAACCCCATAAGGCTCTCCTTGACTCGGGTTCCGGGGTCAACTTAATCTCACAAGAACTGTATAAAACCTGGAACCTACCTTCACTCAAGAAGAGTAATGTTAGCCTAGAGCTGGCTGACCAATCCATCACTGTTCCTTTGGGATAGGTTGAGGACATTATTACCATTATCGGTGGATGGTCATATCCAGCCGATTTCCTAGTAATCTAGATAAACAATGACAAAGGAGATTTCCCAATTATAATGGGAATGGCATGGCTGAATACAATTAACACACGCCTAGGAATTCTCAACCTTTCTCTAGAAATATCCAAGACAAATACTTTTGAAAAAATTGAGAGGAAGAGAGTTCCATACATCGCATATAGTGACACAAGGTGTCATTACGTGTAGAAATCATGGGTGATGCAAAGTTTAACATTGCCTGCATGCAATCAGTGTGCACAGGATGTTGACATCCAAAGGTGCCTATACGTGACAGCCACACAACAAGAAAACACCCAGGGGCTGATGGCTGATAAAGAGAGAAACTCGACAACCTGCATGGAACTAGCTAAGGGAATAACTAGTGCTTACATTGAAAGCATAGACATACTAGAGCAAGTCCGTTGCCAACTTCTAGCCCTTAACTCCGAAAACATCAATTGGGGAAAGTTGGAGATTCCTGAGGAGTTTAAACAAGAGCCCCTCGATTTAAAACCATTACCCACCAGTATGGAATACGTGACCCTTAAAAATGGAAAATCGGTGATCATTAATGCAAAGCTCGTGCCTAAGCAAAAAGAAAGTTTGCTGAAGGTAATAAACAAGTGGTCAACAGCCTTTGCCTGGTCATACCCTGAACTAACCGAAATTGATCCTAGGATATGCCAGCATAGGATTTACACAGACCCCTATATGAAGCCTTGCAAACAATCCCAGACACAATTGAACCCAATTCTAAAATAAATAGTGAAAGAGGAGCTAGAACAGCTTCTCAAAGCGAGGTTCATTTACCCTATAGCTGATAGCGAATGGGTTAGTCCTCTCGTCATCGTACCAAAGAAAGGAGGTAAATGGAGGGTATGTATAGATTTTAGGCTATTAAATATGGCAACATTCAAGGATCACTTCCCATTGCCATTTTTTGACCAAGTCTTAGACACTATAGCAGGGCATGGCTATTATAGTTTTCTGGATGGATATAGTGGGTACAACCAGATACGAATTGTGCAAGAACACCAAGCCAAGACAACGTTCACCAGTCCTTGGGGAACATTTGCATACAAAAAAATGCCCTTTGCCTTGTGCAATGCACCTGCCACGTTTCAACAATTAGTTCTAAGCATTTTTCAATAGCAAATAGGTAATGGAGTAGAAGTCTTCATGGATGACTTCTCCACTTATGGAACGAGCTTTGATCAAGCCCTCGACTGGCTAGAGCAAGTGCTAAAATGATGTGTTGAAACCAACCTTAAGCTCAACTCACAAAAGAGTCATTTAATGGTTCAAGAGGGCGTCATACTAGGGCACAAAATTACACAATCAGGAATTGAGGTGGACCCAGAAAAAATTAAAGTCATCCAAGGAATTACCCAACACCCAGAGACTGTTAAAGACATTAGGTCATTCCTTGGACACACTAGCTACTACAGGAGGTTTATCGCGAACTTCTTCAAAGTTGCCAAACCATTGGTAGAATTAATGAAAAAAGATGCACCATTTGAATGGACCAGGGAATGTGAATGAGCATTCCAAACCCTCAGATAGAGGCTTGTGGAAACTCCCATTCTACAAGCCCCTGACTGGTCCAGGTGGTTCCATATCATGACCAATGCATCTAACTATACCTTAGGAGTTGTACTGACACAACTAGATGAACAAAAGTGACCTTATTGCATCCACTGTGCCAGTAAAAGTATAACGGGTGCATAACTTAACTACACAACTACAGAAAAGGAATTAATGGTTGTAGTGTTTTCACTGGATAAATTTAGACACTATGTATTGGGTTAGAAGGTATACATCCATACAGACCATAGTGCAATTAGGTTCCTTATGAACAAGCTAATGGTTAGCCCACGTATTATACGTTGGTTGGTGATTCTTCAGGAGTTCGACTTAACCATAGTAGACCGTAAAGGCACCGAGAATGTAGTCGCTAATCACCTCTCTTGGTTGCGGTGGGACAACAAAGAGGATGAATACGCTATATCTGACCATTTTCTTGATGAAACCTCTTTGCTGGTGTAGTAAATAATCAACCCATAGAAATCAATTGGTATAGTAGCATTCTTACCTATCTCGCTTCCCAACAAATACCACAAGAATTGGACTTTAGGAAGAAACAACAGTTTCTTCACAAAACCAAGTACTTCATGGAAATCAAGGGATAACTTTATAAAGTCTACCCTGATGGCTTGTTTCGATGGTGTGTACCTGATCAAGATCAATTAAAAGTTCTCTAGGATGCTCATAAGGGCCCCTGTGGGGGTCATTATGCTGGGAGATGAACGGCTACTAAGGTTCTGCTTGCAGGATATTATTGGCCGACATTATTTTGGGATGCCCATCATTTCGCCCAATCCTGTGAATGCTCCCAATGTGATGGGGGAATGACTGCTAGAATGGAGGGTCCACAACAATGGATTCAGCCTTTAGAACCCTTCGATATTTGGGCAATAGATTTTATGGGACCAATTACACCAATGTCCAACGGAAAAGTATATATAATCGTTGTTGTTAATTACTTAACCAACTGGGCTAAAGTAGCCGCTGTAACAAACTGCACATCATCTACAGCTGCACAATTTGTACAACAACAAATCATTAACAGGTTTGTTGTGCCACGTGCACTCATTTCTAATAATGGAACACACTTTACGGGTGCAACCTTTCAAAAACTGATGCAACGCTTAGGGGTTGAACATAAACTAACCACACCTTACCATCCCCAAGCTAATGGGCAAGCTGAGGTTACTAATAGGGAGATTACAAGAATATTAACATGAACAATTAGCAAATTTAGGCGAGACTAGAGCATGAAATTGAACGACGCTCTTTGGGTGTATCGTTCCACTTGGAAGCTCCCTACAGGCTATTCCCCCTATGAGCTAGTGTATGGGAAACTTCCAAAACTCCCCATATAGAATGAGCTCTGTACACTATCCATGGCTTGTGAACTTCACCTAGATCTCAACCTAGCACAAAAACAACGGTTAGCAACTTTGAATGTGTTAAACGAGAATCAATTGGTTGCACTATCATCAAATGAGTTGCACAAGGCACACAGTAAATAGCTTCATGACTTAAGGATCCGAAGGTTTAGATATCAACCCGGAGATAAGGTCCTTTACTGGAACCCCACACATGTAACCCAATGTACAAAGTTTCAAACCTTGTGGGAAGGATCTTACACTATTCATAATACCTTCCCCTCTAGATCCATGATGATATAGAAGCATGACAGCCTGGATAGAAGGTTATTGGTTAATGTACAACAAACAAAACCTTTCCGTGAATCCGCAATAGCCAATGCAAGTTCCACCTCCACCAGCGGGCAACCTCGCTCATTATTTCAGATCTCCCCCTTACAACTCAATCATGGGGGAGATGGCCATCTATGCTAATCATATGGGGCCCTCATTTCTTTTAAGTTTTTGTTTTACACGTTCTTGTTTTACAATGTTTTTATTTTACACATTTTTTTTTACAAATTTCTTTAACTTTTCTCGTTTTTGTTTTACATCATCGTTATACTTTCTCAATTTTTGTGTATGTGTGTAATCCACCCTATAAGTTTATCTCATAATAAGCGTTCTTCATGATGGTATGAACTGTTTTCATATTGATTGCTAATGTTTGGTTTTTACCTTTAAGTCACAATGTTGATACTAAGGTATGTTTCTTTTGATGTGATAGGCAATGAGTTCACTTCATCCATCCATCCACCAATTTCTATGAACTCTCTCAGCTTGGAAATGTATAGTCCCTTTCTAATAAGAACTTTAATCATCGGTGATTGGGCATTTTTCAAACTAAGGAAGGACTCACAAATTGAAAAGGGTGTGACTTCAAGGGAACTTGATGCTTTTGTGTTGGTCATTCTCTTAGGTGCTTGAATGTTTCTTCTTGAGTTTTCTTGCAGTTCCAATGTCACCCAATTATCGAAAGCTAAGACAATAAAAATAAGAATTCTTTCCATGGTGTGGTTCATAAAAACACAAAACACAAAAAAAAATCAAGTGAGAATTCAAAGCACACCCCTTAGATAAATAAACTTAGGCTACAAGCACTAGTTATGGAACCAAAAATGTTCCCTCTAACTAAGGTCCTTCTTGCTTCCCATTCTCTCCTTTGTTTCGTCGAAATGGTGGTCTCTTGGGGGATGCATTCTTGTCACTTCAAGAGGATGGTTTAGCCAAATGCATTGATGCAAAGTCACTGGATGTGGTTGGTTTGAGGCTGGAGTTGGAATGAGCCTTGCTAAGTTACATTAATCATCACACACACAAGGGGTTGTACACCACCTTGTTCTTGGGATTCCATTCCATTCTCTTCTCTCCATCCTTCTCTCCATTATTCATCTCATTGTCGGTTGTATCATTAGTGTATATATTATGGTTGATGCATTATTTTCTTTTTGGTAAATTCTTGCCGTTAAGACTTTAACTCTTGTTCCAAATGACATTCTCAGGGCCTACGAACTCTTTGAATGTGGGCCTGTCAGGGTACTAATGGCATGCGCCTACTTTGGGGAGGACCCACTGACATTCCTATTTGGAATCTTAGTTAAATTCTTTCCCTTACCATTTTGTAATTAATTTTAGTTTTGTTCATTTCCATCTTAACATCCATTTCATTGATGCCATAGTTGTCCCTTTTTATCTATCTTTCTTAATCCTTTTCTTTCTCCATTCTAACGCTACCGGAGGTTCACAATTAGTCATGGGGGTACAGGGCCTAATTTTTTCGATTTTCTCCTAGCCCCAAAATTTTTGATTTTCTTCCTAACCCCTACACCTTCGGTAGTCATCAGTAACATATTCCCATATCCATATCAGCAATATCACAACCTAGCCAATGGACTTACATTGAAGCAAGGTATCAATTACATGATGATTCAATTACCCTTGCTAATATACGATTGTGTTTTATGTGTAGATGACGGACATGCAACAACGAATTGGATCTGGAGCAAACATTTGGAATGGAGCAGTGTTGAAGCAGCTATGCAAGGATCAAGATCAATGGTGCATTTATAGATGGACAACGAAGGTACAATCTTGGCGTTGGCAATAGCAACACTTCTTTCTCTCTTTTTCTCAACTGCCAACTAAGGCCTGATGTCATTGTAATAAGGTGTTCATCCTTGTTGTTATGAACACCAGTTTTGTAAAGTCTTGTAATAATGATACGTTCACATGTCATCCCATTAGTTCCATTTCCCTCAATAATTCCATACCTACCTGATATTATTGTAAGGAACTCGAGGATGAGTTTTCATTCAGTCATGGGGGTATGATGAGACACGATATCACATGCACCGCAATATCGCATACGTGATATCGCGGCTGTCGCGATATCGCATACGTGATATCGCGACAGTCGCGATATCGCATCCCATGCGATATCGTGTACGCGATATCATGTCATCCCCTACGATATCACATATGTGATATCGTGGTTCGTCACCAAATCTATAAATAAGAGGCGACACTCCCTTCATTTCTCATCCAAGGCTAGAAGTAGGGAAACTCTGGCAGTTTGATCACTCCAAAGATAGAATATTTTTCATGTTCCCACAGTAGGAGTCCCCAAGTGAACGGCTCTTTATTCGAGCAGCTTTGTACCTGATCGCAAGTTGTGTACGGCAATAAAGATGAGCTTTGTGGATAAACCTTGCAGTGCATGGAATAGGTTTATTACATGTTATTTCCTACCTGTTATTTATTACATGCATTAGCACAACATGAGTACGACTTGGTTATGAGCATTGATGAATGTGTACAGCTAACCAAGGAATCAGCTACTCATCGCGATTAGTCTCTCTTACCCTCAACTCCTAGAATACGAGATGAGTACGACTTGATTACGAGCATCTACGGGTGTGTACGGCTAGTCAAGGAATCGGCTGCTCATCATGTTTAGGCTAGTTAAGTTCCTCAGTACAACCACTTTGAGCATGTGGGTTACATGTGGTGATCCCAGTAACGATTAGCATTTGGTAGCAACAATTGCATAGTTTAGGGTATGTACGGCAAGTGGGAATGGATGCTGACGCTGGTTAATTTAGACTTAGGTCCTTAGTTAGAGTTAGTTAGTTTCTCAACCCTTCACCTCATAGCATAGGAGATAAAACTAGAAAAGCTATAAAAATCATATACCTCGGACTTACTTAACCATACACTGTGACAACAATAAGTAAGTCTGGGAAGACAACGAATGATTAACCCAAAGTGTTCCATGGGGCATTTAGCCATTTAGTCTGCAGAGTTCGACTGGATCGCACATGCTACGCTCGTTTCATATGGTTGAGTGTAGGGATACCTCGCCACTCATCACATATGGTTATGATATTGTTCAACATATTATTCTAAAGTGAGGCATATGGATTAGTAAAAATATGGAAACTAAATCTAGGCTAGGGAAATTGGTGTCTAACTCTCAAATTTTCATACACATCTTAAACTCACATATCCACTATTTGGATTACCAAGTATTATGCTACATGATGAACCAAGCAATAACACTATTAGGATTACCAAGTGAATGCATGTTTATGATTGAAATAAGTTGTACTCATTCTACCAATGATCAATATGCATTGAAATGTAAACATTAACTAATTGCATAAAAATTAAATGACAATTGAAGTAAATTTAAACTAAGTTTTAGTGCTACACTGAATAGGAATCAATCTCAATCTTATTGCTAGTTATGAATTGTGTCCATGTACATTGCCATTTGAATAAAACATCATACAATTAACTCAAATTCATACTATAGGTACTCACTAACTATTTTAAGATACAAATACAAAGTGACAGAGTTTCAAATGGGCTACTTAATACAATAGTACCATAAATGTAGTAGGTAAACCATTTTTATAGGCATTTATTGCAATTATGATATTGTAGCCTAGCCTATGAAATCATAGATGCAATATCATAGCTAAATCATGTAATTTTTATTAATTCCAAAATAAGGTCTATGCTAGCATTTCCCTAACAAAATATCATCTTACCCTTAAGCTTTTTGATATACAACATATAATTTTTTATTAATTGGTTAGTTAAACTTTTACCAAATGGTTATCTATTTCTCTTTAATTATCATGTTGGCTATTTTGCATTTATAAGTACTCTTAAAAATTAATGTATAATTATCATGAATAATCTAAGATACATATCAAGTATTTGAGCTAAATCTTAGATAATGTCTAACTAGCTTCAACATGTATAACATACAATGAGACTTACACTATAGTATCCATGTGTTCTACGATGCTATAAAATAAGGATGAATTATATCAACATAAATGTTTATTGTTACCTTGGAACTTATGATAGAATCAATTACACAAAAGTTAACATCTTCAGCATACAACATTAAATCTCTTTTGGTAGCAAATATGTTTCTGTACAATTACTTTTTGTAAAGAATATTCTAATTACTCCCAACTTCTTCTATTGATGCTGAAATGTATGCTTCTTTTATTGATGCTAAAATTTTTGTTACTTCTCATAATATAGACCAACATGTTGTCAAGCAAAAATTTGCGATGCCTTCTTATAGTAGCACTATTAACATTAGGTACGTTCGTTTGCTCTTTTTAATGATGTATATGAGTCATTCATCCCTAATCTTAAATGACAATATTTGCTAATTTAAATTTTTAGTTGCTTTTCTGATAATCAAACTTTTACTTTACAACTCAATGATGTGATACAATAGCATAATGTTCAAGTTACTCATGCTAAGTACTATTCTCTTTTTTTCTACTTATTGAGTTAGGTAATGCTTTAATGGTGTAGCATGCCCTACATATAGGATCATTCATACATAAGCATGTAGTGTTGATCATTCATAAGTGAACTTTAGATTTTAATATTCAATTTGAAGAATATTCTAAAGGTCTATGTTTATTCAAGATATTTAATCTTTCATTAATTTTTTAAAAGGTTAAGTACCAAATTCTTAGTATTCTTAGCCTCATTAGGCATATGAAATCTCTTATCATACCATTTGATTATCATGGAAGTGTCTTTAAATTAGTATTATTAATTATAGAAAGGAATTAGTATTGTAAGCACATGGGAAGACTTACATTCAACGAATTAAATATTATAATCTTCCTCATTTTTACAACTCTTGTCATCATGAAAAATATTTATTTAATCAATGACTTTTCTTGCTCCAAAATAATGTTGAAAAAATTAATATGCTAACATTGAAGATACAAAAAAATAGTTAAAGTTGTGGATATGAAAAATCAAATATATATCAATGATAAGAATAATCAAATGATAGTAAAGAAACCAAAGAAAATAGAAGCTTTTTCAAACATTTTTACTTTTACTAAAAGAAGTATTAATCAATCCAATTAGATAACTCATAAGGCAAATGTATCCTCATCAAGTAAGATCAATGTTAATTCAAAGATCATAACTAATGTTAACAAATACCTTATAGCTGATGGTAAAGAAAGAATGTCTATAACTTTTCTTAGTAGCTCATAATTACTACAATGCTAGGAAATGTATATCCATGACCATCATTAACCATGCTTATGTGTCCCTT
>MNCI01027012.1:148987-301003 GCA_015680685.1 Gnetum montanum
GTAAATGTTGATTTGGATCTAAGTCATAGCCTCCTGAAAATGTAGGAAAGTTGTTTAAATTGAGCCTGGGTAGTCGGCTCTCTTTACTATGCCTACATGAGATTTGAATAGCCTCTTGTATTAGCGTTAAGCTCTTAGTGGCCAGCAAGGGTTCATCATCACTAAATAGGTTGTGAGTTTGTAAGCTGGGATGATGCTGCCTTTGTTTATGTTGGCGTTCTTGATTTTCTTTGTGAGCTCGATCTTTAGTTCTACGCCGATCCCTTGAAAGATAGTCATTCATGTCATAATTTGATGTTAAAGGAGTAGAGGAAGAGAAGGAATTGTAAAATTTGTTATGACTTTTGTAAGTCTTCCAGTCATCCCCAAGTAAGTTCTTGTTAGTTATTGAGAAGGTCCTAAGCCTTTTGGGCCTTCTCGTTCTATGGGATGTCTCATCCTCACTAGAGATGTCAGAGTTGGATGACGAGAGTCTTTGAGTATCATTGGGGTGTTCTTAAACATAGGAGACTCCTGCATAAGGTTGCGCACTCCAATATTCACTATCATATACTTCATTGGTTCTCCAATGAACTTCCTCACTAAGTATGGCGTTATTTTCATCTTGTAGGAGAGACATTGTTTAAAGTGGTGTGTGAATTTGAATGTGAATTTTTATAATTATTTCTTCTTTCTAAGAGATATATCGTTAAGTTCTATACAGCGACCTTGTATGATATAACTAATCTAGATAACTAGCACCATCCCCGGCAACGAAGCCAATGATGAGTGGCGAGGTACCCCTACACTCAACCATACGAAACGAGCATCGCACGCGTGATCCGGTCGAACTCCGCAGATGGACTAGTTATGGTATCTAGATAGTTAGCCTTAGGTCGCAGTTCGTTGTCTTCCCATCTAGACTAGTTTTGCATATGTCACGTATGGTTTAGTCTAGATGAGGTGTATGATGTGCTCCTAATCTAATGCTACTCCTGAAGGCAGTGGAAAATAATACTAACTAAGCTAAGCTAAGAGGAAAAGGGTAAGAAAATCTAATCTAGCCTAAGTGCGACGAGCAACCGATTCCTTAACTAGCCGTACACACCTGTAGATGCTCGTAGCTAAGTCGTACTCACACCGTGCTGTGAAAGCAATAAATAACATGAAGTAAATAACAATAAAATAAACTAAGTGAATGCTGCAATGATGAAGTAATCTCGATCTTTATTTTCGGTCATGTGCATGTCCAAGTACGACACACTTGAATAAAGACACCGTACAATTACATTCATCACACTGCGGGCAGACACGGGAAAAATTCTAACTCTGGAGGGATCAAACTGCCAAAGCTTCGCTACACTAAAAATGGGATGTGAAATGAGGGAGAGCTGCCTCTTATTTATAGAAATTGCGGCTGACTACGATATCACGTACGCGATACCCATGATACAACGTGGGTGCCTTAACGTGGCCGCCAGCACTATGAGCAATTCATGTCTCATCAAGCACCAAAGTATTCTCTTGGCCTCCAAATGGGTGACTCAATGTATTGAAGGAGATGAAGCTTGGAAGATCTTTTTTAGGCATAACATCTCTTGTCTTGGTATTCATCATAGATGCCAAATACTCATTGGAGCAACTGGATCATTAGTGAAGGCTCTCAGAAGATCAAAGGTTCTTTCTGGTTTAAGTAAATTTCGTGGTGTTGGAGCCAACTTAGAGGTTTTTTGCAATGGAAACCCTCTCCAGATAAGCTTGCACTCTTTGTCAACACACTCAATCTGGTGGTCCCCTATTTTTAAAAAGAATGGAGGTTTTCTTTATGATGAATTCTCTCATAGAGCCAATCGTTTTGCATATCACAATCTCCACCATATTGATCAATTATATACTGTTAGAAATGATTCTTCTACCCTCTCTTGGACACAAGCGAAAGTAAAATGGGGGTTTCAAAGACAATATATTATCATTTACCAACACATAGAGCAAGTTCTTTCAAACTTTGTTGTGCATAAGTTGCATACTAATACTCCTTGGTATGAAGATTGGTTTTGGCCTGACGGTTCCCCTCTTCACTCTTTACGCATCTCTAAAGCCAAATCTTGGTTTCATGCGCAGGCTTTTCAATTCTCCACTCTAAATAGACATTGGAGTTTACATCTTGAGGACCACCAGTGGAAAACTATTTTTCTTTAGATTTGGACTGCTAAGTCCCAACCTAAGCATCATTTCTTTTTTTGGTCCTTGGTTCATCAAGGTCTTCCCGTCGGACATAGGCTTCATTTCTTAGGAATTGATCATCCTAAATGCCCCATTTGTAAAGCGGATGACTCTTTTCAACATGTCTTTTGGGATTGTTCATTCTCTCAATCCATTTGGAAATGGTGTCAATCTCTCCAAGTCTTCCTTCCTAATCATTCTATTAGTTTTCCTCAATGTATCCTTCAAGATGATTTTGTTAAGCGTCACCTTCAAAAAGCCTAGAAAATCCTCTTATTTGAGATTATCTTCTTTATTTGGAAATGTCGCCTAGATGCTTGGTGACAAAACACAAACTACAATGAATTTGACTATGGTATGAAATGCTCTATTGCTAGTATTGTTTAACTTCAATGTCGAGAACTAGGCTTTATCAATAATATTACCTTTTTCTAATTGATTTCTCTTTGAATTAGTTGTATTGGTCTCCTTCTCCAACTGTCGTCCCTGGGGGTGCGATAAGATTTTGTCTTGTTGCAGGTGACTGGGGGGTCATCTCGCAACATTGGGCTCTATTAAGGTTTTGAATTTAATTTTTCTTCTCCAGCTTGTAGCTCACCTTAACAACACCCCACACCCCCCCCCCCAAAATAATAAGTAGAATACCGATATGTTCTAAGAATAATAAATAAGAAGTTAAATGTTTAAGTTTTATTTCTTTCAAATTTTTACTATCATTTTATAAATATACTTAGAATTTTAAAAAAAATCTCTAACATGCATGATGATGTATGAATGTTCACCATGCATGATGCTACACATCAATAATGAGCTACTAAGGAAGACTATAGTCTCTTCCATGTTTTTATATATTAAATGGAAAATTAATAATCATACATAATATATACCACCATTTTTCTAAAAATATGTGTATCTTACTTTACTACAAATGTTGGTGTTTTATCATAGCTTTCTATTGTTACCTCAAATCATTTTGTTATTTTAAGTTCAAGCACTAATGTTGAAAGTGATGTAAATGTTTTTAAGGTTGGGATCATTCTCCTTAATAATAATTATTTTTCATCTTTTGATTTTAAAATATGCCTATAAGGATGTACACTTGAATAGGTTTCTACAAAATTGAAAAATATTTTATTTACATTTTCTTTAGTATTATCTACTTAGTGTTTAGCATGTGGTCTACACTTGGAATAAGGTAAAAATATAGGGAGGTTTTAGACCCCAAAAATGAATAATAATATTTAAAAAATTCAAAGTACAATAGATAAACAAAGAGAGAGTATAAAGAAAAAACCCAACATTTTTAAGGATATCTTTTCAAGTTTTCATCTTTACAATGAATCCTCAAATATCTCACCTCTAAGGTAGGAAAAGGATCAAGCCTTGTTCTTGTTTAGAAGAACTCTTATGGGTTCTCTCTTCTTATTAAAGGGATTCTTATAAAAAGAAGAAGAAAACTCTTTTTAAATAAAAAAGAAAGATTCAATTAGAAAAAATGAATAAATAATAAGAAAAGCTAAAAGCTTCTTACCACAAAAAATAGATTAATTGTTTAGTTTTTACTAGAAGCTTTTTTTGCTGGAAGTTATAACTAAAAAGTAACATCTTTGAGAATCTAATATTTGACTCTTGAAGAAAGGTGATAGTTATGCTTTTACTAGTGAAACCCAACTGTGCACCAAAGTTTCCAAATAGAATAGATAACAAGAGATTGAAGACACTTCCAAATGCAAGGAAAGAAAGTAGGAAAAAGAAGTTTATCACCAAAAGTGATATTATAAATGCTTAGTTGAAAATTTGCTATAAATTCTAGACATCCATTTCCATGCATAATGTGTAATAAAACACTTTTGAAAAACATGATAATATAAGTCTTCACTTTAATAAAGAGAACATTGAGGAGAAATAATTTCCATATGTTAAAGGAAAGTGTTGATAAGAAAATCTTGATGAATAACATATCATAAAAAATACAAATTTTTCAAAATTTAGGAATCCTCCATATATCTTCCATTTTTTTCATCTAAGTGCAATGATAATTGCTTTTTCTAGCCCTAATTGATTTTGGTATGAATAAAATCATTCTTGCTAATAATCTTGTATGCAACTTTAGAATTAAAAGAAAAACTCGATCTACCATCCTTCCAAAAAAAATATTTGCAAAAGCTTGATGCAAAGTATTATCAACTTTAAATAAATATTTAAGGCTAGAAATAATTTTTTTAAAAAAATTCTCTTTATATACAAATCATGGAGGCTAGAAGCCTTCTTTCATGTAATTCATCTATCATGCATATTGGTGTGGAAACACCTCTTCTGATTCTTTTTTACATTTCTATAGGTGATATTTGCAGGTTTTAGGCATTGTGAAGATGTCTTGGAGGCTAAGAAGACGTTTTGACCAAGAACTAGGAGGCAAGAAACATCCCACATGTCTAGGAGATGTCTCTACTAAGATCTGGCTTATGACAAGAGACATCTCACATATGAAGGAGACATTTTAGCTTATAGGAAGATATCTCATCTTGCTTAGAGACATCTTAGGAAAGATGTTCTAACTTATAAGAGACATCTCAATTTTTTTAGGGATGTCTCATGCGACCATGAAATTTCTCAACCAAATGTTGGGTTTTGCAGGGAGACATCTATCCAAGCCTAGAGATGACTTATACAATTAGGGAAACTTATAAGTTGGTAGTTCCAAGTTAGGAAATAGTCGAGATAAGATGAGAAAAGATAGAAATAGCTTGTAATCTTTAAGTTGATCATGGAAAAAGGTTTCTAGGGTTCTTGTCTTGAATTTTAATAAATATTTCATGGGTTAGTGGCAAGAGAGCATAGTTTTGAGAGACTGCATGAGTTGATGTGCATCTTTGTGGTTAATTATGGATGTTGGCCTTTGTGTATGTTGTGTATGCTTGTGTTTGGATCTCAGTCCTATCTTTTGAGAGATATTTCATTTGGTTATGAATTGAATTAAGGACATTCATTGTGTGCTTGTAGAGCCTCATGCTCTGCAATATCATTTAGTGTGTGAGTGATTTTGTAATGATTATGGATGGTGGAATCATCATTTTGTAATACCTTTTATCTTAATTAAAGGTAGCTAGTTTTATTATTTTCTAGCCAATTAAATTATCTTTCTTAATATTTTGATATAGTGAGATTGAAAGATTTAGCACAAATGGAGTGACCTTACTTCACATATGTAGATAGGAAGCTATAGTGATACTAACTTTACTTCAAGTAGCACACAATCTATATGAATTAGTATCCCAAGCTCATTCAATAAAAGGAAGCTAACATGTGCTAATTTTCTTAAGCATATCTTGTAAAACTAGGGACCACCACTTGGAGTGATGGTAAGATACTTATTTATCAAGTCATAAGATGTATGTTCACGTTTGGGTGTAGCCACTCAAATGAAGTTATATTTTTGCTCATTTACCATTCTCCTAAAATCCAACCTTGGTAACATGAACATTGAACATTTGGATGAAAATCCTTTTTTATATCTTTTAAAATTTTAATATGGTTGTAATTCCAATATTTATTAAGCTTTCATCTTAGCTTCCAAATTTGTTTAAGAACTAGAGAAATAGAAATAGAAATGGTCTAATGAAAAAGAAGACAATGAAGAAAATTATTATAAGATAAGCTATTATCATTTTTAGGCTTTCTTGCATAAGTCTATTTCTTAAAAGGAGCATCCAAACATCATCTTTATCAATGCACTTTGCAATCCATTTTTTTGGCATCAAGTCCTCCATCTTTCTTAATACTAGCACAAATATCCCAAATAGCTTTAGAAAAGCTTTTTTCTATGTTACTTAAAAGAACAAGAAAACTAACAAATAATATGACCAATTATATTATAAGATATGTTTAAAGATACCCAAAAACTAGAGTAATGAACATGAGTAGATTGAAGCTTCTACTTAATAACTAAAACTTTGCTAGTAAGGGCGAGCTTTTTCTCTTTCTATTTATCAAACTTCTTTTTAATTTTATCAACCACATAATTCCCAAAATTATTTAGATTAGGATCAAAAGAAAATGCCATTTTAACATTTTAAAGAGAAAATATTTTTCAAGATTTTCTAAAGCTTGAGAATAACTTACTCATCAATATTGTCATTACAAGACATACTAGATTTTTACCAAATGATACAAGAGCTTAATAACATGTACTATTCCTTCACTCTAGTTAATAAAGTATTAATATGTTGTAAAGAATTGTTAATCATTGTAAAAAATATCATCTACAAAGTGCATGTTAAGTGTTTGCACACTTTGATCATCAATTGAAATTTCCTTAATAATATTCCTCTACAGATCATAATGCAAATTATGGGAAAGAAATTTTGCAATAATAATAAAAAAGTACGAAGTAAGAAAATAAACTTTACAAACTAATTGATGAAAAGAAAAGGTGAAACTAAATCCAAAATTTGTAGCAACATCAACATTACCACTATTAAGCAAGGTATAGATAAGATAAATAAAATAATCACCAAATCCTAGTTTACAAAGAAAATCAATAATGAAATTTCTTTTAGTCTTGTCATAAGCTTTAGCATAATCTAACATACTAAAAAGCAACGTTCTAGTTAGTATCAGAAGCCCAATTGATGAGTGGCAAGTAGACCCTATGCCCAAATATACAAAATCACTAAGCATTCACATGTGATCTAGTCAAATTCCATGGACTTATAGCCTTCTAAGTACACTCATCTCTAGGAAGTGAAACTAACTATTGCAATCATTATCTTGCCCATTACACTTATGAAATGCAAAGGTATGGTTAAGTGCAACTAAGGCATATGATTTTTATCATTTGTTGTGTTTTGTATTCTAAGTCACTTAAGAATAAAGAATAAGAAATAAATATATTTTATTACTAATTTAATCTAACTAGCTAACATTTAACTAATCCTAACATAAGCATCCCTTCTCACTTTCCGTACAAATCCTAAACACATTTAATGCTACTGCATTACCGAATGTTAAGTGGTGCTGGGATTACCAAGCACCAAGCATATGCTCGAAGTGGTTCTACTTATGTGCTTAATTAATCAATCTTTAATTTAGCTTAGTCTAGCTTAGTTTAGCTTAATTATTTTTGTTGCTTAAAGCATCAAAGGAAATTGCTTAAACTATGAAATGCATAAAAGAAATAATTAATCTATTTCAAAATGTTACAAGGTTTATCATAAAGCTCATTTTTATTGCCACACACACTGTCATGCTCAGGTATAATAGTGCTTGAATAAAGACATGTACACTCTTTGACTTCTAATGTGGGCACTTAGGAAAATATTCTAACTTTCAAGTGCAAAAACTACTATATTTTCTCTCCAAGTATAAGACTTATTGCCATAAATGCAGCTAATGAGCAGTTATTTACAGATGAAATATGGAGCCTTGTAGATGGATACATGTCAATGGGTCAAACCCTATATCGATAAGATCCCATTGACAACATCCTATCGACAAGGTTGTGTCAATGGCATCATGTCGATGGGGTCGCGTTGATGGAATCCCATCGACACGGCCAACCATGATGCTTCATCATATCCCCACAACTAAATGAAAACTCATCCTCAAGTTCTTTACAAAATTGGGAAAGGTATGGGATTATTGACACATGAAACAAACACACAAACTACCCGATAAAAACTATGTGCCTAGAGTGTATGATTTTACAATGATTACAAAATTTTGGTGTTTAGGATGACAAAATTAAACATGAGGATAAAACTAACAAACACAATTCCTCAGATGATGTGAAGACATTGGAGAAGATCAGATGGTCCCAAGAAGTGGAGGCTCTGGAGGCTCCAAAGGACCTTCTTCTACTTCAAGTGCATGCAATGTTTGAGGTAGTTGTGGTTGTCTCATAGTAGCTACAACTTCTAGTGGAAGATGAAAGGCCTCCAACAGTGCCTTCATCTTCTCCTCCTTCACCTTGGGATTATTCATGGTCCATGCAACATCTCGAATGTGGGCTAGAGCAAGAACATCCTAAGGATTGGACATTGCTAAGAATAGCTCCTTCAAGTTAACAAACCAAGTAGTGAAAAGTTTACATTCAACATCAAACACCTTGAGAACATTCTACAATACCTAGTATTCATTCATCATCTTGGCCAAGTTCTCAAAAGTTGATCTTTGATTGGTGAATCATGCCTTGAGAACCTCAAGTTCAACATTAACAATCTCAAGCTTATGCTTGCTCTCTTTATGGGTTTTGAACTCTACCTCATACAACAACTACAAGTTGGCCACTTGTTTCTCCAATTCTAACCATGGTTATCTAGTAGTTAGCATTACCAAGTTTGCATAATAGATATTTTCAAGCTCCATATACTCCATAATCTCCTTGATGTACAACTCTTTCATGCAAATTTTCACTTTATTGTAATCATTGAGCCCATCAAAGATAGGCTGCTAGACATCACCTCCTTCCTTGAGCTACTAGAGGGCCTCATTGAATTTTGCCTTTGCCATTTGGATGCCTTTTTCATTGATCTATTTCTACAGACTAACCTAATCTCTGTAGTTATTTTTAACTCTCTTAAATTTAAGATCTTCTTTCTTCTAGGTGGCTATCTCTATCATAGATTTTTGGTGAAGAGCTTGAACTTCCTCTATGGAGAGATTTCTATCTTTGGCTATCAATCTTCCCAATTTAGTATTCGCTCTTGCTAGCTACTCCTATTGTTGATGGATGAAATCTACCATCTGCTACTTCTAAACATCAACACTCCATATGTGATGATTCTCTACGATCAGGATTTCATTCTCATGGTGCATCTGGACCAAGTCATTTTCAATAGTGTATGTCTTGGCATTGGCCATGGAATAGTTAAAGATGAATGTCTCCTTTGTGTTCTTAACTTGTTTGAACCTATCTTGAATTTATTGAAAAGCTTCATCTTGTGTCAACACAGGGTTAAAAAATGCCAAATTTATAAGGTAGGCTCTTAATTCTACAACCTCCACAGCCAAGCATTGGTTTTGTGCTTGGGCTATTTTGAGTTGCCCTTCTAATATAATGCACTTGCCTCTTACCTCTAGTAACTCCAAATATATTGCAATTATGGTCTCTAGAAGATCAAAGATATCTACAATCGGTTGCCTGGTTCCCACTAGTCAGTCCAGCAACTCCTTGTGCTAGGCTGCACTTAATCTGCTGCTAACTATTCCTATAGATGTCTACACATCTCTAAGTACAAAGATGTCTAGTGTAGACATCGTAGGTGCATTTAATACTTTAAAAATTCTTTCAATAACCACCTTTTCTATTCCTACCCATGGTGTTGCATCACCAAGACAATTGCCTCCTTACCCTCCTCCATTTGCATTGAAAAAGTAGCAGCATTCCTAGAGATTTCTAGGAATTTCTATTGTTGTGAGAAAGATACCATTACCTCTCAGACATTAGGATTTGATCTTTTGGGCATATGCATTCTTTGGGCTAAGAAAATTGGCCCACCTCTCTCCATCTAGCTAATTGTTCAAGCCACTTTGTTAAGTTGAATCATCACTAGGTAATATACAAATGGATCACCACCACTTGTTCCTACTCACTACTCTTGCTCATGTAAGAGTTTCTCTTGGATCTCATGCATGCATTCAAGGGAAACATGAGCCTTTGGTGTTGTTTCATGAGTGGGTTGTGGAGATGGTGGTTGCTACTCTTATTCTTGAATAATTTTGGTAGGCACCTTAGCTTTCATCATTTTTTTCCAAGAGGTGATTGGAGCTCAACGGATGGTATCATTTGTGTAGTGTGTTATGCCTCACCTCTTGCATAATTTTTTGATGCAACATGGGAAGGGGAGTGCCTTCCTTCCATGTTTATTTTCTTTAAATCTCTTCTCTATCTCAAGATAGATCAGTTGTGGAAGGTTAATAGGAAATCAACTGCTTAGAGTGGCACACACATAGGTGGAGAAGGTTGTGATCTTTCTTGGCCTCATCGTTGGATTGACGTGAAAGGCCACAAATTTGAAATATGTGCATTCCACCATGTTGAGCACACCAAAATCCTTACGATTGACTTCATAACATTATTGTGTCCATTCCTTCTTAATGGCAAGATCTACTTGCATGAGGATTTGAGCAAGGTTTGCATTAGTTTTTGGTAACCCAAGGACTTATGCAATTTATTTCACTAAGTAGAACACTAATATGTCCTTGATTTTGACCATTGAACTAACCTACCAATTATTCTAGAATAAGTATGTCTCTCCCATGTATCACTCCCCACTAGAAGTGATTGTGGACCACATGGAAGAGTTTTGCAATTAAGTCATAACTTCAAAAGGTGTCAACTCCAAGAAAGATTTAAAGTTTAATTCTTAAAGCATAGATTTTTGAACCTCCTTATTCGTGATCTACCTAAGGCAGACTTCCATCAAGGTTACCTCAAGGTTTAGTTTTAGTTCAGGTGCCTCATCTTAGTGATACTATTCTATTACAACAACTTCTTTGGGAATTTGTCAAACATATTCCACTTCAGGATCCTCCTAAAAAGGTTTCATTGCATAGGTATTTGCTTGCTCGTGGGCTTGTTCTTGGTCCCTTCCTATTCGTGATCATTTGTCCTTTAGTTGGAACAATCCTCCTTCCTATGTGTGTTTTCCCTTAGGTGCCATTTGTAGTCACAACATAACCAAGGATTAGCATTCAATGTGTAACTTATAACATTTAAGTAACTTTCTCATTGGATGGTTACACTTTAGGCTAAGTTTGGACCATAGAAAATTAATTATTATATCATTATTTTGATTATTTTTAACTTAGAATGTTACCAAAGCTTGTTTGAAAGGTTTAACTCTCATAATTCGATGTTTTAATGTTGGTTTCTTTCTTAAATCTTTGTGAGAGTTGTAAATTTTTCCAAAAAAATTTCCATCAACAACTTAAGATTTGTGGCCCCCATGATGAAGAGCTTACCTTCAATTGCTACAAGGTTGAAGAAAGAAGTGAATTGGACAAATGGTTAGGAAGATATGGCTCTTGGAAAGTTTTGGGCTTTGAAAAATTTAAAAACTCTCCCCTCATTTATGAGCAAATGTGAAAAATGCTAAGTGTTGCTACCTATTTATAGGTGGATGGACCCCTACATCGATAGGATCCTATATACTGGATTCCATTTATATATGCACTCCATCGACAAGTATCCACCTATGGAGCTTATGCCCAAAATTTCCACATGAAATATCTTTAAAAATACGAGTTTTCTTATGAAATTAGTGTCTATGAAGAGCTAGAAAAACCTTGAACATAATGAAATACTTGAAGATGACTTATGAATGCTCAAAAATTGAAAAATTAAAGAATGAACTTTAGTGAAAAAGATGCCTTAAGGAGCACACACTTGGATGCATCGATGGGGCACACAAAAGATTTGATTATGGAAATGCCTAAGGATAAGGAACTTAACTATTCCAACCAAGAGATATGCAAGTGGGTTCTCCGCATAGTAGGCTCATGCCCTTTTTTCCCTTTCATAACCTCAACTAAGGAGTCTATGGGTATCATAGTTGATTAATGGTGATGAAAAGTTAAGGACCAAATCTAGAAGAATCAACCTAAGAATTTTGACACATCAAACTAAGACATTGAATAAGAACATGGACACCTAACAGTGAGGTGAGTTATGAGAAGTATTAATGGATGAGAGAGAAAATGGAATGGAATTCCCAATCATGGTCACATGAAGTCCCTTATGAATTCTATGGTTAAATGACTCGATAAAGCCCATCCTTAGTCCAGATCAAAACCAATACTTTCAATGATTTTGCATCACCACTCTAGGACCATACCACCCCCTTAAGATACAAGAATGCTCCCACAGATCAATCAGTGTTTCTTATTTGATAAGAGAAGAGAAGCAGGAAGTGAGAAAGGGCCTTAGTTAAAGGGGACCTTCAAGCATGGGTAACATGTCTTTCTAGCCCTATAACCAATGCTTGTAGCCCATTATTTTGTCTAAGGTATGTGCTTTGAATTTTCATCATGTTTTTTTTTTTTTTTTNGAAACTACCAGGGTCACAAGTTCATTAAAGTTTTATTAGTGAAAAAGGGACCTCATACTTCCAAAAAAAGGATGACCATAGAGTTGGTTGATGGAAGGATGACATGGACTCACTACCTATTCCATGAAAAAGAAACTTTACCTTAGTAATCAATCATTAAAATTCAAAAATAGAAACTAGACATTAGCAATCAAAAACATTAAGTACAAACTACCATTAGCAAATAGCTACACCATTACTATGTCCTATTGGCAACAAACTACTTTAACAGAAAATAAGAAGAAAAATTCATATCAATATAAAGTAAAATATAAGAAATTGTAAAATATTCAAGAAAGTTAAGATGTACTAATGATGTTGTAAAACAAATTGGAAAAATAACAAAGTCTAAAATAAAAAAAGTATAAAATAAAAAGGTGTAAAACCAAAAAAAAAAAAGTAGAAAAACTGAGGAGCCACTAATATGATTAGCACAGATGGCCATCTCCCCCACAACTAAGTTAAAAGGAGGAGATTTAAAAATTTGAGCAAGGTTGTCCATCTAAGAAGGTGTTGCTTCCACTAGTTTGCTTGGGCTCATGGAAAGGTTTGACTTGTTGTGTGTTGACCAACTACTTTTTGTTTAGTCTCTGAGGTTTGTAGATCAACATGGTCCTAGAAGGAAAGGTTTCATAAATTATATAAGGTCCTTCCCACAACATCTAGAACTTAGTTCATTATGGAACATGTGGGGTTCCAATAAAGGATCTTGTATCTAGGTTGAAATTTCATTTTCCTTATCCTAAGGTCATAGTGTTGCTTATTGAATGCTTTGTATACTTCATTCAAAGACAAGGCCACCAATCAATTCTCATCTAGCACATTAAGGTTGATCAATCTTTCTTTCTATGCTAGGCTAAGGTCAAGGTCAAGGTCAAAGGCTATTAAAATTATACAAAGCTCAGATTGAATAGGAAGAGTTGGAAGTTTTGCATACACCATCTCATAGGGAGAGTAGCCTATAGGAAGTCTTCATGTTGAGTGGTATGGCCAAAGGACATCATTAAGTTTTGTGCTTCAATCTCTCCTATATTTGCTTATTATTCTCATTAATATTTTTATGATCTTCCTATTGGTAACCATTGCTTGACCACTAGCATAGGGGTGGTATGGTATTTTTAGTTTATGTTAAACCCCCAAGCATTGCATGAGCTTGCAAATAGTAGCACCTATAAAATGAGTACAGTTGTCAAAAATCAAGGCATGTGGCACTCCAAACCGATTTATAACATTATGTTGTACAAACCAAGCAATAGTGGAAGATGTATAGCCAATGATAGCTACCACTTCTTCCCATTTGGTACAATAGTAAATAGTGACTACTATGTACACCTTTCCATTTAACATGGGTGTGACGAGACCCATGAAGTTTATGCCCTAGATGTTGAAGGGTTCCAATGGTTGGATCCACTATTAAGGTCCCTCCATTCAAGTAGTCATCCCAACATCTTGTTGATAGCATTCACAAGAGTGGATGAATTAATGATAATCCCTGAAGATTGTGGACCAATAATACCTACTATCAAGATCTTAATGGTCATGCATCTCCCTACATAGTGGTTCCCACAAGGACCCTCATGAGCATCTTGAAGAATGCATAGTTGATCAGCATCAGGAACATACTAATGAACTAGGATATTGGCGCACACCTTATAAAGGTATCCATTGATTTCTAGGAAGTACTTGGCCTAATGAAAAAATAGTTATTTCTTTCAGTTATCCAAGGCTTGTGACATCTCTTGAGTGAGAAAATAAGTAAGGATGTCATTGTACCATGTAGGTGCAATGGGCACCTAGTCATTTCTTACATTAGAAAAGAGGAGTTCATCAAGAAACCAATCAAAGAGTGGGATCTCCTCCTCTTTTTTGTCCCATCGTAATAGAGACAAGTGATCAACAACCATGTTCTTAGTCCCCTTTCAATCTACCATTGTAAGATAAAACTCTTACAAGATCACCAGCCACCATATGACATGGGGGTTCACTGTCAGCTTGTTCATAAGGAAGTGCATGGCATTATGGTCATTATGCACAAACAGTTTGTATCCAAGCACATAGTGCCTAAATTTCTCCAAAGCATACACCACCACCATTAGCTCTTTCTTCATTGTGATATAGTTAAGATATGCACCCACAATTCTTCATCTTGCACAGTGGATATAATGACATTTCTGATCATCAAATTATGTAAGCACAACTCCAAGGCATTCTTGATGCATCCGTTATGATGTGAAATGATTTAGACTAATTAGGTGCTCATAGAATTGGAGTTTCTACAAGATTCTCCTTGAGTTTCTAGAATGCCTTTTTGCATTCCTCTATCCATATGAATGGAGCATCTTCTTTATTAGCTCGACCAACAATTTAACGATCTTAGAAAAATTTTCTATGAATCACTGGTAGTAGCTAGTGTGTCCAAGGAATGACCAAACATCTTTGAAAATTTCTGGTTGGTGGGTTATTCCTTGGATGACCCTAATCTTTTTAAGGTCCATCTCAATCCCTACTTGTGAGATTCTATGCCCTAACATAATGCCCTCCTTGACCATGAGATGGCTCTTTTGCAAATTCAGTCAAGGATTGGTCTTCACAAACCTTTTTAGCACTTGCTTAAGGTAGTCCAGGGCTTTCTCAAATGTAGTGCCATAAGTGGAGAAGTCATCCATAAAGACTTTTACCCCACTACTAATCTGTTGTTGAAAAATGCTAAGGACAAGGCATTGGAAAGTTGTAGGGATATTGCATAAGCCAAATGGCATCTTTTGGTATGCAAAAGTTTCTCATGGACTCATGAATGTTGTTTTGACCTAATCCTTTGGCACAATTTGAATCTAATTATAGCCACTATAACCATCTAGAAAGCTATAATTGCAATATCTAGAGATAATATCCAAAACCTAGTCCACAAATGACAACAGAAAATGATCTTTGGAGGTCATCATGTTCAACAACCTAAAGTTAATACACACTCTCCATTTTACATCTTTCTTTGGCATAATTACAAGTGGGCTAACCCACGCACTATCCACAATTGGATAGATGAACCCTCCCTTGAGGAGTTGTTCAATTTCCTCTTTGATGATCTGCTTCAACTTGGGGTTCAGCCATCATTACAGCTACCACTTTGGCTTGATGAAAGGATTAGTATAAATGTGATGTTGGCATATCCTAAGATCAATCCTAGTAAGTTCAAGATATGACCAAGTAAAGGCTATTGGCCATTTGTTAACCACATTTAGTAGCATCATTTTCTACTCAGGAGCAACGTTGACATTGATTATTACTAGCTTGCCATTTTTTAGGAATGCATACTTCATGTCGGTACGTAGAGCTTTTAACTCTAATGGCTCCTAATTAAAATTATCAAGGATTTTCAACTCTTCCTAATAAGTATCATTAGGTTCATCATTAGAGATTTGGCAAGGAACTTGCTTTAGTTCATCCATGCCTTCAACATAGGCACAAGTTAAGCTCTCAGTTGATTCCATGAAAAGTATGCTACTTTCAAGATCAGCTGTCAACCATTAGATACCCTTCTATTTTGTGGTTGTTGCATACAAGCACTTTTCGATTGCAGATTATCTACACACTATCTACATGCTTTAATTGATGTATATTTAATAGACCATAATTTCTACATATAGTTGCACCCTATATTGCTCTGCATGATGCATGGAACTCTCTTCTTCTCAATCTTTCCAAAAGCATTTTCTTTAGAAATTTCTAGCGAAAGATCTCTAATGTCCATTCATGCATCAATAGTACTTAACCAAGCCCTTCCCATAATTATTGGAAAGTCCTCCTTGCAATTTTCAACCTTGATCACCAAGAAATCGACAAGATAGGGCCACCCACAAATAGTGGTCATAATGTCCTTCAGAAGTCCCAAGGGAATGGTAATGAATTGGTTTGCCAATTCTAAATGAATATTGATCTTTTTGAGAGGAGGTAGGTTCCAGGATTTGTACATTTCGTGAGAAATCAAGATAATACCAAAACCTAAGTGAAGAAGAGCTTTGCATGGTTCATTTCTAGTGATCTGCAAGTAGATGAGGGGACTTCCAAAATCAACTCTTTTCCTAGAAAGGTTTCCAACCTTAATCTAATTAGATACAACATGGGTTAACATGATTATGTAGATCTTAGGAGGTGTTTGGTTTAAAGGGTTCTTGAAAGGAATAGATGTAGAGGATGAAGGAGACACATGGTGACCAACTGCATAAGTTGGTGAGGGCTTTGTAAGGTTATTTGTTTGAAAGAATGGTCTTTTTTCTAGGTCTGGGTTCCAAACCACTTAGTAGAGGAACCAATTGTAAGTTAATAGCCCTAGTAGCATTACATTGCTATGGCTACATAAGAATCTCATCCTACATGGATGAAGCAAGTGATAATTGGGTTGAGGGAGGAGGAACATGTGTTGAAGGATGAGGATGATAAGGGTATGGGGATTCTCCTCTAGGAGATGGAGAATGACTTTTGTAATACTCTAGAGGATAGTAGTGATGTTGAATGAGGTGTGATTGGAAGATTCACACAAATACATGGGTTGTTGAACATAGTACCCATATGGATCAGGCTGTCTATAAGGGTACTATTGCCTAAGTGGTGACATCCCCCATGAATGTGGGTGTTGCCACTACTAGTACTACTCATATGATTGTGGTGGAGCTGCACTTGGATAATAAGCTTGTTGTTGGTGGAACTACCTAGGATTGCCTTGACAATAAGGCAATCTTCTAGGTGGGTACTTACCTTCTCGCTAGCCTAGGATTCAGAGCATACACTCCAGATTCCTACAAGTGTGACATAATAGGACAACATCCCTTAGGATGTTCATATTGGTAGATGCCACACCCACCATCATCATCTGATTCTGACTCCAGAACCTCTTCTACTCTAGTAGCTTTGCCCTTACCCCTTTGGTAGGCATGTTTAGCTTTCTTTTTTCTCCTATGATCATGATCACTACCTTGTTTTTTAGATTCCTTTGTAATTTTCAAAGTAGTTTGGAATTTTTCATCCAAAGATTCCCACATCTTATCCACCTTGGACAAAATTTTAGAAACAAATTTTTGAATCAACAAGGTTTTTTGCTGCACCACTTCATCAAGCGGTGCCTCCCCCTCACTTTCACAAAAACAAACCTTCCTTTTTCTAATGGAAGGATCATGATTATACTTCTTAACACTTTTCCATTTCTTCAATTCACTATCTTCCTTTATAACCTGCTCAATTAGCCTTTGAATCTAGTGGAATCAAATTCTTGACAATCTCCTTTGGGCATAAACCCCAAGGGTTCTTCTCATTTTTGATTGGAGCCCATCTATTATATGGAAAAGTTGCTCCCATTAAGGATAACCATGGCCAAGACATCTATGAAAAAGAGAGTAACACCTACCCATGGTTGTGTCCAAGGGTTCATGTGTTCCTTGATGCCAACCTTGGATTTTCTTTCTTAAATTAGACACTTTGGAGTATGTATGATATTTTTCATTGAATAGCTCAAGCCTTGTACTCCATCTACAAATTAATTTCAACTCCAAGGAGCTATACCAACTTTTTGCTTCTTTTGTGAGTGTCCTAGGAAATAGCATATGTTTTTGTCAATCATTTTCAATGTTCTACAAGGCATAGGCATCATGAAAGGCTTGAAGATGGGTCTGTGGATCTGAGTTACATCCCCCCTTAGATCTGGGGATATTGTTCATATCCAACCTTTTGATTCTACTATATTTTACATGTCTAGTTGGAATTCTAACCACCTCTATGATGCTCAGCATACTTCAAGTTTCCAATAAAGGTTCATCATCATCATTGATGAGTGGCAAGGTACCCCTACACTCAACCATATGAATACAAGCGTTACACGCATTATCCAATTGAACTCCACAATCTAAGTGTCTCGACACCTTATGGAACACTTAAGGTTAATCGTTCGTTGTCTTCCCAGACTTACTTGTATTTTTCACCGTTGTATGGTTAAGTAAGTCTAAGGTATGTGATTTTTATGTCTTTTATCTTTTATCGCCTATGCTAATGAGGGAAAGGGTGAAGAGACTAAGTAACTAACTTTAACTAACTAAGTTCTAATGCCTAGCATCAGTATCCATTCCCACTTGTCGTTCACACCCTAAGCCAATGCAACCTTCTGGGATTACCAAACGCTATTTGTTACTAGGATTACCAAGCGTAACATACGTGCTCAAAGCAATCGTACTGAATGCACTTAACTAGGATTGTTGAGGGTTGAGAAAGATTAATTAACTAATAAAGCATTTAAACAATTAACAATAATTAAAGTCCTCTTTAGCTTAGTCCATGCACTACAAGGTTTACCCAAAAGTTCGTCTTTATTTTCATATACAAACTTGTGCTCAGGTATAATATTTGCTCGAATAAAGATCCATTCACTTTGGGGCTCCTACTACGAGCACATGGAAATTACACTAACTCTGGAATGGAAAAACTACAAGAGTTTGTCTAAGGTCTAGATCTAGATGGAGAAATAAGGGAGAGCTACCTCTTATTTATAGAACTGGCGGCAGACAGCGATATCGTGGGTAAACATGTGATATCATGGCCCATGTGATATCACGTCCCATCATACCCCCATAACTGAATAAAAACTCGTCCTCAAGTTCCTTACAAAATATTGGGAAGGTATGGGATTATTGACTTGAATGGAACTAATGGTGAATGGGATGACATGTGAACGAATCATCATTACAGAACATGACAAAACTGGTGTTCATCACAACAAGAGTGAATACTTTATACAGTTGACATCAAGTCTTATTTGGTAGCTGAGAGAGAAGAGAGAAGAGAGAAGAAATCTGTTATTGCCAATGCCAAGATTGCACCTTTCATTGTCCATCCGTAAGCACGTCATCAATCTTGTTCCTTGCATAACTACTTCAACATCGATCCATTCCAAGTGTTCCCTCCACGTCCAATCCGTTGTTGTATGATTACCATCTGCACACACAACACAGTCTTGTATTAGCAAGGGTAAATGAATCACAATGCAGTTGATACCTTGCTTTAGTGGAAGGTCCATTGGCTGAGTTGTGGTATGGCTGATTGTAGATTCTAGAGATATAATATCAGTGACTACCGAAGGTGTAGGGGCTAGGAGAAAATTGAAAAAATTGGACCAGGACCCCCATGACTAAGAGCAAACCTCCGGTACCAAGAGAATGGAGAAAAAGAAAAGGAACAAGAAGGATGAAGAAAAAGATACAATTGTAATGTTGATGAAATGGATGTCAAGATGGGAATGAACAAAATAGAATTTATTTCAACAATGTTAAGGGAAAGAATTTAACGGATGTACCAAATAGGAATGCTAGTGGGTCCTCCCCAAAGTAGGCTTATGCCCTTAATGCCCTAACAATCCCACATTCAAAGAGTTCATAGGCTCTGGGAATGTCATTTGGAACAAGAGTTAAAGTCTTAACCACAAGAATTTACCAAAAAGAAAACAATGCATCAACCAAAATATACACTAATGATACAATCGGCAATGAGGTAAACAATGGAGAAAGAATGATGGAAAGAAGAGAATGGAATGGAATCTCAAGAACAAGGTGATGTATAGCCCCTTGTGTATTTAATGATTAGTGTGACTTAGTAGATCCCATTCCAAGTCTAGCCTAAAAAAACCACATCTAGTGACTTCACATTAATGCATTCGGCCAATCCATCCACTTGAAGTAATAAGAATGCATCCCCCAAAGAGCCACCACCATTCCGATGAAGCAAAGGAGGAGAGAATAGGAAGTGAGAAGGGCCTTAGTTAGATGGAACATGTTTATTTCAGTTCCATAACCAGCACTTGTAGCCCAAATGATTATTTCATCTAAGGGGTGTGCTTTGAATTATCACTATTTTTTTTTTTGTTATGTGTTTATGCATGAGAACCACACTGTGCAAAGACATTGTTATTTTTATTAGCTCAGCTTCCCGATAATATGGTAATCATCAAAATGGTAAGAAAACTCAAGAAGAAAACATCCAAGCACCCCAGAGAATGGCCAACACAAATGCATCAAGTTCTCTTGAAGCCACACCCTTTTCAATCCTTGAGTCCTTCCTTAGTTTGAGAAATGCCCAGTCATTGATTCATTGATAGTTCTTATTTAGAAAGGGACTGTACATTTCCAAGCCAAGAGAGACCATAGAAATTTATGGATGTATGGATGAAGTGAACTCATTGCCTGTTATATCAAAAGAACCATACCTTAGTATCAACATCATAACTTAAAGGTAAAAATCAAACATTAGCAACCAATAGAAAAATAGTTCATACCATCATTAATAGCACTTATTGGGTGATAAACTTAACAAAATGGATAAGACACACACAAATAAAAGAAAAAGTATAAATGATGTTGTAAAATAAAAACAAGAAAAGTTAAAGAAATTTGTAAAACAAAAATGTGTAAAACAAAAACTTAAAAAGAATTGAGGGCCTCAAATGATCAAGATAGGTGGCCATCTCCCCCATGACTGAATTGAAAGGGAGAGATCTGAAATAACAAACATTTTTTTGAATTTCTTAAAAGTGCCCAACTTCTCCCTATTAATGTCTTTATATTAAGGGTTGAAAGTTGGAAACACTCGTATTCCAATGTATCTATGCTTTCGTTGTGGGTGCAAGTTGCTCCCCCCATTAGTTCCATGCATATTGGTGGGTTGTTCTCTTGATTAGCTGTCAACCAATGGTTGTTCTCTTGTTGTGTGGTTGCTACATACAGGCATCTTTGTATCTAAGTTTCTTGGGCACACCAGTTGCATGTAAGAGATGCTGAGCATTCCTCCATGTCATCACCCTCTGAGTCACTGTATGTGATGCATGGAACTTTCTTCTTCTCGATCTTTCCATAAATGCTTTCCTTAGATATTTTTAAGGAAAGATCATGGATTCCTAGGCATGCATTTATTGTACTCAACCATGCCCTTCCCATTATTATCGGGAAGTCCCCTTTGTTACTGTTGACTTCTATCACTAGAAAATTAGCTGGGTATGACCAACCACATATAGTGGTAACGATGTCCTCCACCAATCCCAAGGGAATAGTGATGGACTGGTTAGCTAGCTCAAGTTGAATATTTCTCTTCTTGAGTGGAGGTAGGTTCTAGGCTTTATACATTTCTCATGAGATTAAATTAACTCCGGAACCTGAGTCAAGAAGAGCCTTATGAGGTTCATTCCTAGTGACTTGGAGATAAATTAGGGGGCGTCCAGGATCAAATAATTTCTTGGGAAGGTGCCCAACTTGATCCAGTCGGTAACAGTATGAGTTAACATAACCGTATGTGTTGAGCTTTGTTGTTGGTTTGAAGGGAGCTCCGAAGCCTTATTTGTTGGAGGAGCATGTACGAACTCAACCGCTTGTGGTTGTGAGAGCTTTTTTGGCTTTTTGATTCTAAAGAAAGGTCTTCTCTTCATGCGATTGTTAGAACCAATAGTGAGTTGAAGGTTTACAGCTCTCGTAGCGTTACGTTGCTGTGGTTGAGTGGGGAGTTCCCCTTGCATTGTTGGAGCGGGTGGTAGTGGAACTATCAATGTAAGAGTGGTGGATGGATTCAGAGGATGTTATGTATGTGGTGTGTCTCCCATAGGAGAAGGAGTCCTAAAATACTCCCGAACTTGGTAGTGACATTGTGGGTTACGTGACCCATAGAGTCACTTGGAGAAACTGGCTGCTGCACGTAATATCCATATGGGTCTGGTTGCCAGTAAGGGTATTGTTGCCTAGGTTGTGGCATCCCCCATGACTATGGATATTGCCACTACTAGTGTTTCCCGATAAGTTGTGGCAGAGTTCCACTTGGATAATACGTTAAGGGTTGGTAGAACTGCCTCGAGTTACCTTGGGGATAAGGTAACCTTCAGGGTGCCTGTCATTTGTTAAGTCTTGGGTTGAGTGCATACATCCCAGACTCTTGCAAATGTAAGATTATGGGCAACATCCCTTAGGATGTTCATATTGGCAGATCTCACATCCACCATCATTGTTTGTATCTGAATCCACAACCTCATCAGTGATAGTCATTTTTCCCTTACCCTTGTTATGTGCATGGTCTAAATCTCTCCACTTTTTCTTATCATGGTCACTACTTCGCTCCTTAGACTCCTCTATGATTTTTAAAATAGTTTTGAACCTACTGTCTAAGGAGTCCCACATTTGATCTACCTTAGCCAACACTTCAGTTGTTAGCTTTTGAAGTGGCAAGGTTTTTCTATTCACCAACTCTTCGAGTGGTGACTCATCCTCTTCCTCATAGAATCTTACTCCCTTCTTTCAGAGGGAAGGATCACAGTTATATTATTCCATGCTTTCTCTTTTCTGTAGCTCACCTTCTTCTTTAGCTACTTGCTCCAACAATCTATGAACTTCATGGAACCTAAGCTCGGATAATCTCCCTTGGGCATATGTTCCAAGGGTTCTCCTAGTTTCGTGTCTTAGCCCATCTACGAGGTGGCGTAATTGATCTTGTTGTGCGTAACCATGGCCCAGGAAACGATGTAGCAATGCATAATATCAGCCCATGGTAGCATCCAAGGGTTTGTGATTACCCTGCTTCCATCCTTGGATCTTCTTATGCAAGTTGGACACTTTGGAGTACATTTGGTATTTATCGTTAAACAATTCTAGCATCGTACTCCATCGTCTAATGGATTCTAGTTCCAAGGACTGGTACCAACTTTTTGCTTCTTTTATGAGTGTCTTAGGAAACAACTTTAACTTCTACCACTTGTTTTCAATATTTTTCAAGACACAGGCATTGTGAAATTCCTGTAAGTGGTTTTGTGGATCAGCATTATATCCCCCCTCAAACCGTGGGATATTATTTATATCTAGTCTCTTGATTCGACTATCTTTTTGATGCCTTGTAGGTATTCTCATGGCCTCCATAATGTCTAACATACTCCAGGTTGCTAGTAGGGGTTCTTCATGATCATCTCTCTAATGATGTCTATGATGCCTACGTGGTTCCCTACTTTCCCTTCTATGCCTTGACTCTCTAGAATGCCCTCATCCTCACTCTCGACTCTCTCGTCAATGGTTCTCATCTTTCTTATCCTTACCCTTATCCTCATGGTTGTGCTCTTTGTGACTACATCCGAATGTGGAAGGAGAGGGTGAATGGTGCGATGAAGGGGAAGAAGAAGGGGACCCATCACCATGATGATGTTTCTTACCTTCTCTTCAGTGGCTACAGCCTCGATCGTGATGACAATTAGATTTTCCATCTTTTTCATGTGTCTGTGTTCCCTCATTGAACACTTGGTGTTCATGGGAATCAGAACTAGGGTTGTGAATTATGGAGTGAAGGTTCTGATACCCTACCTCCTCACTATCGTTAGGAGGAGGAACATCATTTTGTGGAGAACCTATTGAGATAGGTTCATCACCCTTAATTTCTCTTATGACAGGTGAACCGTTATGGGGCCCCTTACACTTCAACAATGTATGGTAGCTCTCCTACCTCAAGTCCCTTAAATGTTGCACCATGGTGGGATGGTAATCCCTTATTTCATAATCTTCTGCAACATATTCACCATATAGCTATGTCATGCTTATCTATGCAAGAGCACAAAGGAGCATGTTGGGGACTGCCCGATCTAGGGGTAACACTATGTTACCTTGCAAGTTTCACCAACACAGTTGTTCATCCTAATGGAGGATAAAGGTAAAATTAGGTATATACTCATTGTGATGAGTATATACCACTCGATACTCTTGAGGAACTGGAAGATCTAGGTTATGTGTGTTAGACCACCGACTGTCTCTTGTGTGATCCCTAGGTGGTGAAGTGCTTCTATGAGAAGAAGAAGACATTGTTATCTTGTTAGTGTGTTATTGACTGTTGTTTAAATTTTCTTCTAATTAAACCTAAGGGTTCATTTAAGATTCCCAATGATGTGGATGATTTCCTATGTTCTACTTAGCGCACAAACAACTTAGTCCCCGGTAACGGCGCCAATGATGAGTGGTGAGGTACCCCTACACTCAACCATATAAATATGAGCATTACACGCACGATCTGGTTGAACTCCAAAGACTAAGTGTCTACACGCCTTATGGAACACTTAAGGTTAATCATTCATTATCTTCCCAGACTTGTATTTTTCACAATTGTATGATTAAGTAAGTCTAAGGTATGTGATTTTTATGTCTTTTATCTTTTATCGCCTATGCTAATGAGGGAAAGGGCAAAGAGACTAAGTAACTAACTTTAACTAACTAAGTTCTAATGCCTAGCATCAGTATCCATTCCCACTTGTCGTTCACACCTTGAACCAATGCAACCTTCTAGGATTACCAAACACTATTCGTTACTAGGATTACCAAGCATAACAAACGTGCTCGAAGCGGTCGTATTGAATGCACTTAACTAGGAGTGTTGAGGATTGAGAAAGATTAATTAACTAATAAAGCATTTAAATAATTAACAATAATTAAAGTCCTCTTTAGCTTCGTCCATGCACTACAAGGTTTATCCAAAAGATCTTCTTTATTTCTGTACACAAACTAAAGCTTAAGTATAATATTTTCTTGAATAAAGATCCATTCACTTTGGGACTCCTACTGCGGGCACATGGAAATTACTCTAACTCTGGAATGGAAAAACTACAAGAGTTTGGCTAAGGTCTAGATCTAGATGGAGAAATAAGGGAGAGCCGCCTCTTATTTATAGAACTGGCAGTGGACCGCGATATCGCGTATGCGCGATCGCGGCCCATGCAATATCGCATCCCATCAATCATGAATTCAATGATGCCTATGATGTCCTCTACTATCCCTTCATTCATAGCAGGGCCTATGATCATTTTTTTTCTACCATCCATCATCATCAAGGTTTCTTCCTCTATGGTTTTGATCAAATTTAGAGGAGGAGGAAGAAGATGTAGATGAAGAGGGTGAAGAGGGAGGAGGATTGCCACTACCACGATGTCTACCACCTTCTCTCTACTTGTCACGACCATGATCATTACATTTATCATCATCATGATGCTTACCCGAGTTCCTAACTTGACTTCCACTTTTGCCTAAACCAGGATTGTTGATAGTGACTATAAGTTTAAGTTCAAGCCTCCTTCACCAAAGTCAAGGTGTGGAGAATCTTCATGTTGAGAAACCCCAAAGGGAAGATCCTCATTGTCTTTTTGGTTCAATAGGAACAAGGGATTAGTGAACCATTTCACCTTTGTAGCTTCATGGTGCTTCTCTTGGTACCAATCTCTTTTGTGTTGTGTTTTAGTAGGATGGTAGTCTCGATAGTCATGGTCCTATACAATGTATTCTTTATGAAGATCCTAGATGCCCAACCTCTTAAGATTTTGAAGCAACATCCTAGGAATAGATCAGTTGGGTGGAAACACAACGTTATCTTCCATGTCTCTCCACTGCAACTATTCATCCTAATGTAGGACAAAGGTGAAATCAGGTACAAACTCATTTGGATGAGTGTGCACCACTTTGAATTCTTGGGGCATTGGCAGTTTTGATTCATCATGACTATGAGAAGAAGATATTTTGGATTAGAAGAAAAATTTAGTGTGCTTTAATTATGATTATTATTTTTTATTTTTTGAATGATTATGAATTTAGAGTTTGTTCCAACAATCTTAAATAATTTTCACTAAGTCCTAGATAGTGTATGTATCAAACTACAAGTCCTTAGTAACGACACCAATGATGAGTGGCAATTAGACCCTATGCCCAACCATATGAATCACTAAGCATTCATGTATGATCTGGTCAAATTTCTTGGACTTATAGCCTTCTAAGTATAGTGGTCTCTAGGAAGTAAAACCAACCATTGCAATCATTGTCTTGCCAATTACACTTGTGAAATGCAAAGGTATGGTTAAGTGTAATTAAGGCATATGATTTTTATCATTTTTTGTATTTTATGTTCTAAGTCACCTAATAATAAAGAATAAGGAATAAATATATTTAATTACTAATTTAATCTAACTAGTTAACATTTAACTAATCCTAACATAAGCATCCATTCCCACTTGCCATACACATCCTAAACATGTTTAACGCTACTAGGTTACCAAACGTTAAGTGTTACTGGGATTACCTAGTGCCAAGCGTATGCTCAAAGTGGTCATACTTATGTGCTTAATTAATCAATATTTAGTTTATCTTAGTCTAGCTTAGTTTAGTTTAATTACTTAATTTAATTACGTTAGTTACTTAAAGCATCAAAGAAAATTGCTTAAAATATGAAATGCATAAAAGAAATAATTAATCTATTTCAAAGTGCTACAAGGTTTATCAGAAAGCTCATCTTTATCACTGCACACATTATTGTGCTCAAGTATAGTAGTGCTCAAATAAAGATCTGTATACTCTTTAATTCTTACTACAAGCACTTAGAAAAATATTGTAACTTTTAAGTGGAAAACTTGCTAGAGTTTCGCTACAACTATGAGACTTATTGTTATAAATGCGGTTGGTGAGCACATATTTATAGGCAAAACAAGAAGCCCCATAGACCAGTACACATCCACGAGTCAAGCCCTACATTGAAAAAATCCCATTAATGGGATCACGTCAACAGCATGCCATCGATGTGGCCAATGAAGATGCTTCATCACCAATGGATTCTTTTCCAAGTTATAATAACATTATTTAAAATATGTCTACCTTTAACAAAACCTTTTTGTTTAGGTCTAATGGTATCTTCTATAACTTCTGAATTTAGCAAGTTATGTATTTTGCTAAAATTTTATAAGTGTTTTTAAGAAGAGTAATAAGTCTCTAATTACCAATATGTTAAAGATCACCATTCTTAGGAAGAAGATGAATCATACTTTTAGTAAAAGAAATTTTTTAATACTTTCTTGGAAAACATGAAAGAGATCATCTCTAATAATTTTCCAATCCTTCTTTAAAAATTCAATTAAAAAACCATCAAATCCCAAAGCTTTACCATCTACTAAATTAAAAGTTAATTTCTGATTTCTTTTGTTGTAATATCTACTTCAAGAATACTTTGATATGCTTCTATTATAACATGAGAAATATGTGTTCTAAAGGCCTTGAATGTTTCCTGACTAACATCTTTAGAAGAAAAATGATATGCTAAAAAACTATTAATAGTCGTAGGATCTATAGTAATGGAATCATTTATATCAATTGATTCTAGTTATGTACTTGATCCTTTTCATTGAGAAATTTTAAAAACTCCTTAAAAGATTCATCTTCAATTTTTAGCTAGGACATGTGACTTTTAGTAAGAGTAATTTTACCTTTAAAAGCATCCCAACATTATCTAGCATAATAAGCATTAGCCAAGGCTTTTTGAATTTCAAAATCAAATGGATTCTAGCCTAAAAGAATTTGCATTTTCTTAATAGATTCCATAATATCTTCTTTAACTTGACACTTAGAAAATTACTTTCTTGAAACTAAAACTAAAATTGAATTTTTTTACTAACATCCAATGAGACCCATTGGATCTATCAAACTAGTTTTAGTATTCCTTTTACATAATTTTTATTAATTTATAACTTAGTGCTACCTAGTAGAATTGAACCTGTGACTTGGGATTACCAAGCTGAGACCTAGGATTTCCAAACCATCTAACATAATCTTTTACTCTAAAAGTAGTTTGTTGCCACCAATCAATCCAATTAATATTACTAATATATTTTTTCTACATTTCATAAAAAGTTAAATTATTTTTCCCACTCATTCTTGTGAACATATTAGTATTCATATGAAAAAGCTTCTACTTTTGAAATGAGGAAGCATTAATCCTATAGAGTAAAATACTAATAGGAAAATGGTCTAACAAAGTAGCATCTATATGTAGTTTTACTTTACTTATAGGCTTATAAAAAAAACATTAGAGATGTAAAATCTACCAAGCTGACAATAAATTCTATCATTTCCTTGCTAATAATTACACTAAGTATAATTCTTCTTATTTGAATGATATGAAAATAAAAAGCTATATTAGAGTATACTCATAAGTTAAGGTACAATCATTGGTTTCTTAACTTAATTCAACAACAATTATAAAAGGCCATGATGATTCTCTTAAGAGTCATAATTCCTTATGAAGTATAATAGAATCCAAGTCATTGCTTTGTAATAGATGCAAACAACAATGAAGAAGATATGAAAAAGAAAAATGATGATAAATAAAGATAGAATATGTAAGAACCATTGAGATAACAAGGTGACATTAGAAAAACGACCACAACATTGTTCATAATACAAAAGAGTTTACAAACTATAGTGATTCATAAAATTATAAAAGAAAAATGTCCTATGCTATAGGGACAAACAAGAGCATGCAAAAATGCTAGAAGATATTACAAAGAATAATACTTTTAATGAGCACCTAAGCATTACAACCAAAAGGTTCAAAAAATGACTCAAAGCTAAGAAGCTAGTGTTATAAGATACAAGAGCAAACCTTGTAGAAAAAGATTCAATTTCCTAAAGAGAAAGTGAAGTTCCAAGTTGTGCCATATGTAGCTTGGTCTAACTTTTTAAATAAGAAGAGAAGGTTATCTAGAAGGTTATGATGATTAAGAAAGGAAAAGACTTATTAAGAAGTATTTTGTAAAGCACAGAGAAGCTAAGTGAAAAGTGACTTAGCAAAGTTAAAAATAAAGTTACAAAGAAGAAGACTTAATGAAGCATAGTGATCAACATGAAGCTATGTTCATTAAGAACTTAGTGAAGAAAAAAAGTTTAGTTATGACAAGCTACAACACAAGTGTTCATAATACAATGAGTTACCAATAACAATCCTATAGTGTATTAGCAATTTACAATAAATGAGTAGATATGATTCAAAAGAAGATGCACTTCCATATGAAGAGTAACACCACTGAACCATAAGAAGTTCTTATGAACTTAGCATAAGTAGACTTGGAGATACAAGAAGTCCAAAGATAATGGTTATGATCTAAAAAAACCAAAAAAAAATACTAAGTTATGAAATGAGTACAACATAACTTTGTTCATCATAAGAGGATTTTTAACTAGTAATTAGCAAGGCTTACGATACTCACAACTACAAAGAATTAAGAAGAGCACTTATCATTACAAAGAGAGCTACAATCTTACAATTCCATAACATTAATATTATTATCATTTACAAAAATTTTACCTCATTGTAGAAGATGTTGAGGAAACAACGTTGTGTTATAAGAGCACTGTAACTCAACAAACAAGAAAATCTGACAATCTACCTTCAAAAAGATAATATTTTTCTTTAAAATTACATCCATTTTGCTTTTCTTTATAAGACATATTAGGAGGAAGACCACCAAGTTTTTCTAAATGATGTTTAACAATATTGAAATTACCTCTAATAATCCAATGAACTTTAATCCAAGATAGAAGATTTTTTAAGACCTTTGATTGATCTTTCAAGTTATTAGGAGCATAAATATTAAAGAGTACAAAGTTTCCTTTTCCACTATGAAAAATAATCCAAATTACTCTCCTAAGGTTGTTAAAGCCAAAATTTAAAACTTCTCTAATCTAATTTTTATTAGCTAGAATAGCAACATCTTCTTTATTAACTTCATGAGTAGTAGAAAAAACAATGCAGTTCTATAAAATGCATTTACTAGCAAAACTAATATCATGCATTGAAATATTATTCTCTTGCAAGAAAAGAAATTTTTGAGATAAATGCTGATTTTAAAGATACTCCTCAATAATCTTTGCTCAGGATTGATGGGACGCGATATCGCATACCCAATATCGTGTCCGCCGCAATATCGCATCCCCCGCGATATCGCGTCTTTCCCTACAATATCGCGTATGCGATATTGCAGTCCAACGCAATGTCTATAAATAAGAATCAGCTCTCCCTTGTTTGAAGCATTAGGAAGTTAGATTGTAGCTAGACTCTAGCAATTTTGTCCCTCCAAAGTTAGAATATTTTCCAGTGTCTACCCGTAGTGTGGTGAATGTAATTGTACGACATCCTTTATTTGAGTGTAACATACTTGGACACGCACATGATCGACAATAAAGATTGAGATTACTTCAACATTCACTTTATTTATTTATTTATTTAAATGTTATTTATTACTTTCCTAATTAGTTCCTCTCACCCTTAAACTCCTAGTAACGCGGAATAAGTACAACTTGATTACGATCATTTAAGTGACTACTTGGTAACCCAGTGGCGTACCTAGGATCTGCGCTTGGTAATCCCAGTGGTAGTCATGCACGAAGTCCAAGATTTGTATAGATAATCAAGGAATGGATGCTCATCGCACTTAGGCTAGATTAGATTCCTTCTTACCCTTGCCTCCTAGCTTAGTTAATATTATCTTTCATCTACCTTCAGGAGTAGCATTAGATTAGGACACATCATACACCTCACTCTGGACTAAACCATACGTGACAAATATAATACTAGTCCAGGTGGGAAGACAGTGAACTGCAACCTAAGGCTAACGATCTAGGTGCCACAACTAGTCCGTCTGTGGTATTCTACCGGATCGCGCGTGAAAATGCTCATATTCATATGGTTGAGTGTAGGGGTATCTCACCACTCATCATAGGCACCGTTGCCTAGGATGGTGCTAGTTATCTATATTAGTTATATCATACAAGGTCGATGTATAAGGACTTAACAATATATCTCTTAGGAAAGAAGAAATAATTATAAAAAGTCACACACACAACTTCACAATAATGCCTCTCCTACAAGATTACAATAATGCCACACTTAGTGAGGAAGTTCATTGGAGAACCAATGAACTATATGACAATGAAGATTGGAGTATACAACCTGAAGTGGGGGTTTCTTATAAACATGAACAAAAGCAACATCATCCCAACGCACGAAAGCATAACTTACTTGATGACAATGAACCCCCACTGGCCACTACAAGCCTAACGTAATTACAGGAGGCTGTTCGAATCTCACATAGACATCGTAAAGAGAGCCAACTACCCAAGCTCGATTTAAACAACTTTCCTACATTTTCAGGAGGCTATGACTTAGATCTGCATCAACATTTACAAGCCTTCTATGATGCCTGCACATGGAACAACATTGATAATGGATGGAAATGACTTAAGCTCTTTCCCATGACACTCATTGACCAAGCAAAATTATGGTATTGATCGTTAAAACCAAATTCAGTACGGCGTTGGTCAACAATGGTAGAAGTATTTAACGAAAAATATCAAACCTACGCAAGAGTGTCAGCCTTGAGGAAACAAATCCAAGGATGGAAACAAGCATAACATAAACCCTTGGACATGGCCTTAGAAAGATATTATGCACTATTAAACAACTATCTGGGCTATGGGCTTTCCAAGGAAAGGCTAATGTACCATATCATTGATGGGCTTCGTAATGAAACAAGAGAGACCTTAGGAATGTATGCCCAAGGTCAACTATACAAACTACAAACCCATCAAATCCAAGAGCTTATTAAGTGGGTAGCAAAGAAGAAGGAGAATTGGCTAGATGGGAGAGTGTTGAAAAACATCAACGGGACCAAAATCTCAACTTAACAAAGGTCCATGATCATACAAAGGAGAAATCAACTAATCTCAAGGTGGAAACATCATCTTTGCCAATACAAAAATCATTAGAAGAAGCTGAAGCAAAGATCAATAAGATGTTGGAATGGATGTATCAAAAGTGTGGAGAATTTATCAACACCATTGGAGATAGAGTTTTGACAACCCAAGAAGCAGGACAAAACAGTAGACAATCGGAAAGAAGGGATAAAGAAAATAAGAGCTCAACTGCCAATCATACGTATGAATGCAACATATGCCTGTACGATCACCCCAAAGGCCAATGCCCAATATTTTTACATCTACATGAGCATTGGGGAAACACATTACATCCAGAGTTCATACAGAGGTACTATGTTCGATCATAGTGGCAATAATCCCAATCGTGGGGGAGACCACCCGTAGACTAGAGGCACCATTCGTATCATCCAAACTCGAATGCATATCTTGTTCAACATCATGTCTCTCCAACTGGGCTGCCGCACTTTATCTCACCACAGTACTATTCTCCTCAATACTATTAACCCATGCCTCCAACACAACTACCACCTTGTGCACCTTATACTCCTCCTAGTTTTCAGCGTTCTCATCCTTTCCCTCCTTCTACAGTGCTACCAACTATTCCTAAGTTGCCTGCACCATAGCAACAACCCACGAACAACACTTGTGCTACTACTACCAACAAAGTGAGAAACCTCCTCAACATCCAAAGAGTCCCTTCTTTAAACACAGCCGTAAGAAGGGACAACATAATTCAAAGGCCACTGCATCTTCCAACTCTGCACAAGTCCCACACTGTGGTGCACCCTTACCTTCAAACCCAACACCTCATGTAACTATATCAAGGCCACCATCAAACACTCCAACAACCATATGGCCCAATGAACACAACCATGGGAGGCATCATCCTAATCCTTGTATACCATCTAACGATCCCAAATATCATAGTGGGTCAACTCGTTATCCAGGAACTACATCATATAAATTACCCCACTATGCTTCCTATAATCAAGTGTGTGAATCCTAAGGGGATAAGTATGACTGGGCCCCAATACTTCCAACATGCAAGGATCCTCATTTTCCATTTATTAATCCTTGCTATCCTCAGTCGATTAGTTATGGGGGACATCCCCCATTTTAATAACAAGTAGAATTAATAAATATTTTTTTATTTTTCTTTAATTTTTCAATTATTGTTTTCCAGTTTTTTATTTTTCAATTTCTTGTTTTATCTTTTTATCTTTTTTATCTTTTTGTCTTTTGGTATTTTTATGTTTTTTATATGTAATCTCATCTACGAATAAAACACTCATGTGGATCATTGGTTGAGGTGTGTTCTATGTTATTAAGTCATGAGTGATCAATTATTTGGAACAGTGAGCCCATTACATCCACTCATCCATTCTACAAATAAAAGGGTTTTTTCATGGGTACAGTGATATTCTTGACATTTTTAAAACTTCAAATTAATTTTGTGTTCATTGTACCCAGAATGAAGAAGGATGGACCAAGAGGGAATGATTAGGGTGTGACATCAAGGGAACTTGCGGATTCTCTTTGGTGACATCTGTGGGAGTTATCATGCAACCTAGTTGTGCTAAGATACTTGTAGATCTAATAAAAAATGGGAGTAAGAGTAATCAAAAGGGCACTCAAAAATCAAATGTTGTTCTAGGGGGTTCCACTAGAAAGACATGCACCCATGCCTGAAGGTTGGCAGCTTCTTTGGTTTCAGTAAAGTGAAAAAAAATAGAAAAAAAAGAAGAAAAAGAAAAAGAAAAAACAAAGTGCCACAAAACAAAAATTACTCCTCCCTTGCATAAAACGCCAAGTGATCGTATGCCTTGTTTTTATGGTACTCTCATAGTTGCTCATCATGGGATGAAACAATGCAATGTCACTGATTAGAGGAATGGACTTGGTCCTGATCTTGAAACAATGGGTTAATGACACGTTAGTCATGCTTTTCATGCAAGATTCACTGTGCCCTGGGTCAGTTACGTCATGTCCCAATTTCTACAATCCCTTTCTATAGTTCATCTCATCTCACTATTCGTGTAATTGTAGCTCGTGTCCCATATAGCATAGAATTCTCATCTCATTACGATGATATTTACATGTGTGTGTTTTGTGGAGTTAGTGCGGATTACATTTAACCCTTCTAGTGCCCACGGACACTTTAAGTGTGGTTACACAAGGGCATTATAGGTTGAAACTTGCTTTGGGGAGGACCCACTTGTGTAATTTTTGTTGTAATCTTCACTTAGGACATAGCCCACACACACAATCTCTTACCCTCAGCTTAATTTTTCAATTGATTTTCTCTCCCTAATATTATCCCTCTAAATTTCAGCGTTCCAATGTATCATTACATACCCTTTTTCTTACCACCCAAGGTTTTATTGATAAAATCCACACCATTATCATTAATGGTGCCTTTTGAATTAATGAAATTGACCTAGAACATCTTGATCATAGCTAATGTCCTCATTTTCCAACATTAATTTCAAAAAAATCATTTAAAAAATTGGTATTTTCATGGTGTCTTACATCACTAGGGACAAGATATCGCGTACGCGATGTATCGTACACAATATCGCGTCCCCACCACCTATAAATAGGTAAGCCCCCCCCCCCCGGCGGCCGCAACACTTAGCATCATTTTACCATTCACACGGGGGGAGTTTTTGAAAATTTTTCTTTGCAACTTGCAATTGAGTGACCCTTGCTTTCATATCCATAACTCGCTCACTGGTACTCCAATTTTCGTTCCATTTGAACCTACTTGAACCCAGAGTGTTCAGCTTAGTCGTGGGGGAGAGACACTTGCCGAAAAGTGCCTAACTTTTTTGAAATTTATCATCGCCCAAAGAACATCAATTAAGGTAATTAACTTAACACTTAGAATAATTGTGCCTAAAAATCATATAACCCTTAGGTATATCGGGAAATTAAAAATGGAAACCACCTAATTCACAAGACTCATTATTACAAACTTTCGGGCACGATCACACGTAATAACATAAGATCATTAATAAAGGAAAGTAGTAAGGTATAACTTAACTTCAAAAATAACCTTACTAACATTTGGCTCGTGTAATTGCAAATGGCCCTAAAACGTGCACAGTAGGAGGGTCCTGCTCAAGGTGAAAAGAAACAATCTTGAAGAGGTGGAAGACAAGGCCCTTCTGGACAACATGCAGAACAAGAGGAGCAATCATTCAACATCCATCAAGATGAACCTCCTACCGAATGGTCCAGGCAGGCAGAAGGAGGAGCTGTTGTAGTGCTTGAACCAGGACAACAACTCACGTTTCCCCAAGAATGTGTTCAAGCTATCCATGAGAAGTCCACATTCACTGCGGTAATTGTGGAATTAAACTTTGAATCTTTTGTAGAGTTCTCTCCTGAGGTTGTTAGGGATCACCTCAAAGGATCTCCCTTATGGCCTATCCTCTCCGAAAGCAGTGCCTGGTACCTAGGAGAGACGTACCAATTTTGGCACAATAGGGAGCAAGGCACCACTGTTAATATTTGTGGTGTGACAGTTGACTTCTTTGCGTAGGCTATTTCAAAAGTGTTAAACCTTTCAAATACAAGGCCCCAAGTTGCTCGGTTATCCACCCATTCAGACCCTGATGTGTGAAGGGAGTGGTTGGAGAAGGCTTATGGTAGAGATAAAGCATTCGGTGAATTGACAAAGAAAGAGAGGGTTTACTTCAAAATTGGAACATATCACCTCTTCCCCATAAAAGGCTTAAAAAGAATATCCACATATACGGCTAGAGGATGTGCAGTGTTGATGAGAAAGGTTAACGCTAACCTACCCCATCTATATTTGACAGAGATCCTAAGGTGGTTCGAAGAACAGAAGATAGGGAAGATGGCATTGTCTTTCCCCTATCTTATTAGAAATCTGTGCCAAGGTGCAGGTATTCGGGGATACACCAATGATGTCCTCCAAAAAGCCCAAACTACTTCATACGCTGAATTGCTAAAGGCGCTAGCTCCAAGGAAAAGAACTGGCGAAGAGTTGGGACCCAAACAAGAAGAAGAACAGATGGCTGCACCCAGTCAACCTCCAGCCATAGGTCCCAGCCAACAATAAGAAGCAAGGCCTAGCACAAGCCAGGATTAGCCACTACCATCGCAAGATTACAGACCGTCGATGAGCCATCTTAGGGCCATCGCTAAGACGGTCAGTTGGGGAAGTCATGATGACACAAACCTCTTCTGCATCATCGATGATGTCATACAACCTATAGTTTCATTAGATCACACAAGGGGCTAAGTATCCATTCAAATAGAATGAGGGGAAAGTAGATGGTCACAATAGATCTCAGGAAATGAGACATATTTTCAAGTGTATTTAGAGACTGGTGAAGGGGCCATAGTGGTGGTCATGCAACACAAAAATGCCACGAGAGTTGTAGAAGTGGTCGTAGACCACATTAAAGAATCCTTTAATGTACCTGTTGTGCCACCGGTAGATCTCTTAGGAGCACGAGATGCTCAAACTTTGGCCAGAACCTCAATGACTCCTGTGGAACATGAGGATGTACTTGACAAATTACTTCAAACAGGGCAAGTAATGACGTCCTTGTTTGACATCCCTCAGGATGTCACATTAATTCAATCAAACCTCATTTCCACAAAGGGGAAGCTGGTCTTATTCGAAGTAAGGGCCAAGCATGCTAAAGTTGAAGTGCAGAGACTACAAGAGTAGCTTGTAGCCTTACAAGCAGCACAACGAGACCCTCTGCAATTTTTTCTTGCAAACCAGCTAGAAAATTTTAAAATCGAGCAACTAATAAAGTTGATCGCAGAGAATAAAAGGGTGGCAGATGAAAAGGAGAAGGCTGTTTGGGATGCCTCCGTAGCAGAAGTGCAAACCCATGCACATCTTATGGAACTCAAGGCCTTAGAAGAAGAAAATAAGCAGTTGGTTGCTGACAACCTTCGGTTGACCACTATAGAGAAATAAAAGAATGTCCTTAATGAACACTTTCATCAGTTATGAGAAAAATTCATTCGAGTCAACCAAGATGTAAGCCATTTAGCCAGAGAAAATTGAACCCTCTCAATGGAGGAGGTACGCACTATTCGTCAAAAATCAACAATTGAGATAAGCGCGTGGCAGAACGAGGCTAAACGACATGAGAAGCTGAAGGAGCACTTCTGGGATCAGGTGGGGATGTATAAACAGATCCTTGAAAAGGAAATCCATATGGCCAAGGCCCAAATCAACACTATTAGTGCTCAACACACTGATTGGGAGGCCATATTGGACACCTACACCCTCACCCACCAAGCGGAAGTTAAGAACCGGGACTTGTAGATTTAGGACTTGACAGAGTACATGGAGTTGGCAAACCTCAGATATGCCAAGCTTGCCATGTTAACAGCAGGGCGCCTGAGAACAGAGCTCGAGTAGCAGGTAGCTTCCACCCACATCAAATACGAAGCAGAATTTGCAGAACGCAAGAAGCTATTGGAAAAATTAGATGTTGCAAATTCTAAACTTGAGGTGGTAAAAGCTAGCTACCAGGGACAGAAAGATGTTGCAACCAACTTAGCTCAATGTCTAACAGATCTTCATGAGTACAAGGATAAAGCTAGAGCCTATAAGAAGGAACGACGGGTGTTCGTGGCTTGGTATGTTAAGGCCAACCAAATGTTCCCGCAACTATCCTATCTGTGGGAAGTGCCGACTCCATCAAACATTGGAACACTAGCATGGACGACACAAGACCCTCGGACCAAAGAGGAGAAGCTCCAGGCCATCCTTCAACGCCATCAAGCTTCAAATCTTAGAGCACATAACAAAGGGAAAGCACCAATGGAGGAGCCACTGCCACTAGGAACTACATGAGTTCCAAATTTTTGTAATTGTAGTTTATTCTGTGTGTTGTGTCTCTATTTTGTTTTCTTCCCACACTGCGGCATCATTTTATTATTTTTCCATCTAATAATCCCATACCTATCCATTGTGTAATCACTGTAACTCAAGCACAAGTTTTTATTCAATCGTGGGGGTATGATGGGACGCGATATCGCAATCTTCCGCAATGTCTATAAATAAAAAGTAGCTCTCCCTTGTTTGAAGCATTAGGAAGTTAGATTGTAGCTAGACTCTGGTAGTTTGATCCCTCCAGAGTTATATTATTTTTCAGTGTTTGCCTGCAGTGTAGTGAATGTAATTGTACAGCATCCTTTATTCGAGTGTGATGTAGTTGGACACGCACATGACCGAAAATAAAGATTGAGATTACTTCATCATTGCAGCATTCACTTTGTTTATTTATTTATTTAAATGTTATTTACTACTTTCCTAATTAGTTCCTCTCACCCTTAAACTCCTAGTAACGTAGAATGAGTACGACTTGACTACGAGCATTTAAGTGTGACTACTTGGTAACCCAGTGGTGTACCTAGGATCTATGCTTGGTAATCCTAGTGGTAGTCGTGCACGAAGTCCAAGATGTGTATGGATAATCAAGGAACTAATGCTCATCGGACTTAGGCTAGATTAGATTCCTTCTTACCCTTTCCTCCTAGCTTAGTTAATATTATCTTTCATCTGCCTTCAAGAGTAGCATTAGATTAGGACACATCATACACCCCACTCTGGACTAAACCATATGTGACAAATATAATACTAGTCTAGGTGGGAAGACAATGAACTGTGACCTGAGGTTAACGATCTAGGTGCCACAACTAGTTCGTTTGCGGAGTTTGATCGGATCATGCGTGAAAACGCTCGTATTCGTATGGTTGAGTGTAGGGGTATCTTGGCACTCATCAAGGACCAATCAAAAAGGTCCCAAACATTCCATAATAAAACTAACATTGAGATGTGGAGGAGGAGGCCCCCATCCTTGATTTTTCAAGCTCAGTATTTATTTCACAATCCATGTCACTAATAGGTGAAAAAGTATTGTATGATGAGAAAACATTGGGAAAAATAGTAGAAGTAGGGAGAAGGAGAAACCTTAGGGATTTTTGATTTGAAGTCAGTATTTATAGTCCTCTTCTTTTTGCATTGCATTAAGGAAAATCCTTTTATGTTAGCACTTTCATTGCTAGTCCTTGCTAAAAAATGCCTTTTTTCTAAAGAGGAATTTTCTTTAGATATTGAGAGATTATTGACACATTTGGATTTAAAAGGATTAGTAAGAGGTTTGAAAATTTGTTAAAGAAGGATTATTATTGAGGGTACAAATTCTTTGGTTTCAAAGAAAAATATACCTTTCAAGAGCAACAAAACATACTAAGCAAAATATGCAAATCTAGGTTTATATAATAAACTTAAAAACTTAACATGGACTAAGCATCCTACTATGTCTACAGTATGGTCAAATTGTATATCATTCCTTTATAAGGGATCCCAAAGACCCAAGAAGGGATGTAGGAACCCAACCTAGATTTTTTTATCAGGTGGATGTAGTGGGTGGTGTGTGTGTTGGGGTGGGGGGTCAAACTAATTGTAATATAGGTACACCCCAAGGTATATAGTTCAATTAGAGCTTTATAACTTAGCATTACCAACACAAAACTTTCATAGTAGTTAAAATTTTATAACTTAGTGTTATCCATTGGAATCAAACCCATAATTTGGAGCTTTGAATTCAATAGTCTTAGGGTAACACCTCATTATTATTCTTTGTTTATCCCTTAGTTAATTATAATATGCAGTTTAGAATCTATAAATCAGAGATTTGATTCCAAAGGATATAAACAATGTGCGTCTAACTTATGCTAAGTTTAAACAAGTACTCTATTTAGGTAAGCATGTGCTTAACTTTGAAGAAAGAAAGGTAACATAGTTAAGTTCACCTTTACGTTTTGCTCAAGTTTCAAAGGACACGTGCTTACGTTGGAATAATTTTGGTTCCATGTTCCGACCACCCCAAATTTTGTATCGTTTGTATTTTCTAACTTTCTTTAAACGTTTGTAACCAGGCGCACTGGTTCAGCCAAAAATGCGAATTCGTCTGCGAGGGCGGACTCTCATTGGCAATTAGTTCGTGATTGGACTCTCATTGGCAAATTCTCCTCCCATTGTCGCTCATGGTGCTTCAACTGCGGAGGATCTTTCACAAAGCACAAAAAGCACCCTTTTTAGTTATTCGCATCATGATCCTGGATTTTTGCGTCTTTATTCTTTGCTGAAACCCTAAAAGCCAGGGTTCAGTGGGAACATGCACATCAATCAGCATTAGCCACAGCAGTAGCCTCCTCTGTTCCCATACACGCGCATCTCGCTACAGGTTACGTTTCGGACTACTCTCTCTCAAAAATGCTGAAGTTGCCACGGAGATCTCTTATTTTAGCTAATTGAAGATACTTGCATTTGCAGAAAAAGGATGCGCTAATACAATAATTGAATATTCTCTGTCCTCTCCGAGAAATTTCACTTTGTTGCCCAAGATTAAAGGTAAAATGCTTCATTTCTATTGTGTTTGTTCATGCTTTAGCCGAGTATTTTTGCCTAAAGTATTCTGAAATGACCTACTACACGCAGTTATTTACGTAATTTTTAAAAATTGGCATCGTCTCTGCTTAATGCATGCTTTAGCGCTCTCCGGCTATCACTCCTGAAGTTTGATGGTTCAATGCAGGCACTGGCGCATTTCTGAATTGGTCCATCGAGTTCTTCTTTCTAACTGGAAATGATTTCTGCAGTTGCATTTTCGCTGGTAGTGATTGTTTTATTTAGAATCGTACTTCCGCTGAGCGCAAACTGGATCTAACTTGTCGTACAAGAGATCTATAAGCAAACGAAAATTCCCCGGTTTGCTTCTACTTCTACTTCTACTTCTATCTGCAAGCCTTCCAGGAGGTGTGCTTCGATTAAAGCTCAGGCCAGAAAGAAGGGCATGCAATCGGTATCCCAAAGTGGGTTAGTAACAAAACCCACTTTAACATATCTTCATGTATTGCTTAAATGCCGAGATTTTGGTGATAATATTTGGACCAATATATCAAGTTTCCTTTTTTTCTTTTTGAGTCATGATTTGCACAAGAATTGCTGAAGGCTTTATTTCGGTCAAGGCCAACATCTAATGGCTGATTTCTTCTAATATAAGATTTGATATAAAAAATTTATTAATATTATAAAATTCTTTAACATAACCAAAGATTCCATGTTATTGTAGTACAAACATCATGCTATAATCAATGAGTTGTTACCTTAGTTGTAAGAGGTAAGACTTTTAATTTGGAAATTGCATGTAATTCTGGTGAGGAATACTAAGTTATAAAGTTCTAATTTGACTATATTTCTTAGGGTTAAATATTGGTTAAAAAATATTTCAGGTTGAACATCCCAAAAGTCATGCTATAATCACACAATAAATTGAAGCACAGGTAAAATGATGATCACACAAAGTATAGGATAGGTTTAAAATACTATAATTGACAGAAAGTATAAGATAGGTTTAGAATACTATAATTGTGCAACTGACAAAAACTGATAAGAATTGCAACTGAGTGGATGGTTGGTTAGGCCATTCTGTTAGCTCATTAAGATTATTGTTGTAGGCATTTCAAGACGTATGAATTCGTATGTCCATTTTTTACACAGTGCATTCTTAGCATTGGTTCTATTTCTATGAATTTTACTTCAAAGGCAAACTTTGAAGTTTAGAGATAGCCCCGGGTTAAATTAAGTCCAAGTCATTTCCTGCTCGCAAATTTCGTACACCAGGATGGTCGCCCTGCCCAAGAATTTAGTAGATCCTCGTTCCATTCAAGTTATGCAAAAGATTCACGTAGCCTATTATAGACATGTATTCTTAATAAGAAGTTAAGCTTGGGTTATTTTAAATTGTCAAGATAAGTTTGAGCTTTAACTATTAGAACAAGATTTTTGTGTGTTAAATGAGAAAGAAAAGGTAGAATGTGACAGCTACTAATCTTGCTAACTGTAATTTTCTTGTTATTGTAGTAGACCGCTTTATTGAGGTATTTTATGTTATACATTCATCTGTTCAGTAGATCATGGAGTCTTTTCTTGGATATAATAACAAGTTTCATTTTCACTATCATAAGAATCAAATCAGATCATTATTGCCTTCCTTTTTTCAGTTTTTGAGAAATCTAGATGTCCGTGCTTTTTATAGCTGCAAGTTATTCCCTACCCTAACCAGTTGACTTCTTTGGTGATGGATTTTATAACAAACAACTGTACATTGATTCAACCAGTTTTACCTAAATTATTACATTTTTAGAAACCTTGCATTGAACATGTAATGCTCATGCATTGCTTACACTCGCAATGTTTACTACAGTAAAAACTAGTGTTTTAAAGTCCTTCCACTGGTCATTTATTTAGCAGGGATGTTTGCTGAAATATATATTCAGTCATTCTACTAAAGTATTATGCTCAAAATGTAATTTTATCAGAGAGTTTAAAGTAACTATGAAATGGCGTGGTTATAATAGAATAATACAGTGCTGAAAAATATTTTATTTCAATAGTCAGAATATTATGTCATTTTAGATTATCGTAACTACTGAACTCTATAAAATGATTATTTCCAACAGAGTCTAGAGTGCAGTGAAATGATCTAGGAATTGAACACTTGATGTTACGTTATGGGTGACTTGACCAGAAATATTCAAGAGGATATCTCTTGGTGGGTGTTGTTTGTAAAGCATATGGTGCTGATTCATAGATGAAAGGAATTATTTGATAAGAAGAAGATGGAGCTTGAGAGAAATTTGTCAAATTTTTTTTAAAAAAAGCAGAAGTAAAACTGAACATATGGTTTGCAAATTTGGAAAATCATACATGGAAGAAACTATAGTTAAATTCGGCTAAGAAATTGGATAAAGTGGTTGTTTTTGTTACCTAGGTTATCATGCAAAATGATAAAGAGATTAAAAAGGATGCTATTAATGAATCAAAAATTGGAGAGATGGTGGTTGAAACATCATAAAAAAAAAATTGCGAGTCGGCCTCAGGCAAAGATTCGCAATTCAGGCAGGGGCGCATGTCAGAATTCCAGAAGGGGGAATAAGACAGAGCAACACCAAGACGCGCGTAGCATCAAGTCTTCAACTTCCTGTGCAGATTTCTAATCTTACTATGTTTTCTCTGTTTACGCTATATCACGCGACGCAGCGTAATGATGCTTAGCGTGATTCTGTTTAAACATAGTCCGGCATCAGAAGGCTAGTTACTTTGGCATAGGGAGAAGCTTGAGCAGCGTAATATGCGACTTTTCGTATATTTTGGTAAGTCTTTTGTTCAAGGCCAGGTTTATGCTCTGTTACGCACGGCAACGTAGTGAGCTCCAAAACAGTCAAAGGCAAAGTCTAAGAAAGTGTGATTGCTCATCATACGCGCATCACGCAACGTAGCGTATCATAGCGTATTGCATCGCCAAGCTAGACATCATTTACGCTTCATTACGCACGGCTGCGTAAGCGAGCGTAAAACAGCTTGAATCTATTGTTTCCATGTTATGTTACGCTCATGTACGCAACGCAGCGTGAATAAGCGTAATATAACCCAAAGACAGTTGAAATATGTCAGACGCACATATGTTCTTCACACGCACAATACGCAAATAAGTGTATTGTGCGTAGTCACAAAGTTTCACACAAAATGGTCAGACCTACAGTACTCGAAACATTCGGGACACACGTCATCAGGGTTGCGTCTTTTTCACAGGACGTTGCAGCCTATAAATACCCCAGTTGACAAAGATACAAGGGCTGGCAAAATCAAAGAAGAAAAGGCATTTTTCTGAGCACTGGAGCACTTATCACTTTTGAGCAGAGATACAGAGAGCAGCGCTTTGGCAATTGTTGACAGCATCACCTTCCGGCAGAAACAGAGCACAGTTCACTTTGAGCACCGGCAACAGGAGTAACCGTTCTGCTGGGGAAGACTCTATTGGTCAAAAACAGTTGATCGGTAGATGTCAGAGCTTGACCTTCCTTGCATCCCAGCTTTAGCCCACGAGGTAGATTGGACTTCTGTTTAGACAATTTTCTTGTTGTTTTATGCTTGCTTCACATCAAGTAATCGGGGTCTCCCCACTGTAACGTGATACACAAAATATACATTTTTCAAGTCAAAGCGTAGATCCTAAAACTACGTGTTTCTCTTGTGCTAGCCTCCTCTTACCGCGTTTAACATTATCATCGTTGCGATTCATCTATGTCATTTTCCCCTCGTTTTGCGATTCCTCGAATCAGATCGTTCCACGAGATATTCATCAATTTACTGATTAGTAAGTCCCTGTCTGATCGACAAGACCGTTCAGGGCACCGCAGATTCGTTTTTCCAGCATAGCCCTCGCACGGATCCATGGTTAAAACTATGTACACGGAATTTTGTTTGGTATTTTCCAGCTGCCGACGTTTTCCGTCGTTACAGTGGTGAAATCCAATTTGATCATAGAATCTCAAACCTGACAGTAGATTTTATAAAACAATAATGAGGCCCTCTGTTAAGAACCCAAAATGTCAATAATTAGCTCAGTTGTGTAAGTAGAGATGGATGATAAGGATGAAGAGAGGACTAAATTGGAAATGACTATGTAAAAGGAAGTTTTAAAATTTTTGGTTTTTCTGTCTACCCAAGAAAAGTGAAAAAAGTTGGTAAAGACGGTTTGGCCTTGTTCAATGCAAACAGACCAGCTTTTACCCAAAGGAGCTTCATAGTTCAAGGAGAAAAAAATCTAGGAGCAGAGCGGCACAAGAAGATGTCAAAGGGAATAGTTGGAGAAACAGAATTCATAAAACCTATCTTTCATATAGATGAGATGAGGCTAGGTTGATGATGCCAATAATGATGATAGTTGCTACTTATGTTTCAGTTGAACTATTCCTGCTTCTAGTACATGGTTAAAAGTATAGTCTTTCTTTTGCGTAAGTCAGAATTATTCATGCCTACCTCATGATCAAAGATGTATGCTTGCAAGGTTTTAGACACCGTTATGGCAATCTGACACTTAGCTTTCTTCAATCGTTTTGATCCATTTTCTTAATAATGGTTTGTATGTAGGACTGTTCATGATGCAGCTATCAGATCCACACTACTATCCATTTGATACTTCACTAGTAGTAAACAAAAAAGAAATTTAGCTATCTAATAAACTAACAGAAGGGGTTTTCAAATAACTCTTGGCATAAAAGACCGTCACCTCTTGAACAAGAGAAAAACCATTATTAATTTCAATTCAGTAACAAGATTAAATAGTAGAGCTTTTCCAGTCTATCTTTGCTTTTAACGAACATGGTTATAACCCAGAGCCATTTTATTTGTAATTCATAACTGAATCACACCCAACTCCCAACTCTTATGTATAACTCCTCCCTAGAATTTTGTTACCTCCATGCTGATGAATTTTTTCCTATATTCAATAGTAATGTTTTTTTGTGCCTTTTTAGATATCGGTCTAGCCAGTTAAAACAAAAAATAGCAGTTACTATATAAACAATAGAGATATTAACCGTATGATACACCCAAAATTTTATTTTTTCTGGACCAGTGGGATATTAGCCCTAAAACACCTTCCCAAATGGTGAAATTGTATATTAAGATATTCTATTACATAAAAATAATTACCCAAGTTTCTGTCAACCAAAAAATTTATTTAAGAACAGAAATGAACTTGCTGGTAGCTATGAATGGTGGAGTTGTCCTTGTATTATTAATGACGACTGAACGTGTCATGTAATGTTTATTCCAGAACACATGGTGGAAATTAACAATTGATTTTCTTATGAATGATTTCAGAGAAGCCCATGAAAATCCCTAAACTTGTTTATCCTACTAAGCACTCTCTTCAGTACACCAGGAAATGCAGTTATTTGCATGCCGCAATAGAGATGGTGTTGAACTATTGATTATTAAAATCAACCCAAAGAATGCTTAGCATAGTATGGTAATAGATGTTGGTTAATAGATATTGTTTCTGTAATAATGCTTGTTAAGATGATGATCATATCTTTTTGCACTGCCATGCAATTGCTCATATTTGGAATACAAGTTGGAAAGCTAAAAATTAGCATTCTAGTATGCTAAAACCTTTACTTGATCTGGTAGCAGCTTGAATGTGGATTGGTGAAACTTGATGCATTAATAAAATTTGGAGTGCTTTGCTAGCACAAGTAATCTTTTAAATTTGGAAGTTAAAATTGGAAAAAATTTTGAAGGGACAAAAATCAATTTAAATAGAATGTGGTGGCTTACAATAAGAAATTAAGAAGAGATGTCATATTGAAAATTGCAGTTGACTACCCAAGTCGATGAGCTTTACACAATTATAATTTTTATTTCTGAAGTTAGAATTAGACTGGTCCCTTGAGATGATTATTTTATTAGGAATTTTACTCTTGTCATCATGGTTGATCGTTAAGATCCCAAGACTAATCTCATTGTACTTTAAATCTTATTTTATTAATATATTCTTTTTTGACCTGTTAAAAAAATACTGCATAATATGTCATAAGAGAAGATCTGCTGTGTTGATGCACTTCAGTTTAAGGCATCATCATGTTCTTTAGTCTCTAATTTTTTTTCACAAAATGAACTTTATTGGTTAGAGTACCAAATATAAAGCTTGGTCTTAGAATATGCTTTGTTAGTGCCATTGAGTTTGGAACAGTGGATAATGTCACATCGTTCCTAATAGAACCATCATGGTATGTACCTGGGAAGGGAACTGTTGCAGATGTTGCTCAATATAGCTAGGACAAACTTCAAGAGCTTTAGGCAAGGGTATATATTCTGAAAGGAATAATGAGTCTATTTCATGAATTCCATTTACTTTCAACCCCTCTCTATTTTTCTCTAATTGTGGAGATTAATTATAAATTTGCCTATCAGGATTGACTAGAATTTGCAATCCTTTTACATGATAAACCAACGCATGCAGTACTATGTGAAATGTTTGTCTCTTAAACTAATCCTTGAGGTAGGGTTGGAGCTGAATCTAGATCATATGTATTGCATGATATATGGCCAGCATAATACTTTTAGTAGAACTTTGGTAATAAGCACAATCTGAATTTGCAGCCTATTACCTGCAAAGCAACAAGCTCCAGAGTCCAGCTACACTCACATTGCAACTTTTTTTTCAGATTAAAAAATATTTAAATTTTTATACACATCTCTCAGGTAAAATATGAATAACATTTCTGTCTCTTTAATGACAAACTCATCTAATTTCAAATGATTTGCAGTCCCTTTTATACAACTTGACAAGTACACTTGTGAAATGTTTGTCTCCAAAACGAGGTAAAATACAAGATTTTGCAAGAGTAAAGACACTCTTAAATTTTAAAATGTCATTGATCGGGGTCATTATATTTTACTCTTTAAGTAAATGGTTTACCATACTGTATTGATAGTTAAAAGTTTATATGAACAATTTTAAATTTTTAAATGTTATATTTGGGCAGCATTTACTTGTGGCCTGTATTCAAGTAGGTTGTTGATGATGTCGTGTTGAAGTCTCACCAAGAGCAAAATACAATTTGTTAAGTACGAAAATCTTAGACATTTTTACAGTGAACAAATTCTATTTAGGAAGTACGCAAAATACGGAAGTAAGTGTGACAATTACCAAGAGGTATGATTCAAGAAGCCATTCTGTATTTTACAAGAACAAAAGGAACAGTTAGAAGTGGGGTTAATGTGAATTATTATAAAAAATGAAACATAAAATGGAAGAAAAGGAAAATAAAGATGGTATCGTCACAAGCAAAGTATTGATGATTATGAACTGTGAATGTAGAAAGCAATCTAGTAGGTAATATACGCTAGTTGTGGCAAGAACGGAGACCAATAGATTAGGATAGACTAAGGGTTAAAATCAGTTAACTAATGTCAATGGGTTTGCCAACTACAAACAATGTATGATATTTATGAATTGTATATTGTCATATGTGGTGAACTATTTATGTTATATTAAGTGGAGGCCAAGAGAATTCTTCCATATTAAATAATATTAATGTACTAGTTAGTTTGTTTCATAGGTCAATTCTAAGATATTTCAACAATCAAAAACAACTCTATTGATTATAGTCCACCACTTTAGGTGTATTGAAAATTTTATGCAGCTCTTCTGTTATAATTGTCTTGCTATTGCTGTAAAACTAAAAAGCAGTGGCTTATGGAATTCACTCGCGAAGGATAAAATTACGCAATTCTGTTCCTGAATTGTTTCATTGCTTTTAAAAGGTTCCCATAATTAGCATTAATACAAATGCTTTTAAATCAGGAGAAAACATATCTGGTTTGGTTTAAAATTTTATGTACCCAACATTCCATTTTTTAAAAAAGTTGGGTGCGCATGTGTTTGTTTTAGTTATGTTTGCTTTGTCTATAAGTTTGATTCAAACTCAGAGTCCCCTTGTATTCCCACATTGTTGCTAAAACTACCAAAGGTTCCCAAACTTGTCTACACACGTGTTTCTGCATTTTGTAACTTTGTGAAACTTCGAAAAAGCAAAACAACCACTGGGACTTCTCAGAGTATTTTGGATGGCTAATGCTAGTTTCCTCATGAATCTTGCTACTCATAAAATAGCTTCATTTAAGGAACTAATAGTTACAACAGATCAGGCATCTTGTAGGGGTACAAATCTTACAATTTCAATAGGATCATTGGGGCGTTGGACACTTGCCAATTGGCTATGTTTCTTATGGGAGGATATTTTTGAACAATCTAATGATATATTGGAATTTGAAATCATCTTCTTTTAAAAAAAAATATTTGAAGTGGGTTTCAAATTCCTCAATGTCTCAATTGGAAATTGACTCACTTTGTTAGGGCATTGCCCTTCCTAGCACCTTATGGTACCAAAAGTCTTATGGACCAAGGGCAGACTAAAGGGTAGGCTATGCCTCAACCATTAGAAAAACCCTTCAAGCACATCACAAAGTTTTCACAGCACAAGTTAGTCCAAATGGTTAGAATTGTAGAGACTATGTTATGGATAAACATGTTGGAAATATTTGAAATATTAACAGCACACACAAGAACCATTAACAAATCAAACTCATAATAAGCTAAACTAGCTACATAAGCTAACTAGGATACATCCTTTAAATTGATTCTACTTCTCACATCTAGCTCTAATCTCTTTCTTTGTAGAGGAGTGAAGTGTTCATACTAGAAGCCTTAGCCCTAGTTGCCTACATATCCTTGTATCATGATATGTAGGGAATTAGGGCTATGCAGTTTTTAAAGGGCTTGATGGTTAACATAGGATGAGATCCAAGTTAGACTTCTATGGGAGTAGCCTTCAACCCACTAATAAGAAGTACTCTTCCACACACTCTCTATGGTTTTATAGTGGACATGTTCAAAGATATATTGATTATAGGTAAATGTATTTTAGTTATGTAGGTTATTTCAATAGGTTGTTGATACAAACTAAGGTAAGAGAGTATGCCTTGTGTGTGGTTTGAAGACTATTTCCTTCTAGAATAGGGGTCAAAAGGATATTCTTGTATCATCATCATCATCATCTTAGCATTGTCTCAATAATTTGAGGTCTTCTAATGTATCATGTTGGCTATATATACTCAAGTGTATCTATAGTCAAAATGTTTTGGGTTTGACACATCTCCTCTACTACAATCGCCCTAATTGTTTGCATACTAAGTCACTAAAATATGTAGGCTAAGCCTTTTGATGTATCGCATCCTTTAAAAAGTACAGAGCCTATTCTTTAGAGCAAGGGGTTAGGGCTATTCGCTTTAGTCTAGGAGTGCACCCTAGCTAACTTGAGTATTGTTGTATCTTCTTGTGTGTTTGGGTTATTTGTGGTGTTTATGTGTTTTGGTATTATGGTCCAATCTCTTATGTGATTATACTTGGTGTAACCTTTGGACTAATTTATGTTATGCAGTCTTTGATATGCTCACGTATTATTGTAGTTTTTGAGTCATAATTCACCCTAGACTCTTGATTTGAAAGCTCTAAGTTATGGGTTCAATTCTAGTGGACAATGATGGGTTATAAAATTCTAATTGAACTATATATCTTGGGGTGTACCTATATTGCAATTATTTCAGAGTTCCAACAACCCCTTCCCCTATAGGAAAATATGCCTTGTTGTTGGATCAAAGATTGTTTTCCTTTTGAACAGGGGCTAGAGGAGCATGGAGATCCTTTGGGTTCTATGTTACTTTAACCATTACTTAGAACTACATGGGCCTTGATTCCTTGTGAATCTCGTTACAAAGACATGTAGGCTTGCAAAGGAGCTTTGGCTTCGATGCTTAAGCCACCGACCTCTTTTTGGAGTTGGGCTTAGGACTAGATGTGTTAGCATAGGAACATATCGTAGTCCTTTTAGGGATGTTGGTGTGTTGTGTGCTTATTTTGGGTATGTGTGTGTTTACATTTGGATGGTTTGATTGTGTAATTAATGTTTATGATAGTACTAACATGTTTAACCATTACCTAATAGGTTGTATGCTATGTTGTGATACAGGTTGCTAAACTTTAAGGCATAATTCACCTTGAGTCCATCCTCTCTCACTCATTGCTATTGTTGGGACTCTTAGGTGGTGTCGAATGGTGTTTTCTAAGGGTAGCATCATTACGCTTGGAATTAGAGACAAAGGTTCATGTTATGAGTTATGTGGTGGTTCATGGTTTGTTGTTGGTGACCCATGGCATAGAAGAAGAGCAAGGGGAGCCACATCTCTTGTGATGCTTCTATGGGGCTTTGACCCTCATGATGATGGGAAGAAGCATGTGCATGATGAAGCACATAATTCAACTTCTAAACTAGAGAATGCTAGTGACCATAATGAAGTACTTATCAAAGATCCTGACTCTTTGGATAAGGTAAAATAGCTATGGGGATAGCTTCTTGAAGTTGACAACATGATCCTTAGCCACTTGCCAATGGTTGGGAGGGTTAAGATGGTGTAGGATCTTGTTGAAAGATTGGATATTCTATACCTTCAAGAATTGAATTCTGGTAACATTGCATTTGACTTATTTGTACTTAAAACCATATAGCAAGTGCAACCAAGGGTCTTGTAATTTTACATCACAAAGGTAAATATCCCATATCACATTACTTTGAACTTATTTGATCTTAGATTTATAGTTACGGTAAAACTTTATAGGAATTAGATANCATTATGATGTCCAAGTCTCAACAGGTAACCTCTTGCAGCGGGTGTCACTTCTAGAGGCATATGTGGAAAGGCTTGAAGTGAGGAACGAGAAATTGGAAGATTAGGTTGCTATTCAAGCAAAAGCAGTGGCATTTGGTTTGGGGTGGTCAACCCAAAAGTTTTGAGCTAAAGAACCTAAAATGTATAAAGTTGATTATGACGACAAACTTTTGGATACCTTTATGTTTGAGATGGAGAGCTTCCTTGAAATAAATGACTAGAGGAAATGAAAATCAAGATTGCCTTTCAATTTCTAGATGGTGTTGCATAGACTTGGTGGTTAGGCATAATCCATGAGATGAAGTCCAGGATGACTAGGAAGCTAATTGAAACTTGGGATGATTTCAAAATGGTTGTTGTTGAAAATTTTCTCTTGGGTACTTCCATTGACAAAGCTTGGGTGAAGTTAAGAGAACTCCCAACACATAGGCAAGTTGAAATATTATCTTTGTGAATACCAAGAAGTGGTCTTGCAAATCCTCTTGTTGGACGAGGAGTCAAAGGTTTGCCTCTTCCTCAATGCCTTAAAACCCTGGGTCTAGTGGGAGATTAAGACTTGTAAGATCTTTGCCTACAAAGAGGCACTAGAATTGATAACCAGTTTGATAGTGGAAACAAAGCCTCAAAAGTAAGAAAAGAATGGAGCTAATATACCTCATCATGGCAAGAGGTCTGGTGGAGGATCTGGTGGGTTGGTAGGAATTTTGGAGGTGACTTTTGGGGCACATGCCCTATCATTACCCTTGGATTCTAGCATCTTGCCAAGGTCATGAAAAGTAGCGAACTCTTGAAGGCTATGATTGGTTTGGTTATAAGCACCTACGTTTTGAAGGACCTCCCAATTCTCCTAGGCGTTCAAACATGTAGTGTTTTGTTTGCTCTAGAAACCATGTTGCTCAAGATTGTCCTTAAAACCTCAATTGAAGGCTTGCTGAAAGGGGTCCAAATGGTGATTGATAGCTGAATGCTCTTGACTATTAGCCACAAGCTCAATTATGGGTGATTGAGATAAAGGGCAACAATGATGAAATGGAGTCTCTGGGGATGATTGAACAAATCTCTCAGAGTTTGGTAGGCATCTTGCAAAATCTTTAAGAAGAGTAATTAAAGCAAGAACTCAGCTTACGTTTGGTCCATATGGTTCCTATTCAATTTTTGACAAAGACGGTGGACACATCATAGATGCTAGTTACAACTTTTTCTCACCTATGATGGCTTGCACTCTCAACCTATGAATACACCTGACTTTAGCATCTCGAAAGTTAGCCAAGTTCCACTTAATTAGATGCACTAGGATGGTGAAGGAGGTAACTATAAAAGTTGATTAGTGGAGTAGAAAACTAAACTTGTCTATCCTAGACATTGATACTTGTTAAGTCAGTTTTAGACAAGAATTCTTCAAAAAGGCAAAAGTAGTGGTTGTTCCATATCTAGATGCCCTTTATATTATGCATGAGAATTCACCTTACTTGGTGAAAGCCTTCACTCCAAGAGCAACTAGCACTAACAGGAAAGTTCATATTGTCTCTTCCATGGTGATGAAGCAAGTTGTTAGAGACCTAACCCAATAAATAATTCTTGTGGTACTTAGGGAGACACAATATAGGAGTTATGTGCATGTTGACATACGAGTAGAGAATGTGTTGGGAAGGTATAAGGTTTTAATACTAGTAGAGTTGCTTGGAAAATTTCTAGAATGGTGAGTTGTTAATCATAAAATTGAGCTATTGCCAAGAATTGCCCCTCCTATGGAGTGACCTTATAGAATGACTACTCTTGAGCTGGTCGAGTTGAGAAAGCAATTGAAGATCTTTGTGGTGAAGGTTTACATTTGACTCTCAAAATCTCCATATGGTGCCCTTCTATTATTTTCCATGAAAGAAGATAGTTTGTTGTAACCGTGTTGCAACTTAAACAGATACACCATTAAGAATAGGTATATGGTACCATTAGTTTTAGACCTGTTCGACCAACTAGCGGGGGTTCAAGTTTTCTCTTGACTTAACCTTTGTCAAGGCTACTATTAGGTATGGATCGTTGAAGGAGATGAGGAAAAAATAGCTTGCATTGCTCATTACAGATCATACAAGTGAACGGTTATGTCCTTTGGGTTGTGCAATGTTCCTACCACATTTTGCACTCTCATGAACAAAGTGTTTCATCTATTCTTGGATAAGTTTGTGGTGATGTGTCTTGATGATATTCTGGTATAATCTTATTTAATAAATAAACATCTTCAACATCTAGACTTGGTGTTCTCAATGTTATGGGAGCACAAGTTGTATGTTAAGCAATAAAAATGTGAGTTTGTTGAGCCAAAGTTAAAGTTTCCTGGCCACATCATTCGTGAAGACAAGGTGAAACTAGTTCTAAAGCAAGTGGAGGTTAGTTCCACTTAGCCTACTCCAAAAGACGTGCATCAATTGCATCAATTTTGAGTTTGGCGAGTTACTATAAGAGGTTTATTCATGGATTCTCTAGTATGATGATAGCATTGATGAATTTGCAAAAGAAGGACATTTCTTAGAACTAGAGTAATCAAGCATTTGACAAGATCAAGACGTCCTTCATAACACAAAGTGTGTTTAACCTTCTTGACTTTTCAAAATCATTTAAGTTTATACTAATGTTTCAGATGATGCAATTGGTGGGGTGCTTTTACAAGACAATCATTTTGTGGTATTTGAATCAAAGAAGTTGAATCAAATTGAAAAATTATGACTTGTGCATGAAAAGGAGATGTTTGCCATTATGTATTGCCTCCGTAAATGGTGACACTATCTCCTTCATGGCACCATGGTAGTGTAAACTGATAACCTGCCACTAGCTATCTTTTTAATTAGTCTAAGTTAAAGCTAAAACAAGCACGATGGTTGGACATGCTACAAGAATTCGACCTTTAGTTTATCTATTGGTTAGAGAGGGAGAATGTGGTTGTAGATACTTTGAGTAAACATTTGTAGATAAATTTGATTGAAGTTATGGAATAACCTAATAGCTTGGATGATGGCTAATCATGAACTTTAGCAAAAGATTGACGATGGATTATGGCATGATTAGCATGCCTAAGAATTGTTGAATTTGGTCTAGGATGGAGGTGACTCAAATTCTAGTAAAGTAAATGATCTACTAATGTTCAAGTAGATGCAAATCTATGTTCTTGATTAGGCTGCTTTACATTCCAAAATCATCAACGAATGCCATAGCATTCTCTTGGTTGTTCATCCGAGTCACAAGCGCATGGTGGCATTGGTGGAATGATAGTTCTGTTAGCCACAGTTGGGGATTGACGTGGACAATTTTGTGCAAAGTTGTTTGGTGTGTCAGTAGGATGAGTTCGAATGAGAGACTAGGGGGCTTGCTTCATTCCTTGGAGATTTCAAAATTACCATGGGTTGTCATCTCCATTGATTTCATCACAGGATTTCACAAAGTATAGGGATATTCTAGCATCATTGTAGTTATGAATAAGTTCTCTAAGTATGTCATCTTCATCCTATTCTCTACATCCTACACGACTGAGGATGTGACATCCTCATTTTTTTGATAACATCATGTGCTACTTTGGATTATCATCAAGCATCATCTTTAATTGTGATTCTTGATTCATGGGAGAATTTTGTTGAAAATTGTTTCTAATGTTAGAGATAAAGCTGCGAATGTTCTCAGGGTACCATCCACAGAAAATGGTTAGACAAAGTAGGCTAACAAAGTTCTTGAAGAATATTTGCGACATTTCATTTGGTTCAATTAAATGAATTGGGTGTCTTTGCTACTAGTGATTTAATTTAGTTATACCATTTAGAAATCCTTAGTTACATGATTATCTTTGATGGAGTTGGCTCTAGGGAGGCAACCATCAATTCCTTAGTTGGTGGAAACCTTCTATCAAGGTTTAAATTCTTTGATAGATGAATTCATCAAGTCCTGGGTGAATCAAATCTAAGTTGCTTAATTTTATTTAATAAAGTGTATGCAACACATAAAATAATAAGTAGATAACAAGAGAAGGTCATTGGAGTTTATAGTTAGAGAGTAGGCATTGTTGAAGATGGATTATGTTGGGTAGATAAGGCCAAAGAAGGGTGATAATTAGAAATTTCTTAGACATTATGATAGACCTTTCAAGATTCTTGCTTAGGTTAATTCAGTTGATTATAAATTGCAACTGTCAATTTATCTAGCAAAATACACCTAGTTTTCCATGTGCCTATGCTTAAAGTTCAATCTTGTGAACACTAATCCCTTCACACTTAGGTCCAGGGGACCTCCAAACATGGAACTAGTGAAGGGATGATAGATTCACTCCATCATCAACATGTGTACCACAGGATGCACTCTCGATTAGAAGGTTGAATTCCTAGTACATTGGCAAGGAACATCCTTAGAGGAGGATACCTGGGAAGAGTGGCAAACTCTAAAAAACAAGTAGACATTCATTGCGAATTTTTATGCTAAAAACTACATTGATTTGCTCTTGTGGATATATATGGGTGGTTGGCTAGAGGTAGCCATTGGTTGATGGGAGTTATATTGTAGCCCAAAAAAAAATGTGTGTGTGTTAGACTAAAGAATGCCAAAGTGGATATGAGATGATCCACTTTTGAGCAGCGAAGAATTGATGTCTCTCTTTTTAGCTATAAAGTTAGGTCATGCCATAATTAGGCTAAACTCTAAGATCCTTGCACATGCTAATGAAATGCTATCATTAGATATGGGAGGTGGTTTTTGCAAGGTGTGAATAGCCTCCCTTTGGTTGTAGAAGGATTAACTCTACTTTCTCATTTCACAACCAGAGATAGAGAATTGGCTTGCATGTTAAGCAAGTAGATTTTACTTTGGGTAGACAAGTTGGTATAGTTTGCATGAAAAAGGACAAATCTCTTCTTTCTAAACTTAAGTTTCTTGAATTTTTTAAGTCCTAGTTAGATGATGGGATGAGTTCAACAGTTTGGCTTTAGTAGGTTATTTTCTAAACTTATTTTCTACCATGCAAAATAGAATTTTAGAAAGCCCTAATTAATAGTAGGTTATGCATTAACTATGTTACAAAATGACTTGTGGTGGAAGAGGATCTTGAAAGTCACAGGGATCTTCTAAAAGAAAGTGCAATGATTACTCCTTGTTATCAGCCTCTTCTGAACATATGCAAGTAATATATTGTCCCCTATTACCAAGTAGTATCCAATGGTCTACCCACATGAAGACAAACGTATACAAACTTGAAGTATTTTTATTTATTTTTTAGTTAATGTACAGATGTAAACTATTTAGGCAACTAATCTTTATTTTGCATAAATTTCTTTATTTTCACTTTGGGAAATGACTTCTCAAGTTTCCCAAGAATGGCTCAATCATTTCCTATAAATTGTAAGGTCATACATAAGTGAAATGACCTGATTTGAAGGCAATAAAGTTGACATTTGATTCATTTTTTTTTTCATATTTCTTTCTTCTCTCATTTACACATCTATCATTAGTATCAACTTCCATTCTCAATTATCAATTCACTTTCATTGTCATTAGTGCAATCAAATTATCAAGCAACAATCATATTAAATGCATTATTAAAATTTCAATAATTCAATTTCTTATAGTTTAGAATTTTAGACATTNAGAAATTGAATTATTGAAATTTTAATAATGCATTTAATATGATTGTTGCTTGATAATTTGATTGCACTAATGACAATGAAAGTGAATTGATAATTGAGAATGGAAGTTGATACTAATGATAGATGTGTAAATGAGAGAAGAAAGAAATATGAAAAAAAAAATGAATCAAATGTCAACTTTANCATGAGTTGCAATAACGAAACTACCAAATGTTCCATGATATTCAATGGGACTCAAGATTTTAATCTTTGGAATGAAATGATCAAAGGACTTCTGAAAGTTAATGAAGTATGGGATGTAATAGAACCTATAGAAGCTCATATCAAAGTCACTTGAAAAGGAGAAAATAAAGATGAAAAATATCCTCTGATTCAACAACTCCTAGAAGAAGAAAAGTGGAAGAGATAAGATTCATATGCAAAAATGATAATTATTTTCAATATATCAAAAAAATAGTTGGAAGATTGTGCTAATTAAAGACTACTAAGAAGTGTGGAAAAGATTATGCTCAAATTATCTAAGAAATACTAAAAATCAACATACAAAAAAATTGTTGTACAGAATTCAATTTGATAAATTAGAAATAAGAAGAGATGAAGACATTGAATAGTTTTTTACAAAGATGTACACTAGCATAAAAAACATTGATGAATTTGGATGTACCTTTACTTAGCATCAAATAATACAAAAAATTATGGTTGCTCTTTACAATGATCTTAGATAAAAAAACATGATGATGAACTTTATACAAAATAAAGAATTCAAGAAACTCACTATAGATGATCTAGTTGCTTAAATCAAAATACTTAAAAGTTTGAAAACTAATAAAAATGATAGAGAATAAGTCTTCATAGGCAACAGAGGAAGAGGAATATTCAATAGAAGCTACTCTTAGGACCAAATCAACTTAGACAAGTTAGAGACTTTACAAAGAGATAATAGAGGTAGAGCTTTTATAAGAGTAAGATGGAATTTACAAGGATAGTGAAATGCTTGAATCCCTCTATGCAAACTTTGTAATAAAAGAGGACATATCATAGAAGTATGTTGGTACAACTCTAGACATGATGCTCTTCAACTCAAAGACAAAGATGAAGAAGCAATAACATCAAATAAAAAAGTTCACCAAGGTAAGATTAATGCTTTCAATTTTAGCAAAATAGTTAAGAAAAATTCTTGGATTATAGACAATGGATGTTCAAATTACATGACAAGATACAAGTCTCACCTTTTTCAATACAAATCAAAACGAATTGGTAGCATAAAAATAGGAGGCAATAACCACCTTAACATAGAAGGAATTGAAAATTACATTATCAAATTGCCAAACAACAAGGTTATAGCCATCACTAATATCTTTGATGTACTAATTCTCTTAAATCCTTTTATCTTAGTAGGGAAAATGATCAAGAAATGAATCAAAAACAGCTTCAAAGATGACTAGTGCATTATTAAAAAGTAAAAGAAAGAAGAAATCATTAGAAAAAAAACCCCACAATAATAGAATCTATTGCATAGATTGTAGTTGAAACATCACAAAATTCAGAGCTTGTATTTTTCAGACACCAAGAAGGACCTTGGGACCCACGAACGACATCGGCTGCATGAGATGTGACATACAGCAACCTTGGGGATCGCAACGCTTAATTTTCACTAAGTGTGCAGTACCAACGTATACGCCCAGTAGTACCAGCGTATATGCTCTGCATGCACGCCTGACACTCCCAGCATATACGCCCCAACGTATATGCCCAGCGTGGACATCCGACCCACACGCCCGGTGTACACGCCTTGCCTGTATGCTCGACGCCACAAATGCACATGCCCGACGATGAAGTCTCAATGACAGCATGAAGATAACACCAAATAGCAAGGATTGAAGCAAGTGGACATCCTTCAGCGTATACGCCCAGCGTATACACCTAGCACAGCATCTCCACCCAAGTTCACAGACCCGCCTCATTTAGCGTATACACCCAGCATATACGCCCACCTCACACGGCGTATATGCCCAGCGTATACACCTGACATGTAATATATTGTATTTTTGTAAAATATGTGCACCCGGTCAACACGCCACGTGTCTCCTAACCTGAGTCTAGCGTAACAACCTGTATATAAATCCCGATTTCCCACTTCACAAAGGTCGGTTGGCAAAAATCCCGGAGCACACCAGAGAACATTTACGTTGTGCACAAGAGCTGAAACCCTCTTATGCTGGAGAGCCCTGTACGCCATACACATAATCTCTACGCTCCGCCTGTTTTGCAAACCAGCCAAGTCATTCCTGCATACGCCGAGGCTTTTCATCCGCCTTGTGTTCCCTCACGACTGCGTTAGACCGGTGCACTGTACTTTGACTCTGTAATACCATTGTTTACATTTGCTACATAAGATTATTTACATTTTACAGTTTTACGTCAACTTGGCCCACGCATTCTGTTCACGCCCGTTTACGCTCACGCTTTGTTCGCATTTGTTTTACGCCGTTTACGCTTTGTTTACGCTCGCTACATCGTGTACGCATAACCCAGCATATAGCACTTTACGTACGCGCGGGGAAATCCTTGTCTGATCCGTGTGCGAACCACCCAAGGTACTCTGCCTTCGTGCATTCCAGCTCGTCCTCAGGCAAAGGCAGTATCTTTTGTTCTCGTCCTGCGATCCCGCGGTCTCTGTTTTCTTTCCAGCCAGAGATCGACGATTTCAGGCGGTACAGAAATTGGCGCTAGAAGGAGGGCCTCTTAAAACCCTTACCTGTAGATCCCCATCGTTTACAGTGTCAAGCGTTTACGCTGCCAACTACAAACCGCTGCCTACTAAAACCCTTTAGCGTCTACGCGGCTCGGTCTAAAAACCCAGCCTGCAACTATTTAGCATTAACGCTGTACATTGTTTACGCCCTTAAAACTCTGCTCAGAAACGCCTACGCTGCTTTCTTTCACGCTAGCTCCTATTTGACACTACGACCTATTTTACGCTCTCCTATTATACGCCAGCTCCTGTTTTACACTCAACTGCTTTATGCTGTGACCTGTTTTACGCCACTGCTTTACGCTGTGATCTGTTTTACGCCACTGCTTTACGCTGTGATCTGTTTTACGCCAGCTTTTGATTTACGCTCAACTGCTTTACGCTAACCTGTTTTACGCTCAACTACTTTACGATGTGACCTGTTTTATGCCACTGCTTTACGCTGTGACCTGTTTTACGTCAGCTTCTGTTTTACGCTGTGACACGCTCTCCTGTCTTACACTCACCTAGTTTACATTGTCTTGTTTTACACCGTGATCCTTCTTAGGTTGTATACGCTCCCTAGTGTCTACGCTGACCATATACGCTGTATACGTTGTATACACTGTCACCATACGCTGTCAATTAAAGTGTATACGCTGCACGCTACATAACACATTAACTTCATATCTTCAGACCGATTTATATCTGTGACATATCATCATGAACCTTGCAAACAACAATGTTGTCACTGAAGCACCACAAAATTTAGAGCTTAGTACTCGTCCGACACCAAACAGGACCCTGGAACTCATGAACGACGTCAGCTACATGATCGCAACACTTAGTTTTTGCTAAGTACATGGTGCCAGCGTATACACTCCAGCGTATACGCCCGACACTCCAACTTATACGCCCGGCTCTCCGACGTACACGCCCTGGTACTGCAGATGTACACGTTCGACGATAGGATCTCCAATGACAGCATGAAGATAACACCAAAGAGCAAGGATTGAAGTAAGTGGACATCCTTTGGCGTATGCGGCCAGCGTGTACACCCTGCATCCATCAGTGCCCGGCGTGTACGCCAACATTTACCAGCGTATATGCCTAGCGTATACGCCCAGCGCTCAGCATCTCCACCCAGTTCATGCCCAGCATTTGCAGCGTATATGCCCAGCATGTACGCTGACCTGATGCGGCGTATACACCCAGCAGTTGTAACATTTTATATATTTGTAAAGTGTATGCACCCGGTCAACGCGCCACGTGTCTTCCATCCCGAGTCTAGCGTAACAACCTATATAAAACCCCCATTTTTCCACTTCATCCAGACAGTTGGCAAAATCCGAGAGAAGACTAGAGAACATTTACGCTGCGCACAAGAGCTGAAACCCTCTTACGCCCTGTACGCTGCACGCACAGTCTCTACGCTCCACCTGCCCAGCGAATCGGCCGAGTCATTCCTACATACGCTGGGGCTTTTCGTCCGCCTTGTGTCCCCTCACGACTGCGGTAGACCAGTGCACTGTACTTTGACTCTGTACTGTTTACATTTTCTACAAGTTCTTTTACAGTTTTACGTCAATTTGGCCCACGCATCGTTTACGTCTATTTACACTCATGCTTTGTTTGCATCCGTTTACGTTTTACGTTGTTTTTGTTGTTTACGCCTGCACGCCGTTTACGCATAACCCAGCATATTAGCACTTTGTGTACGCGTGGGGAAATCCTTGTCTGATCCGCGTGCGGATCACCCAAGGTACTCTGCCTTTGCTGCATTCCAACTCGCCCTCAGGCGAAGGCAGGGTCTTCTGTAAGCGTCCTGCGATCCCGCGGCCTCTGTTTTCCTTCCAGCCGGAGACTGACAATTTCAGGCAGTATAGAAATTGGTGCTAGAAGGAGGGCCTCCTAAAACTCTTACACGCCACTACTTGTAAAATCCTCTAGCGTTTACGTTGTCCTCTCCAAAAACCCACCCTGCGACTATCCAGCATCTACGCTGTCCAATATTTACGCCCCCTCTAAAAATCATACGCTGCCCTTCGTTTTTACGCTCTGCATTGTTTAAGCTGAATCTTGTTTACGCGGCGTACTGTTTACGCCATCCTTGTTTACGCTCTCTATTGTTTAACTGAGCCTTGTTTACGCCCTACCTTGTTTACACTGTCTCGTTTCACGCTGAACCTTAGTTCCCGATTTTACGCTGACCTGTTTACGCTGAACTTGCTTTACGCTCTCTACTTTTACGCTGAGTCTCGTTTTACGCTGCAACTCGTTTCACATTCTTGTGTTACGCTGATCACTTGTTTTACGCTGCAACTTATATTACGCTGAGCCTCACGCTACCACTCATTCCACGTTCCTGCCTTATGCTGTAGCCCGTTTCACGTAGTATACGCTCTTCAGCGTCTACGCTATATATGCTATACATGCCGTATACGCTGTATACGCTGTCCGCTAGGCGTATACGCTACCCGTTGCACAGGATATCAAATCCGCATTTCCAAACTTATCCATCCCCGTGACATAGCATCATGAACCCTGTGAACAACACCGTTGTCCCCGCTCAGACCACCGCCATGGACACCATAGCTGTCCAATAGCCCGTCGCACAACACCCAGGAATGCAACCCACAGTGAGTTCCCGCTGATCCCTAAGGCTGCAAGAGAGGGACCCAGCCTCTAACATCATTACCTAGGACCAGTACAACTTTATCTGTATTAAGATACAAACCGACCTGGCTATTGATCAAGCTGAACTAGAGGTGAAGAGGCAGTTTGAGCTGTATTACAGTGGGGGACGAGAGTTCACCCTTCCCCGTACGATGTAATTCCCGTTCCTGAACAATATTCGGAACTCATCACACAACTCCTCCTTCAAAGGAACAATTTGTTGGACCAGCCTCCACTGGAGCCCCAACCAGAGGATGAGGATGGATTTGCCGCTCAATCCGAGCAAGGAGAGTCGTTTCATACCTTAAGCCCTCAAGCACAGGTCAACCCCATCTTCCATCCGGGCACAAGGGAACTCATGCCCTTGCACCACCTTAGATTTGTCCAGGCTCAACAGCCACCACCGGAAACAACAACAGTCCACGCCCCTCTTCCGAGTGATCACCAACCCAACACCTTCCCACTCGTGCAAGAGCTTACCGAAGAGGTAAAACGCCTCAAAATGGCCGCTGAGGGAGAGTTAAAGGTAGTGAATTTCTACAACGATGACCCTATCAGCTCTTCAGTCCCACCTCTAACCCTATCTAAAGGTGTCCCCTTGCCCACATTAACCAAGTACAACAGGGAGACCGATCCCAACGCGCACCTTATAACATTCCGGCTAGAATGCGCGCTGCTCCAGGCTTGGCCCCACTCCATCCTCTGAGTATTTCCCATGTCTCTCGCAGGGAGAGCACTCGACTGGTACCGGGCCCTGCCTAGGAACTCTATTTTCTCTTTGGACGATCTTTTACACCAGTTTGTGACCCGGTTCAAGTACAACTTGAAACTCGAGGCCACGCTGGACAACCTCATGCAGATCAAGCAAGCACCGCTCGAATCTACGCAGAAGTTTATTTAGAGATGGAGTGCGATTGTCAACGAGCTGCACGAACCAATCTCTCTAACCTATTTTCTTACAATTCTTAAGGGGGCTATCAACGATTTCTTTAAGTCCAAACTTTATTACCTCAACGCACGTGATGTGAATCAGGCATTTTTACAGATCAGAAACATAGAGGAAGCAGCTCAAAACAGCCATGACCCGGCATACTTGGCCTTCAAAAATCAACATACTAAAAAGAATAAAGAGAAGGCCAAGACAACTATAGCAGCAATAGCGGGAACCCAACAAACGAACACCACACATCAACAAAGACCACCCGCAACCACCACTAACTACTATCAGCCCGCTCCCACAACAACCCCAGAGTCATCATCATAGAACCTGATGAACCGTGCACGTAATTTCGAGAGGAAGGAAACCTCTCCGTACATGCCTTTACCAATGAAACCGTCCTAGCTCTTTGACCAACTCTTAAAGGCTGGGTTGATGCAACATAAGCAACTATCCCCTGCGGCCATCCAGAGACATGAACGGCTCTGCCAACTCATACAGAACCCAAGCCTGGCAACGTCGGATGAGCCACCCGTGCCCAAAGGATTCAGGATGGATCACTTCTGCGACTACCATCAACGTAACGGGCATGGAACGAATTACTGCTTCACCCTGAAGCAGGACATCCAGCGGATGATTGATGATGGCAAAATCACTTTTGACGAGGCTAATCCCGTCCAGCTGCAAAACCAAACCATGGGGGTGTACAAAGATCCCCTGAACACTAAAGAGGCAGCGTACGTAATTGACGTCATCTATTGTGACGACGATTCCGACACACCCTGCATCAACACCATCTATCCTGAAAATAAGCAGGAAATACTTGGCAAGCTGTTCGTGGTCCAGATTCCTCCCGCGGCGTCCACACCTGCATCCCAATCATCCCATGCCCCGCAGCGGCCATACGTAGTCCGAGTGCCTCCGACCATGCCCACCCCCAACATCACGATGCGCCAAAAACCATATGTGGTGCACATCCCTCCGGTCAATCCTGCAGATACACCAACTCCTCATGCTCGGCCTACCCCTTTTGTAGTCCGAGTACCACCCGCCGTTGCAACGATGGAGGTCCAACCTCCGCCAAGACCAACCCCGTAAGTCATCAGGATGGCCGGACAGACTCCTGCCCAGTCATATCCGACCATCCACCCACAACCTCGTCCAGCTCCATACGTTGTAAAGGTCCCAGAGTAATCCCAGGCCGCGAGGTCCACTCCACCTCCGCGTAACACGCGAGAACGCCTAGTAGACAGACTTACACATGAGCGCATGGAGAAGGAACGCCAACAGCTAACCATGGGCCCACCCAAACCAACTCCCCTTAACTCCATGCCCATGTCATCATCCAACGATCGACCGAACATGGAAAGCAATGGTGAGTCATCCGAAACACAAGAACCGCATAAAACGATAGGTCCTAACAATAATGACAAACCATCAAAACACGAAATAAAACTATTGGGTCCAATGAACCCAGTCACTGCTAATAAAAACGTCCCTGACAGTAGAGATTTTGCAATGACCCTGACACAAGTTACTCAAGCCCTAAAACAGAAAAACACCTCGTTAAGCTTGTATGACTTGGTCTTAACATCCCAGACTCATCAGGAAGCTCTGGTGCGCATGCTCACATCGATCCCGGTCAGTGAGAACTTGCCTCCGAGCGAACCGGCCATTCATGCCATAATGTATCCATCTCACAGTGCCGTTCCTAAGCCCTTGAGTTTCCATGATGAGAACATCAAAGTAGACAACAAGACAGGCGAGACAACAACAACCCCTATGTTCATAACTATACATGTAAACCAGTTCAAGATACATAGGGTCCACATAGATGATGGGGCAGCTACCAATGTTGTACCATATCCTATCATTGAACAACTGGGGCTCACCGACTTGATCAAACCTACCACAACGACATGCTTAAAGTCCTTCAGCGGGTCGCGCGTATTAGTCAAAGGCACGATAACCCTAGACTTCGTAGCGGGAGACCAGTTCCCCACATCCGCTGACTTCCTTCTCATCGATGAAATGCCAGGATTCAACCTAATATTAGGAAGACCCTGTCTAGCCCAACTAAGAGTTGTGTCCTCCCCTATACATCAAGAGATTCGCCTACCCTACAAGGGTGGTGAAATCATCATACATGGGGAAGCGGCCTCTCCCCTCATTTCATTGCACACAGACGAGGATCGAGGCTCCGAGGTTGAACTCGACAAGCCTGGTCAAAAGGACTCAAACAAAATGCAATTGGTGGGTAGTGAACCTTCGGATACAGGACAAGAGCCTGAAGCCGAACTACCTGCGTTTAACACTGTACACGCGTCACCTCGTGAAACAACGACCGACATCGAAGCACCTAAAAGTATCGATACTGAAAACATTCTAACGGACGTCTCCTGGACTAAATTGCCATTCAACGTGATCAACGAAGGAGACGAAGAATACAAAATCATACCGGTCGATACACTCCCTAACAAGAAAATGAAGAAAATCAAGAAACAACTAAAATGAAACGTTACGACGTCCAGAACGACGTTAAACTACGAGCAGTCCAAAACGACGTTAAACTATAACACGTCCGAAATGACGCTAAACTACGATAAAACCCAAAAATGACACACAAAGAAATAATAACAAACAGCAAAAAAACAATTTACAACACTCCTTGTCTAGAAAGACGTTAAACTATCATGTCTGCGATGACATAAAACTAGCCATGATCAGAAATGATCAGTCAACTACGAAATATCCGCCATGACATTACTCGTCCGCACTGCGGCCCGAAATGGCCTTAAACTACGCATTGGGGCCCGAAATGGCCTTAAACTAGTGCAAATCTTGTTCTCCTATTTACATATCGTTTATCATTACTTCTGTGCATTGCATTTAAACATAAAAGTGAACCCAAAAATTCTTTAGTATCATGTCATGTGTGCAAACAACTTAAAAACCAACAGAAAAATATTTATTCATGCAATGTTGTACAAATAGTGTCTGTTTTCTTCAACATTTTCCAGTTACAATGCCCGTATCAATTTAAATTAGCAAAAAACCGCTAAAAATAGAGAAGAGAAAAACTACAAAAAAACTAGGTGTCCGTGACAGGAGGATCATCTCCTTTAGAACCACCAATGTCAGGGGCCCCTGCTCCACTGGGGCCAGCCTCGTGTGTATCATCGCCACCCTCATGCTAAGAACACCAAAAACAAACAACCAACACAAAATAAGCAGATGCTAAACATTTTAAACATTATCCAATAAATTAACTTCATGAAGACAAAACGTTTACCATAGGGGATCCCCCTAAGCCAAACTCCAGCCGATGAAGGATTTCTTCCTCTGGAACGCTGGCCGAATCTGTTCCGTCCAGGCCTAAGTCAACGTTCGCCAAAGCCTTGCCTTTGTCAACCGCTAACTAGGTAGGGCGTTTCAGAGGGAATTCACCTACTGACACCTCCCCAGAAGCAGTTGTGATGATCCTCTTAGGCGATTCCATCTCCACAGTTGTGTTTTGGGCAAAGGTATCGAAGGTGGAACGCAAACCCAAACCCTCCACAAACATCTCCAGTTGTCGGTTTTCAATAGATACCTCTTTCAGCAACTTCTTGTACTGATGTTTATGGTTCTTCTCATCCTGACCCCGCTTGTAAACCTTGGAAGCGAAAGCCTTCCAATCTTGACAGGGGAGGTTCAGGAGATCAACTTGAGCTTTGCATTCCGCTATTCTCCGAGTCAGTGACGCATGACGGTTTAGAAGGTTCCAATACCTAGTGTACGTGATCTCCGAGGTTCGCCAAGAACGATCTCCACTTAGTCTAGCAGCAGCAAACTCGTATCGAGCCTTTAAATCGTCACGCTCCTCAGTTACAGCAGAGACTTCCTTTTCCTTTGCCTGTACTTGTAGCCACAACTGTTCAACAGAATGCCTACAAGTCCACAACGACTTGGCATTGTGTGCAAGGCTTTCTGCAACACCTTCATAAACAGGCCTTGGCACCTGTTCTACTTCTAGGGAGAGTGTAGTTAGGCTTTCCATTCTGATGCCCTCAGAGGGATCCCATCTTAGTTTAGCGCCTACCCACGCAGAAAACACGAACATTAAAAGGGGTACATGTAAAACACGAAGCTCCTAATCTTTGAATGATTCATACCTATATCGGGATGGACTTCCTGGAGATGTTCAATGACTTCTTCCGTGATCCCATCCACAAAATCCGATTTATTTGGCATCTCTGACCAAATAAGCGGTTGACGGGTATGGGAAGAACTAACCTCAGCGGTCCCCTCAGGGGGAACTATCTTCATGGGAACGTCCAACCATACCGTCCTGATACCGCTGCCTTCATCTAAGCCAAAAACGCGATAATAAATAAAGAAAAAAAAATAGGAGCCACAATTAATATAATAAAAAACCAACTAAAAGCGAAGACATACCCTGATCCTTGTCACCTTCTGGGGGATCACCCAAATCCAAGTCACCCTTGAGGAAGCTACTGAACATTTGGTTGATAGCATCCTGGTCGTCTAAGGGTGCAATTTCAGTAGTCCTCTCTGTTAATAGCTCTGTTCCCTCTCCTTGGCTCTTCTCCAGGCTTTCCTCCTTATTGTTTTTCTCAGTACGCGTATCGTCCTCCTCTCTGATGGTTTCCAAGGCCTGTTTCCTCACTGCCCCAAACCGAAAACAGCAACAACACATAAGCAATTGAAGTAAGGGTTATAAATGAACAAAAACGATGCAATAACAAGTAGATGAGCTTCGCTTACCAGGTATCTTGAAGCATATCCGCTTCATGTGTGGCTGGTTTATCTCAGCGACTTCCTCCGTGGTGCGTTTAGGTCTTTTCAATCTTGACTTGGCTTCGCCAATGGTTTCTTTAATAACCCACTCTGCCCGTCTGGCAGTTAAAGGTACATCTGCTGGCTCCACCCCCAGACTATCCCGTGTGTGGATGGAACCGCCAGATGATCCTCCTGTGGTAATAGACACGGACTCATCGATACCTTTTGGGGCATCCTGCGACTTGGCGGTCGCGTACAAGTGTTTGACCCATGGGCGGGATAGTTGACCTCGATCCTGTAGGACAAACTTGTTGTCCGCATGCACCACAAGAAACTCGGCAAAACGGCGAAGATAGCCGGCGAAGAAGGCAAAAGTGAAGTGCGATTGTGCTTCGATGTTTGAGCGCAACTGCACTATCTCTTTGTGCAAGCCCGCTAACAAAAATTAAGCCCAGTTATACCGCAACCCAGTTTCCAAAATCGTCCGCATGATGCGCACTGCCTCCACCCCAAAACTCTGCACCTGAGAAAGGGTTTTGGGAAACACCCGTGCTCGAAACAGGGGATACAATTCATTCACCTCAACAACCTTTGCCTTCCCCTGCATTGGGAACCCCTTGGTGCTTTTCGTCACACCAAGCCAAGAATCCAGTTCACGGATCATTTGGAGCTCTTTGTGAGACCTGTCCAACACTACGGGTAGGCCATCTGCCGGCATGTCAAACAAGTTAGAAATGAATATAGGCAACAAATGAAACACCACCTTGACACCCTTAATCCGGGTGCTGTACTGAGAGATAGACTCGTTGAAAGAGTCCACGATCCCTATCATTTCCCCAATTGAGACATTAGGGCTTGGCGTCATAAAAAGTTCTAGGAGGCCTGCATCATCCAAGCAATGGGTGAGGGAAGGTGGAGCATGCTTACGCAGCCACTTCTGTGCTTTTGCTACCTCCCCAAACTTCATTGACAAAGTTGTCTCAGTTCGGCCTGTTGTCACGGGATCCCCATCGGAAGGCACATCAACTGTTAAAGCACGTTAAAACGACCACATCAACCTCCTGACCCCAAAACAGTTGAACAAATCCACTAACACATTTGATACATGCTATTACTCACTGTCAGTGGCAGATCTGGAAGTGCTACCAAAGCTATGTCAAAAGACTGGCCCCTGATCTGTCCAGTCTTCATGAAGCCACCCACGAGCCTTACACATCACAAAGGCCCTAGAAATTTGGTTATGGAAATGGACCATTGAACCCTTCGTCTGAGCGATCACAGCCCCGCGAAGAGTGGGGCCCATCATAAAGGCCTCCAGAGCGACGCGAGCGAGGGATATCCCTTCATCTTCAGTCAGAGTCCCATCTGGGTTGGTCTTTGGCCTGCAAATAAACGCATGTTAAAACAAAAACTAACATCAAACGACGATCGATGAAGCAATAAAGCCAAATGGTCTTACCTGGTTATCCTGTACACCGTGCCAGGAGGATTCTGGAATAGGGTGTATGCACGGGCAGCTATAAATAATGTATTGTTGATGTAATCTAACCTCGGTGGCAGCAATGCCCACAAACGCGTTAACGGGTGGGTTGACTTGGGCCCGTGGGTAGTGCCATCCTCATCAACAAACGGCCCCTCGTCAATGTCTTCCATGAAGACCACGACACCTTCGACGACCCCCAACAGTATCGCATCAACCACACTCCATGTGGTCACCTCGTCAAAAAATGACCACATAGCCACTTCAAAATTAGTTTACAAGAAAGCCAGAAATTCGCCAGCACCTTCCCGGAACCAGACCCCCTTGCTATCCACGAATAGATTCGGGGGCACATCGCCATCCTCAACGTGGCCAGCCCATGTCAGAACCCCGACGAGTTCAACCACAATAAGAAAGCGTTTGCTATCCTTGCAAACAATCGCAATGTCACAAAATGAAAGTTCGCATCATAAATCGGCAAAAAAATCAAAAATTTAACTATTTACACCCAGTGTATACGTTGTACACAGAGCGTATACACCAACTCTACAGCACGAAAAACACAACTTACGCCCAGCGTATATGCTGTACACAACGTATACACCCACGATTTATGCCCATGATTCGTGCTCAGCGTATACGCTGTACATGGTGTATGCTGAATAGAGCACTTAGGGCGATTCAGAATTAGCACATACAATATACACAGAGCGTATACGACGATCTACACTTAGCACAAAAAACGCGGTCAATCCGGCGTATACGTTGTCTGTAGAACGTATACGCCGACTAATAGTTAGCGTCAAGAACGAAATTTAGCTCAGCGTACACGCTAGCCAACTCAGCGTTTACGCTGACGGTGATCTGTTTACGCTGACGCCCAAACCCCTTTATGCGTATGGTGTATACGCTGAGCAAACCCTCGGCGTATACACTCAATTTCAAGTTCAGCGTGAACAATTTACGCGAGAAAGAAAGCGGTATGCCGAAGACAACTGTACGCGTATGGCGTATACGTCGAACAAACCCTCAGCGTATACGCCGTCGCAAGAAACAGAACTTATGCCGATGACAAACACGCTGACAAACTTATGCTAAACAAAAAAACGCGAAAAAAATGTTTATGCCAGGACTGAACACCATCTACGCTGCATAGATTACACTGCGCTGAAAACCCTCGTAAACCCGATACGCTCGGCATATACTTTGGGATCGTCTACACTAGAAAGCATTAAAAAATAGAAGCAGGGATCAAGGCTTACCTCTGGGACGTCACGGACCACGCCGGCACCTTCGGCCTAGGCAGACCCTGCAACATGGCCTCTGTCTCCTCGGTGAAGGTTAGATTGGGACCCTTCCGCCCCTGGCCCTCCACTTCCTTGCCCTTTCCCATTTCAGAGAGTCTACGCTAGCGATCCGCGTTCACACTAACTGTACGCTGGCGTTAAGTTAAGCCTCGGCGTCTACGCTGGGTTCAACCTTCGGCGTCTATGCTCAGGCTCCAGGTTACGCTTACGCTAGTGTATGGTGGTTTACGCTTACGCTTACGCTCACGCTCGCTCGGGTTACGCCCTATGCTGTCGCTTTCAAAATAGAAAACAAAATGGACCTCCCTTCCCTTTATATAGCACCCGATGACGCTGACGCTGAGGCCACAGCCGCTTACGCCACCGTTGCCTCGTTTTCACCGTTTTTGCCTTTTTGGCCTATTTTTCACCCAAATCTATCCAAAATGATAAAATTTAACGAAAAATTCATTAAAAACAGGGATTATTACGTCCTGGTTCCTCCACGGACCCCGCTTTTACATGTTTACGCTGGTTTAAACAACCCATTGGCCCAGTACGGCCTTAAACTGCCATTTCCCCATCCGCCCATTGGCCCGGTATGGCATAAAACTGCCGTTCACTGTCCGGTAAGGCATAAAACTGCCGTTCACTGTCCGGTAAGGCATAAAACTGCCATACGTCCAGGTGTGACGATAATCCACCGTTATACACGTACACATAGTCTAAAATCGTCAAAAGACACGTAACAATCCCTTTGCTCATGCAACTCTCGGTTTATTGGCAGGGATAAGCTCAATGGACTGCCAGCGCCTAACCGCACCGTTAACCATCGACGGACCATACGGCACCATTACATGGGACTTTGACATAAACTTCATCAACTTAAGTCCACTAATGGATGACGTGGTTATAGCCTCAACATAGCAAACAAAAGATGACTACGGAGGCATGACAAAATTTCTTGACATAGAGGCCGAAAACATCACTGAAGATCTGTTAGCTGAAACACCCATTACCATGCCCAATGGGGAAATCAAAATATTAAAATTAAGTAAACTACTACAACCACACTTGGCACAAGACATCCAGAACGTACTTAGGGAAAAAATGAAAGCATTCGCTTGGTCTTATACAGACATGCCTAGGCTAGATCCTAGAATTGTCCAACACAACATTATTTTGGACCCCAAACTGAGACCGATAAAACAAAAAGCACGAAAAGTTAGACCCGAGGTGGCATTGGCCGTCCGCAATGAGATCACCAAACTTTATCAAGCTGGTTTCATTCGGGCTTTTGATTATGCTGAATGGGTATTCAACATGGTCATCGTCCCGAAGAAAAACGGAAGCATTCACTTATGCATCAACTTCCGAGATCTAAACGTAGCAATCATAAAAGATGACTTTCCCTTATCCAACATCGATCAACTCATTGACTCGACTGCAGGACATGCATTGTTATCTTTTATGGATGGTTTCTCAGGATACAACCAAATACGCATCAACCCGGAACATCAACTTCGAACCACCTTCATGACCCCATGGGGAACTTTTTGTTACACAATGATGCCCTTTGGTCTCAAGAACGCTGGGGCCACTTATCAAAGAGCCATGACATTTATCTTTAGTGATTACATGCTACGATCGCTCAACGATTATGTGGATGACATCGTGGTTAAGTCAAAAACGATCGAACAACATGTACAAGACCTCGACTTAGTCCTAAAACGTTGTTTAAAATATGAACTAAGACTTAACCCAAAAAAATGCGTCTTTGGTGTAAAAACAGGCAAAATGCTTGGATTCATAGCTTCAGAAGCGGGGATATGAGTGGACCCCAATAAGGTCAAGGCCATTACCAACCTGAAACCACCCAGTAACCTTACCGAACTTTGAGGTCTACAAGGTAGATTGCAGTTCATCAAGCATTTCGTAGAAAAATTAACAGACAAACTAAAACCTATGAACCACCTATTGCGCAAAAATGTCCATTTTGAATGGACTCCCCAGTGCCAGGAAGCCTTCAAAAATATCAAAATAGCACTTGCCCGACTCCCTACGGTCTACCCACCCCAAAACAACAAACTGTTTTACATCTACCTCGCCAATTCAGAATCGTCCATCGCGTCCATGCTCTGCCAGAAACGAGATGACGGAACTGAAGTCCCTGTATACTACTTGAGGGATGCCTTAGTTGCTCATGAAAAGAAGTACAACGATGTGGAAAGGTCATGCTTAGCTTTGGTCTTTTCGTTAAGAAAATGGCGACATTACCTCTTCCGTAACCAAGTCTACATAATTTGTAAGGACAATGTACTGCGAGCCATAATAGGAAACATTTACGAAATGAATTGAATAGCCAGGTGAAAAGCCATGATAGCTGAGTTTGACCTGTACTATGTAGCGCAATCATCAGTAAAAGGTCAAGCCATAGCAGATCAGATGGCTACATCACCAACACGGGATCAAGTGACTATAGAGCCGGAATTCCCAGACAAAAACATAAGCGCCATAGACATAGTACCCCAAGATTATGACACCATCTTAAACTTCGATCGAGCATCCACCTCTCGAGGAGGAAGTGCAGCCGTTGTAATCACCTATCCCTCCAGGGAGATCCGGCCCTTTGCCTATTGCTTCAATTTTCACTGTACTAATAACATAGCAGAGTATGAAGGTCTCCTTAGAGGTCTCATGACAGCACTGGCTTCAAATATCACACGGCTCATAGTCAGAGGGGATTCACAATTGGTTGTAAACCAAGTTACAGAAGTTTACACATGTAAAGCTCAATACTTACAACCATACTGTGACTTGGCAAAACACTTAGTGAAACAATTCGAAAACATAGATGTGCAACATGTCTCTCGAAACGACAACACCATCGCAGACGTGTTGGCCACACTAGCGTTAAATATATCGCCCGACATGTTCCATGCCTTGCCAAGCTCCGTGATCAACTGTGATGAACCAATAACCTCCGACACGTTTCCGATCGCATCTGTTAGTACAACACACGCGATAGAATGATATGATGACATAAAAGAGTACCTTCTACGCGGCGAAGCCCCACGACATCTAATAAATGCACAAAAGGACGCGGTGCAGAAACGATCGAGGCAATACACCCTCATAGGGGACACACTGTGTCGTAGATCCTACGAAGGCATATTGCTAACATGTGTAAGTAGTGATGATGCCCAAACGATTGTTGATCAAGTACATGAGGGACTATGTGGAGGACACATAGCACCAAAAGCCATGGCCATGAAAATAAGACGCTTAGGCTATTATTGGCCACACATGGAATATGATTGCTCCTCCAAAGTCAAAACATGTAACATTTGTCAAAAACATAGTAACTTAATACATGTACTGCTAAACGAGTTGCACACAGCACAAATAGCATGGCCTTTTCAGAAGTGGGGATTGGACCTTATCAACCCGATAACACCCTCATCTTCTGCAGGGCACAGTTTCATCATAACCGCTACTAAATATTTCACGAAGTGGGTAGAAGCAGCTCCCCTTCGAAAAACGACTTCTAAACACGTGTGCAACTTTATCCTAGAAAACATTGTAACCCGCTTTGGCACCCCTTTGGCAATTATCACTGACAACGGGCCGCAATTCAGCAGTGCCGAAACAAAAATGTTTTGTGATAGTTTGGGGATCAAACACTCGTTTTCCTCCCCTTACTATCCTCAAAGCAATGGGCAAGCAGAAGCAACCAATAAGATGATCATAACGATACTTAAGAAAATGCTAACCCAAGACAAAAGGAAGTGGCATGAGCAATTACTATATGCATTATGGGCTTACCGCACTACTCACCGGACGTCAACAGGTAAAACTCCCTACAGTCTCGTTTATGGTTCAGAAGCTATTTTACCTTTAGAATTACAGGTACCATAATTAAGGATCACACTCTTCGGACTCCTCGACGACGGGCAAAATAATGATCTCCGTATCATTGACCTCGAATCGACGGAAGAGAAACGCATACGCGCACTTGATCAGATCGAATGGTACCAAAAGCGACAATGACAGCGACATCGGCACAACATCAACAGACGCCCAATCCACAAAGGTGATCTCGTACTCAAAGCTGTTCGGGAACACCCAAACAAATTCTCAGCCAACTGGGAAGGGCCTTACGTGGTCATCAAAGCATTCGACAATGGTGCATTCAAGTTAGCTGACACAGAAGGGAACGAGCTCGCTAATCCGATAAATCATTTGTATCTGAAACCGTTCTACATCTAAACATAAGCTCAGGTACGTGTAAGTCCTGGGATTACGACTATAAACTGATACCACAGAACAGTCCTAGATTATGACTTAAAACTAATACCATAGCGTCCGGAATGACAATAAACTACCACCCATCCGGCACGACAGTAAACTGCCGCCGCCACAACCATCAGGGTCCGCCAAGACTATAAACTAGCTTGCCTCTTCATAGTCCGCTAAGACTTGAAACTGGCAATGTACCGTCCGCCACGACGCTAAATAGGTAATGTCCAACGGGTTACGACATAAAACTAACCCATAACAATCTGCTAAGACTATAAACTGGCAAGTTCACATCCAGCACGTCAATCCGCCACCACGATCATCCATCAGCTTCACTGCATCGCTCGTCATCAACACTGTTGTCATCCACATACAATGTCTGCCACCCTTCAACATCTCTGTGTCGTCGACCGCCATGTAAGTCTAAGCTCGTCTCTTCACTCACGGTTTTCTTATCTCCTTGGTGTTTTGTTTACAGGATGACACCCGGAAGCTTCGCACAAGAGTGCACTTCGTCACGAGCAGCAATATAAGACACTGTTCGTGGCATACATGGCACGACTAAATCAAACCATTCACTAGTACATCCCCATTCGTTCCCCAGTTTCCATTCAACTACACCCTTGACACACCCAATACATTCAAAACATTGAGCACGCTGTTGCACGCTGCAATACACCACACAATACAACACCTGCGCACGAGTACACAAACAGAGCAAAAAAAAAACAACAAGAGGCCCCGGGCACTTCCCCTATAAGCCCCAGGCGGGAAGGCCGTCGTCTCAAAACCAAGTACTCATGCCCAAAATAGTCAAAAAGCATCCAGTCGCATGGCTTTGGCTCCCCGCCAAAAAGTTCCCCTGAACACTAAACATGGGCCCTGTTCTCCCAAAGAACGCAACACATCCTCCTGTAGCTTTGGTCCCATCAACAAGTTCTCTTGCACACTAACCAAGAGCCTTGTTCCGCCAAAGGACCCACCTCGCATGTCTAAACTCTGAGTCTGCTAAACAATGGCTATTGACAAGGATCAGCATGCCACATATCCAAACATCCCCTGTCCACGACACAATTCTTTGGGCAGTCACCAATCCCTGCCATCTCTATCCACCTATCAGATACAAACTTCCCCTTTCCCAATCCTCTGTACTACTGAAGACGGTGCGATGACGTCTCGTCCAAGTGGCAGCAGACAACGTCTTCATCAAATTGCTTATGGTGTTTTGTACTTCTTTGTCGACGCTTCTCGAGTCGATTCCTCCAAGTGTCAACAAAGAGGGGCCAATGAAACACCACAAAATTTGGAGCTTAGTACTTGTCTGACACCAAACAAGACCCTGGAACTCACGAACGATGTCGGCTGCATGATCGCAACACTTAGTTTTTGCTAAGTACATGGTGCCAACGTATACACTCCAGCGTATACGCCAGGCACTCCAGCGTATACGCCCAGCTCTCCAGCGTATACGCCCGGCTCTCCGACGTACATGCCCAGGTACTGCAGATGTACACGTTCGACGACAGGATCTCCAATCACAGCACGAAGATAACACCGAAGAGCAAGGATTGAAGCAAGTGGACATCCTTCGGCGTATGGGCCCAGCGTGTACGCCCTGCATCCATCAGCGTATACGCCCGGCATGTACGCCCAACATTTACCAGCATATACGCTGGGCGTATACGCCCAGCGCTCAGCATCTCCACCCAGTTCACGCCCAACATTTGCAGCGTGTACGCCGACCTGATGTGGCGTATACGCCCAGCAGTTGTAACATTTTATATATTTGTAAAGTGTATGCACCCGGTCAACGCGCCACGTGTCTCCCATCCTGAGTCTAGCGTAACAACCTGTATAAAACCCCCATTTTTCCACTTCATCCAGATGGTTGGCAAAATCTGGGAGAAGACTAGAGAACATTTACGCTGCGCACAAGAGCTGAAACCCTCTTACGCCCTGTACGCTGCACGCACAGTCTCTACGCTCTGCCTGCCCTGCGAACCGGCCGAGTCATTCCTGCATACGCCAGGGCTTTTCGTCCGCCTTGTGTCCCCTCACAACTACGTTAGAGCGGTGCACTATACTTTGACTCTGTACTGTTTACATTTGCTGCAAGTTCTTTTACAGTTTTATGTCAATTTTTCCCACGCATCGTTTACGGTTGTTTACGCTCACGCTTCATTTGCATCCGTTTACGTTTTACACTGTTTTTGCTATTTACGCCTGCACGCCGTTTACGCATAACCCAGCGTATTAGCACTTTGTGTACACGCGGGGAAATCCTTGTCTAATCCGCGTGCGGACCACCCAAGGTACTCTGCCTTTGCTGCATTCCAACTCACCCTTAGGCGAAGGCAGGGTCTTCTATACGTGTCCTGCGATCCCGTGGCCTCTGTTTTTCTTCCAGCCGGAGACCGACGATTTCAGGCGGTACAGTCACTACTCAAACCACCGCCACCATGGACATCACAGCCATCCAACAGCCTGTCGCACAGCACCCGAGGATGCATCCTACAGCAGGGCCCCGCTGGTCACTAAGGTTACAGGGGAGAGATCCAGCCTCCAACATCATCACCCAAGACCAGTATAATTTCATATGTATTAAAATACAAGCTGGCCTGGCTGTTGACCGAGTTAAAATGGAAGTAAAGAGGCAGTTTGAACTCTTTTACAGGGGAGAACACGAGTTCACCCCTTCCCCATATGATGTAATCCCAGTTCCGGAGCAGTATTCAGAGCTCGTCACACAACTCCTCTTGCAAAGGAGCCACACGTTGGATCGGTATGCGCTAGAACCCCAACCAGAAGAGGAGGATGACTTCGTCGCTCAATCTGAGCACGAGGACTCCTACCACACTCTTAGCCTGCAAGCCCAGGCTAACCCCATTTTTCATCCAGACACAAGGGAAATCCTACCCCTCCAGCATCTTAGGTTCACCTAGGCTCAAGCACCACCACCTGAAACAACAGCACTAGTGCATATTCCTCTCCCTAGCGATTCCCAACCTAACACTTTTCCTCTCACAATCATCCCTGCTGCAGCTGCGGGTTCGTCCTCGCAAGCACCGCCCCCTCACGCTGGCGTGGAGGTGACGCTCCCACCCCGAGTGATAGGGATGCCACACGTAATACCGGCATCCACATCTGCTCATTACATCCAGCACATTCCAGCGCGCGCAGGCCCCTCGATGGCCGTAACCCAACAAGGAGCCCCTTCGCATAACGTGATTGGGCAATGGCCACCGATGGGTGCCCCATCACACCAACCCTCTCACACCCACATGCCACACCATACCATTCCACCAGTCCATGTTCCCCAGTTACAGCCCCAACTGCAGCAACAACAACATTTCCCATACAACATGCCATCCTTAGTGTAGCCCACCGTAACCTTTCCACAAGCACAACCACCACCCGCGCAGCTTTCGGCCTTTCAGCCCACCATACAACAATCTAACTTGTATAATATATCACAGCCTCAAGCTACTGCGTCACCAAGTGCCCAAGACTGGGCGGATGCTAAGAAATTAATGCAAGAACTTACTGATGAGGTAAAGCGCCTCAAAACGGCCGCCGACGGGGAGTTGAAAGTAGTAGATTTCTACAACGACGACCCCATCAGCTCCTCTGTCCCACCTTTGACCTTGTCCAAAGGCATCTCCTTACCAACATTGACCAAATATAACGGGGAGACGGACCCCAACGCCCATTTGATAACATTTAGATTAGAATACGCGTTCCTCCAGGCATGGCTCATGCTATTCTACAAGTGTTCCCCATGTCCCTCGTGAGAAGGGCACTCGACTGGTACCAGGCCTTGCCCAGGAACTCTATCTTCTCCTTGGAGGATCTTTTACGCCAATTTATGACCCGGTTCAAGTACAACTTGAAACCCGAGGCCATAATGGATAGCCTCATACAGGTCAAGCAAGCACCGCTTGAACCTATACAGAAGTTTATTCAGAGATGGAGTGCGGCTCTCAACGAGCTACACGAACCAATCTCCCAAACTTATCTACTTACAATTCTGAAGGGGGCTGTCAACGATTTCTTCAAGTCCAAATTATATTACCTTAACGCGCGTGATCTTAACCAGGCATTTGCGTAGATCAAGAACATAGAGGAAGCAGCTCAAAATAGCCATGACCCGGCATACTTGGCCTTCAAAAATCAACATACTAAAAAGGATAAAGAGAAGGCCAAGACAACTATAGCAGCGATAGCAGGAGCCCAATAAACGAACATCACACACCAACAAAAATCACCCGCAACCCCTACTAACTACTATAAACCCATTCCCACAACAACCCCGGAGTCATCATCATCACAGAACCCAACAAACCGTACGCGCAATTTCGAGAGGAAAGAACCCTCTCAATACACGCCTCTACTGATGAAACCGTCCTAGCTCTTTGATTAGCTCCTGAAAGCTGGGATGATGAAACATAAGCAGTTATCCCCGGCGGTCATCCAAAGACATGACCGGTTCTGCCAACTCGTATAGAACCCAAGCTTAGCAACGCCGGATGAGCCGCCCTTACCCAAAGGCTTTAGGATGGATCGTTTCTGTGATTACCATCAATGCAACAGGCACGGAACGGATTACTGCTTCACCCTACAGCAGGATATCCAGCGGATGATCGACGATGGCCAAATCACTTTTGATGAGGCTAACCCGGTTCAACCGCAGAATCAGCCTATGGGGGTGTATAAGGATCCCCTGAACACTAAAGAGGCCCTGTACGTGATTAGCACGATCTACTTCGATGACGATTCCAAGGCACGTAACATTAACACCATCTACCCCCAACATAAATAGGAAACACCTAATAGGCCATTCGTAGTGCAGGTTCCTCCCGCTGTGTTCGCCCCCACATCTCAACCACCACACGCCCCACAGCAGCCCTATGTCGTCCGTATACCTTCAGCCGTACCTACATCCTCAAAGCCACTAACCCCTCACACTCGGCCTGCTCCTTTCGTAGTTTGAGTACCACCAGCCGTCACAACAGCGGAGGCCCAACCTCCACTAAAACCGACTCCATACATCGTTAGGACACCCGAAAGTCCTAACAATTGTCAAACCTCTACCACACAGGCGCAGGGCAAACCTCACCCCTACGTCATTATGGTCCCCGGCCAGCCTTCGGCTCAAACGCCTCCCACTGACCAATCACAATCCCGCCCGCCTCCATATGTGGTGTGCATCCCAAGGTAATCTGAGGCTCCAAGGCCAGCTCCACCTCCATGCCACATGCGAGAACGCTTAGCTGATAGGCTTACGCGTGAACGCTTGGAGAAAGAGCACCAACGGTTGGCCCTAGGGCCACCCAAACCCACTCCACTTAATTCCATACCCATGTCGCCAACCAACAATCAACCAAACTCCGAAAATCAGGGTGAACCGTCAAAACAATATGAACCATCTAAAACTACGGCACAGAGCAAGAATGATAGGCCACTAAAACACGAAATAAAGCTATTGGGCCCAATGGACCCAGTCATTGCTGACAAGAGCATTCCTAACAGCAGAGATCTCATAACGGCCTTGACGCAAGTCACTCAAGCGCTAAAGCAAAAGAACACTTCTTTAAGCTTGTATGACTTGGTTTTAACATCCCAAACTCACCAGGAAGCTCTCGTACGCATGCTAACGTCCATACCGGTCAACGAGGATTTGCCTCCGAGCGAACCTGCCATTCATGCTGTCATGTACTCATCTCATGGGGTCATTCCGAAACCCTTGAGCTTCCAGGATGACAACATCAAAGTGGACAAGAACACAGGGGAAATAACAACAGTTCCCATGTTCATAACAATACATATAAACCAATTCAAAATACATAGAGTCCACGTAGACGATGGGGTGGCCACAAACGTCATACCATATCCCATCATTGAACAACTGGGACTTACCGACTTAATTAAACCAACCACAACAACATGTTTAAGGTCATTCAGCAGGTTACGTGTACTGGTCAAAGGCACGATAACCTTAGATTTCATAGCGGGAGACCAGTTCCCCACATTCGCTGACTTCCTAGTTGTCGATGAGATGTCAAGGTTCAACCTAATATTAGGAAGATCCTGGTTGCCCCAACTGAGAGTTGTTTCATCCCCTATACATCAGGAGATTCACCTACCCTATGAGGGCGGTGAAATCGTCATACATGGGGAAGAGGCCACTCCCATCATTTCGTCGCACACAGACATGGACCAAGGCTCCGAGGTCGAACTCGACAAGCCTAGCCAAAATGACACAAACAAATCACAACTGGTGGGCGTTAAACCTTCGAACACGGGACAAGAGTCTTCTAAAACTGAAACACCCGCATCCAATACTCTACACACATCGCCTCATGAAGAAACCAACACAGAAACAATGACGGACACCGAAGCACCTGAAAATACCGATACTGAAAACATTCTAATGGACGTCTCCTGGACTGAATTGCCATTCAACGTGATCAGCAAAGGAGACGCAGAATACAAAATTGTACCGGCTAATACACCCTCTGACATAAAAATAAAGAAAATCAAAAAACAATTAAAATAAAACTACCCTTCGTCTGAAACGACGTTAAACTACATACGGTCCGAAATGACATTAAACTATAATAGAGCCAAAAACATTATTAAACAACACCCTTTGTCAAGAAAGACGTTAAACTATCACGTCCGCAATGACATAAAACTAGCCACGATCAAAAATGGTTGGTCCACCAAGAAACTTATCCGCTTTATCCAAAATATTACTTGTTTACAATGGGGCCCGGAATGGCCTTAAACTACGCATAGTGGCCCGAAATGGCTTTAAACTAGTGCAAATCAGGCCCGAAATGGCCTTAAACTAGCGCATACCCTGTCTTCCTTTTTACGTACCGTTTATCATTATTTCAATGCATTATGTTTAAACAGAAAAGCAAATCCAAAAACATCTTAACATCGTGTCGTGTGTGCAACCAAATTGAAAATCAACAAAAAGTTCTTACATACAACATTGTTCAATTACAAGTTTCAACTATTTTCATCCGTTTCAGAATTTTCAAATCACATTTTCTGTATAAATCTGACTCAAAGACAACAAAACAACAAAAACTCAAAAATCAAAACACTAAACATCTGAGGCGGGAGGGTCGTCCTCTCTAGATCCACTAGCGTCAGGGGCCCTTGCTCCACTGGGGCCCGCCTCTTGAGCATCATCACCACCTTTATCCTGAGAACAAACAACCAACATAAGAATAAGCGAATGCCAAAATGTTAAACGTTATCCAATAAATTAACTCCATAAGAATAAAATGCTTACCATAGGAGATCCCCCTAAGCCAAACTCCAGCCGACGAAGGATTTCTTTCTCAGAAACACTGGCCCAGTCCGTCCCATCCAGGCCTAAGTCAATGTCTGCCAAAGTCTTCCCTTTGTCGATAGCTGACCAGGTGGGACGTTTCAATGGAAATTCTCCAACCGACACTTCCCCAGATGCAGTTGTGATCACCCTTGTAGGCGACTCCATTTCCACAGTTATATTCTGTGCAAAAGTATCGAAGGCCGAACGCAAACCTAAACCCTCCACAAACATTTCTAGTTGGCGCTTTTCGATGGACACCTCTTTTAGCGACTTCTTGTAGTAATATTTGTGATTCTTCTCATCCTGACCCCACTTACGAACCTTAGAAGCAAACGCCTTCCAATCTTGACACTTAAGGTTCAGGAGATCAATTTGAGCTTTGCGTTCTGCCATTCTCCGAGTCAGTGATGCATGACGATTCAAAAGGTTCCAATACCTGGTGTATGTAACCTCCGATGTTCGCCAAGAGCGATCTCCACTTAGTCTAGCAGTGGCGAACTCGTATCGAGCCTTTAAATCGTCACGTTCCTCTGACAATTCGGAGACTTCCTTTTCTTTTGCCTGTATTTGTAGCCACAACTGCTCAATGGAACGCCTGCAAGTCCATAATGACTTAGCATGGTGCGCAAGGCTTTCTGCAACTCCCTCATAAACAGGCCTTGGCACCTGCTCCACTTCGGGGGAGAGTGTGGTTAGGCTTTCCATGCTAACGCTTTCTGAGGGATCCCATCTCAGTTTAGCACCTACCCATGTGAAAAACAAAAAAAAAAAATACAAACGTCAAAACTATACAAGCAAGATGCAAAGCTCCAAAGCTTTAAGTGATTCATACCTATATCAGGGTGGGCTTCTTGGATCCGTTCAACGACTTCCTCCGCGATGCCAGCCATAAAATCCATCTTACTTGGCATTTCTGACCAAATAAGTGGCTCACGGGTACGAGAAGAACTAACCTCAGTGGTCCTCTCAGGGGGAACCGTCTTCATCGGTACGTCTAGGCACACCGTTCTTGTCTCGCTACCTTCATCTGGACAGAATAAAAAACACATAAAAATAAACAAAAATATAACCCACAAAAAAGGACAACTGACAGGAGAAATCGAAACAGGATAAAAAGAAAAATGTACCATGCCCTTCGTCATCCCCTGGGGGAGCGCCTAAATCCAAATCTCCTTGAAGAAAATTGCGGAACATTTGGTCAACACTGCCTTTGTCATCCAACGGCTCAGTTCCTATGGTTTTCTCCCTTAACTCCTCCATCCCGCCACCTTGACTCGTTTCTGTATGCTCCTCCTCGTTGTTTTTCTCAGTATTGGTTTCCTCCTCCTCCGTGATCATCTCTAAAGCCTGTTTCCTTACTGTTTTAAAAATCAAGCCAAAGGAAAAATATATCAATGACACGTAAGCGATTGAGGTGAAAGTTAAAAACAGAATGAAAACGCTAAAGTAATAAGCAGGCGAGTTCCACTCACTAGGCATCTTGAAGCGTATCCGCTTCACGCGTGGCTGGCTCACACCAGAAACGTCCTCAGCCGGGCGCTCAAGCCTCTTTAGCTTTGCCTTAGCTTGGCCGATGGTTTCCTTGATGACCCATTCTGCCCTTCTAGCAGTGTAAGACAGCTCATCTGGCTCCAACCCCACACTATCACGTGTATGGATTGAACCGCCAGATGATCCTCCCATAGTAACAGAAACGGATTCATCGATACCTTCGGGTGCATCTTGGGATTTGGCTGTGTCATACAGGTGATGGATCCATGGGCAGGATAGTTGATCCCGATCCCGCAGGACAAACTTGTTATCTGTGCGAACTACCAAGAACTCGGCAAAACGGCGAAGATAACCAGCAAAAAATGCAAAGGTGAAATGGGATTGCGCCTCGACATTCGAGCGCAATCGCACTATCTCCTTGTGCATGCCCGCCAATAAAAATTTTGCCCAGTTGTATCGCATCCATGTTTCCAAAATAGTTCACATTACATGAACAGCCTCAACCCCAAGGCACCTCACCTAGGAAAGCGTTTTGGGGAATACCCATTCTCTGAATAGGGGATATAGTTTGTTCACTTCTACAACCTTTGCCTTCCCCTACATCAGGAATCCCTTGGTACCCTTTGTCATGCCTAGCCAGTCCTCCAATTCCTGGATCGTCTGGAGCTCTTTATGAGCTCTGTCTAATACTACATTCAAGCCATCAGCCGGTACGCCAAATAGGTCCGAAAAGAACTCGGGCGACAGACGGAACACTACCTTCACACCCTTAATCCGGGTGTTGTAGTATGTGACAGACTCATTAAAGGAGTCTACAATCCCGATCATCTCCCCAATGGAAACATCAAGACTCGGTGTCATAAAAAGCTCCATGAGCCCAGCATCATCTAGGCAACGAGCGAGGGATGGAGGAGCACGATTCCGCAACCACTTCTGGGCCTTAGCCACCCCTCTGAACTTCATTGACAAAGTCATCTCGGTTCGTCCGGTGGTCACCGGATCCTCACTAGAAGCTATATTAACTATAAAAGCAATGTAAAGTTGTTATATCAGCATAAATCAAGGCAATTGGATGAACCTACTAACATATCTAAGAAGTGTTATCATTTGCCGTCGGTGGTAGATCTAGACGTGCTGCCAAGATCATGAGAAAAAATTAGCCCGTTGTCAGTCCAGTCTTCATGAAGCCACCCACGAGCCTTGTACATCGCAAACGCTCTGGAGAACTGCTTGTGAAATTGGACCATCGAACCCTTCGTTTGCTTTAGCATAGTCCCACGAAGGGTAGGGCCCATCATAAATGCTTCCAGAGCTGTGCGAGCAAGGGCTAATCCTTCATCTTCAATGAGTGTCCCATACGGGTGAGTCTTCGGCCTGTAAGCAAATATGGGTCATAATAAGAAGCGAACATTGAACAGCGAAAGGAAATAGTAAACTGAAACATGCCTACCTAGCCACTCAATACACCGTGCTGGGAGGGTTCTGGAATAATGTATGTGCGCGGGTAGCTATGAACAACGTATTGTTGAGATAATCCAACCCCTGCGGCAATAATGCCCACACGCGCGTTAATGGGCGTGTGGCTCGGGGCCCGCACGTAGTACCATCTTCGTTAACAAAAGGCCCCTCGTCGATGTCCTGTATAAAAACCATGACACCCTCCGCAGCCCCCAGCAGCATCTCTTCAAGCACGCTCTATGCTGTCACCTCATCAAAGTTTGACCAGACGGCCACCTCAAAGTTGTCCAACAAGAAGGACAGAAACCCACATGCGCCTCCCTGGAACCAAACCCCGTTGTCATTCACAGTCAGATCCGGGGGAACCTCGCCATCTTCAACGAGGCCAACCCACGTCAATACCCCGATGAGTTCAATGACAATAAGAAAATGTTTGTTGTCCCTGCAACCAATCGTGACGCTACAATCAATCAGCCATGCTTCGAAATAGCCCGAGAGACGAAAATCACATTATGGATCGACGCTTAAAAATTGAAAATTTTCTAACTCTTAAACTCAGCGTATACACTGCATAAACTAGCGTATACGCCCGCGAGACCAACACGTCATGTAGAAAAAAACATAACTTAAACTCAGCGTATACGCCGCATATAGAGCATATACGTCGGCCAACACAGCGTAAAAATGCAATTCAAAACTCAGCGTATACGCTAGCCAGCTCAGCGTCTACGCTGACAACAATCTGCTTTATGCTGACACTCGAACCCATTCACGTATAGTGTATACGCTAAGCAAACCCTCAGCGTATACGCCCAAGTTCGCTTTCAGTGTAAATAGTCTACGCCAAAGACGTGATAATTGAGTCTAGGCTGTAAAGGCAATCGCGCACCCCTAGCGTATACGCTGAGCAAACCCTCGGTGTATACACTGTAAACAGAAGTTACGTCGACGATAAATAAATTACGATGACAAACATTTCACCAATAAAAGCTGTCTACACTTCACAGTTACGCTTGGCGTATACGCCGAAAACCCTTATGCTGAAAACCCTTCTACGCTCGGCGTATACGCCGAGACCGTCTACGCTACAAACAAAAAATAGCACAGAAACAACAACAGAGGCAAGAATCAGAGCCTACCTGTGGGACATCACACGCCACGATGGGATCTTTGGCCTGGGCAAGCCGTGCAACATAGCCTCCATCTCTTCTGCAAAGGTCAGGTCGGGACCCTTCCTACCCTGGCCCTCCACTTCCTTCCCCTTGCCCATCTCGGATTGTCTACACTATCAATGTAAGTTTACGATAGACAACTATCTATGCTGGCACTTGCAGGTTTACTCTTTGGCGTCTACGCTAAGGCCACTTCGCGTCTACGCTGGGGTTTAATCTTAGGCGTCTACGCTAGGGTCTCTCGTTGGCATCTACGCTGGGAGGCAGGTTTACGCTTACGCTTACGCTTTAGCAGGTGGCGCTCTGTCGCTTACAATGTCACTTTCAAAGTAAGAAACAAATGGACCCCCGTCCCTTTATATAGCGCTCCGATGATGCTGACGCTGACGCCGCCGCCGCTTACGCCGCCGTTGCTCCGTTTTTTGCCTTTTTGCCTTTTTTGCTTATTTTTTCACCAAAATTTGCCCAAAAGTGATAAAAATTAACTAAAAATTAATTAAAAACAGAGATTATTGCATCTTGGTTTCTCCATGGACCCCATTTTACATGTTTACATTGGTTTAAACAACCATCATGGCCCGGTACGGCCTTAAATTGCCATTTCCCCATCGGATGATGGTCCAGTACGACCTTAAACTACCATTTCCCCATCCGATGACGGCTCGGTATGGCCTTAAACTGCCATGCGTCTAGGCGTGACGATAATCCACCATCATACACATACACATAGTTTAAAAATTACTAAAAGACACAGAACGATTCCTTCCTTTGCTCACGTGGCTCTCCATTTATTAGCAGGAGCAAGCTCAATGGACTGTCTGCATTTAACTGCGCTGTTGATCATTGATGGACCATACGGCCATATCACGCAGGACATTAACGTAAACTGCATCAACTTAGGTTCACCAACGGACGACACGTTCATAGCCTCAACACGGCAAACCACAGACGATTATGAAGGTATGACAAAATTCCTTGACATAGAGGCTGAAAACATCACCGAAGACCCGTTAGCTGAAACCCCCATTACCATGCCTGATGGGGAAATCAAAGTATTAAAATTAAGCACATTACTGCAACCACAACTAGCGAAAGACATTGAGAACGTACTTAGGGAAAACATGAATGCATTCGCTTGGTCTTATACGAACATGCCCAGGCTAGATCCTAGAATTTTCCAACACAATATTATTCTCGACCCCAAACTAAGACCAGTAAAACAAAAGGCATGAAAAGTTAGACTTGAGGTGGCATTGGCAGTTCGTAATGAGATCACCAAGCTTTACCAAGCTGGTTTCATTCGAGCCGTTGATTACGCCGAGTGGGTGTCAAACATGGTCATCGCCCCAAAGAAAAATGGAAGCATTCGCTTATGCATTGACTTCCGAGATTTAAATGTAGCAACCATAAAAGATGACTTTCCCCTACCCAGCATCGATCAACTCATTGACTCAACTGCCAGACATGCCTTGCTATCTTTTATGGATGGCTTTTCGGGATACAACCAAATACGCATCAACCCGGAACATCAACTTCAAACCACCTTCATGACCCCATGGGGAACTTTTTGTTACACCATGATGCCCTTCAGTCTCAAGAACGCAGGGGCCACATATCAAAGAGCCATGACGTTTATCTTTAGTGATTATATGCTACGGTCGCTCAACGATTATGTGGATGATATTGTAATTAAGTCAAAAACGACCAAACAACATGTACAAGACCTCGACTTAGTCTTAAAGCGTTGTTTAAAGTACAAACTAAGACTTAACCCAAAAAGTGTGTCTTTGGCGTCAAAACAGGAAAAATGCTCGGATTCATAGCCTCTGAAGCAGGGATACGAGTAGACCCCGATAAAGTTAAAGCCATAACAAATCTGAAACTCTCGAGCAACCTTACCAAACTCCAAGGCCTGCAAGGTAGACTACAATTCATCAGGCACTTCGTAGAAAAATTAACGGACAAAATCAGACCTATGAATCATCTGTTACGTAAAAATGCCCATTTTGAATGGACTCCGCAGTGCCAAGAAGCATTCGAAAACATCAAAACAGCACTTGCCCGACTGCCTACGATTTACCCGCCCCAAAACAACAAACCGTTTTACATCTACCTTTCCACTTCGGAATCGTCCATCGCGTCTATGTTTTGCCAAAAACAAGATGACGGAACCGAGGTCCCTGTATACTACTTGAGTCATGCCTTAGTTGCCCACGAAAAGAAGTACAACGACATGGAGAAGTCATGTTTAGCTTTAGTCTTTTCTCTAAGAAAATGGTGACATTACCTCTTCCGTAATCAAGTCTACATAATCTGTAAGGATAATGTACTGAGAGCTATAGCAGGGAACATTTATGAAACTAGTTGAATAGCCTGGTGGAAAGCCATGATAGCTGAGTTTGACCTATACTACGTAGCGCAATCATTAGTCAAGGGTCAAGCCATAGGAGATCAAATGGCCACGTCACCAATGCATGATCAAGCAACCATAGACCTAGAATTCCCAGATGAGAACATAAACACCATAGACATAGTGCCCCAAGATTATGACGTCATCCTAAACTTTGATGGAGCATCCACCTCTCGAGGAGGAAGTGTGGCCGCTGTCATCACCTATCCCTCCGGGGAGATCTGACCCTTTGCCTACCGCTTCAACTTTCATTGTACGAATAACATAGCAGAGTACAAAGGTCTCCTTAGAGGCCTCGCGACCACGCTGGCTTCAGACATCACACGGCTTGTAGTCAGAGGGGATTCACAACTAGTCCTAAACCAAGTCACAGATGTCTACACATGTAAAGCTCAACATTTACAACCATACTGCGATTTGGCGAAACACTTAATAGGGCACTTCGAAAGTACGGAGGTGCAACACATTTCCAGAAACGACAATACTATTGCAGATGCATTAGCAACCTTAGCATTAAATATCTCTCCTGACATGTTTCACACGTTGTCGACCTCCATAACCAGTTGCGCTGAACCAATCACTGACACCCTTAACACGTTGTTGATTGCATTTGTTAGTACAACACACGTGATAGAATGGTACGATGACATAAAAGAATACTTTCTACACAGTGAAGCACCACGACATCTAACGAATGCGCAAAAGGATGCCGTACGAAAACGTTCTAGGCAATACACCCTCGTAGGGGACACACTATGTCATTGATCCTACGAAGGCATATTGCTAACATGCGTTAGTAGCAATGACGCCCAAACAATAGTTGAACAAATACATGAGGGGCTATGCGGAGGACACATAGCACCAAAAGCCATGGCCACGAAAATAAGACGATTAGGCTATTATTGACCGCATATGGAATATGACTGTCTCTCCAAGGTTAAAACATGCGACACTTGCCAAAAGCATAGTAACCTAATCCACGTCTCACCGAACGAGTTGCACACAGCGCAAATCACATGGCCCTTCCAAAAATGGGGATTGGACCTTATCAGCCCGATAACACCCTCATCTTTGGTAGGGCATGGTTTCATCATAACAGCCACTGAATATTTCACGAAGTGGGTAGAAGTTGTTCCCCTCCGAAAAACCACATCTAAACACGTGTGTAATTTCATCCTTGAAAACATAGTAACCCGTTTCGGCATTCCCATGACAATTATCACTAATAACGGGCCATAGTTTAGCAGTGCCAAAACCCAAACTTTTTGTGACAGTCTAGGGATCAAACACTCATTTTCCTCCCCTTACTACCCTTAGAGAAATGGGCAAGTAGAAGCAACAAATAAGACGATCATTACAATACTTAAGAAAATGCTAACCCAGAGCAAAAGGAAATGGCACGAGCAATTAATCTACGCATTATGGGCATACTGCACAACACACCGAACGTCAACAAGTAAGACACCATATAGTCTTGTTTACAGTTCAGAAGCTATTTTACCTTTGGAACTGCAGGTACCATCATCACACTTTCTGGGCTCCTCGACGACGGGCAAAACAATGATTTACGAATTGTTGATCTCGACTCAGTGGAAGAAGAACGTGTGCGCGCCCTCGATCAAATCGAATGGTACCAAAAACAGCAATGGCAACGACATCGACATGACATCAACAAGCGCCCTATCAAAGAAGGTGACCTTGTGCTTAAAGCCGTTCGAGAACACTCGGACAAATTCTCAGCCAACTGGGAAGGGCCTTACGTAGTCATCAAAGCATTCAACAATGGTGCATTCAAGCTCGCCGACATGGAAGGAAATGACTTTACCAATCCGACAAATCATTTATACCTAAAACCGTTCTACGTCTGAACACAAACTCAGATACGTGAAAAGTCCCGGAATTACGACTATAAACTGATACCACAGAATAGTCCTGGATCATGACTTGAAACTGATACTACAATGTCCACAAGGACAATGAACTAGCATCCGTCCGGCATGACAGTAAACTGCCACCATCCTAACCATTCGGGTCCGCTAAGACTATAAACTAGCTTGTCTCTCCATAGTCCGCTAAGATTAGAAACTGGCAATGTAACGTCTGCCACGATACTAAACAGACAATTTCCAATGGGTTATGACATAAAACTAACCCATGAGAGTCTGCTAGGACCATAAACTGGCAAGTTCACTTCCGACACATCAATCTGCCGCCATGATCATCCATCAGCTTCACTACATCGCCCATCATCAATTGCCCTTATCAGTACTGCTATCATCTACATACAGTGCTTGATGTCCTTCAGCATCTATGTTCCATCGGCCGCCGTCTAAGTCTAAGCTCATCTATTCACTTATGATTTTTCTTGTCTCCTCGAAGTTTTGTTTGCAGGATGACGCCCAGAAGTTTCGCACAAGAATGCATTTCATCACGAGTAGCAAGATAAGACAATGTTCACAGCATACTCGGCGAGACTAAATCAAACCATTCACCAGTACATCCCCATTCATTGATAAAATTCCCTATCCTTTCACCAGTGCATTTTATTCAACCACACCCTTGACACATCGAGTATATTCAAAACAACGAGCACGTTGTGGCACACTGCAAAACATTACAGTAGTTGCGACACACAGCCTGACACCTGAGCATGAGTACAAGATCAACGTAAAATTCCAAAAAAAAACGAGACCTCTGGCACTTTCCATACAAGCCCCAGGAGGGAAGGTAGTTGTCTCAAAACCAAGCATTCATGTCCAAACCGGTCAAGAAGCATTCAGTTGCATGGCTTTGGCTCCCCACCAACAGGTTCCCTCTGAACATTAAACATGGGCCCTATTCTCCCAAAGAATGTAATACACCCTCCCATGGTTTTGACCTCACCAACAAGTTCTCTTAAAAACTAACCAAGAGCCTTATTTCGCCAAAGGACATACATCGCGTGTCTGCACTCCGAATCTGCTAAATCCTGGCTATTGATAAGGATCAGCATGCCACATACCCAAGCATTCCCTATTCACAGCACAATTCCTCAAGTAGTCGTCACTCCCCACAATCTCTTTCCTCCCACCAGCTACAAATTTTCACTCACCCGATCCCATGTACTAGTGAACAGGGTGCGATGACATCTCGTCAAGTAGCAGCGGGCAATGTCTTTATCAAGTTGCTTGTGGTGTTTTGCGCTTCTTTGTCGACACTTCTTAGGTTGATTCCTCCAAGCATCAACAAAGAGGGGCCAATGAAACATCACAAAATTCAGAGCTTAGTATTTGTCAGACACCAAGAAGGACCTTGGGACCCACGAACGACATCGGCTGCATGAGATGTAACATTCGGCAACCTTGGGGATCGCAACACTTAATTTTCACTAAGTGTGCAGTACCAGCGTATACGCCCGGCGTATACGCCCAGAAGTACCAACGTATGCACCCTGCATGCACGCCTGACACTCCTAGCGTATATGCCCTAGCGTATACGCCCAGCGTGGACATCCGGCCCACACTCCCGGTGTACATGCCTCGCTTGTACGCTTGACGCCACAGATGCACACGCCCGACGATGAAGTCTCAATGACAGCATGAAGATAACACCAAAGAGCAAGGATTGAAGCAAGTGGACATCCTTCAGCGTATACACCTAGCATCCTCCAGCGTATATGCCCTGCATCCGCCAGCGTATACGCCCAGCACAGCATCTCCACCCAAGTTCACAGACCCGTCTCATTCAGCGTATACGCCTACCTCACACGGCGTATATGCCCAGCGTATACACCCGACATGTAATATATTGTATTTTTGTAAAGTGTGTGCACCCGGTCAACGCGCCACGTGTCTCCTAACCCGAGTCTAGCGCAACAACCTATATATAAACCCCGATTTCCCACTTCACAGAGGTCGGCTGGCAAAAATCCCGGAGCACACCAGAGAACATTTACGCTGCGCACAAGAGCTGAAACCCTCTTACACTAGAGAGCCCTGTACACCGTACACACAGTCTCTACGCTTCGCCTATCTTGCGAACCAGCCGAGTCATTCCTACATACGCTGGGGCTTTTCATCCGCCTTGTGTTCCCTCACAACTACGTTAGACCAGTGCACTGTACTTTGACTCTGTAATACCATTATTTACATTTGCTGCATAAGATTGTTTACATTTTACAGTTTTACGTCAACTTGGCCCACGCATTCTGTTCACGCCCATTTACGCTCATGCTCTGTTCGCATTTGTTTTACGTTGTTTACGCTTTGTTTACGCTCGCTACATCATTTACGCATAACCCAGCGTATAGCACTTTGTGTACGCGCGGGGAAATCCTTGTCTGATCCACGTGCGGACCACCCAAGGTACTCTGCCTTCGTGCATTCCAGCTCGTCCTCAGGTGAAGGCAGGGTCTTCTGTTCTCATCCTGCAATCCCGCGATCTCTGTTTTCCTTCCAGCTGGAGACCGACGATTTCAGGCGGTACAACAGTTACTTTGATTTGAGAGGGATCCTCATCTAAGATAATAACCAAACCATTGTTTAGGTTACCACTATAGAAAACGAAATACATAAAGACCCATATCAAAGCATTTCTAAGCATCAAATAACAAATGAAGAAGAAGCCAAAAGGTGGCACAAAAGATAGGGACACACCTCTTACAACAAATGAGAAAAAATGACAAAGTTAAAGAAAACAATAAGAATTCAAATTAGAGTTACTTCCAAAGAAACATGTGAAATATGCATTCAAGGAAAGTAAATCAATAGTCCTCACATAGCAACTATGTAAAGAAAAGAAAGCCCTCTTGATCTTCTCCACATGGATCTCATTAGATCTATGCATGTTACCTGTATAAGAGGATCCAATTATATACTTGTCATGGTAGATGATTGCTTAAGATATATCTAAACATCCAACATGAAGGGAAATGTTGAGGCAACAATCAAATTCAAGTACTTCTACCTTATCATGAAAAACACTATGGACTTGTCCATTAGAGCCATTAAATTAGATAAAGGAGGAGAGTTCATCAATTAAAAATTCGAATATTTTTTTACATATCAAGGAATTTTTCATCAAATCACATGTAGATATGGTTAACAATCAAATGGCATTATAGAAAGAAAAAATAGAACCTTGTAAGAAATGGTGAGATGTCTTTTGAAAAATGCCCAAATTTGTAACAATTTTTGAAGCATGGTCATAAATGTAGCAACCTACATTACCAATAGAATAATTAGTAACATCAACAAAGATAAGTCCTCCTATGAACTCTTCTATAGAGAACTTCCAAATATGAAACACATAAGAACATTTGGATGTCATTGTTGATGAGCAACAAGTAGTCCATACGTCCAACCATATGAATCATAAGCATGCAGTAGTGATTTGGTCAAATTTCATAGACTTAGCTCCTAAGTGTGCCTATAGGCAAAGATGGTGACTTGGGGAAATGTGATCATTGTCTTTTTAGCTCTCACTTGCGTAGGATCATATTTATGGTTAATTGTCAGCTAAGATATTTTATATTTATTTATATTTTATATCTTTATATATTTTATCCTAAGTGTTGAAGTAAAGATAAATGGTTGGTAATTAACTATTTAACGATCTAATGATTCTAAGACTAACTAGCCTAACATAAGTATCCAAGCCTTCTTGTTGTACACATCCTAAACTCGTATCAATGCTACTTGGTTACCAAGTGTCAATTACTAGGTATACCAAATTGCCACTATTGGGATTACAAGGCATTAAACAGTATGCATGAAGTGGTCATACTTATGTGTTCATTATTAAGTGCATTAATTGATTTATTAAAATAGGAATGCAAAGTGCATTAATGATAAAGTTCAAGTAAGAAATGTTAAACTATCCCAAGTATTGCAAGGAATATCAAGAATCTTTTCTTTATTACTAGTTACATTAATGTGTTCAGGTACAAAATGCTTGAATATGAATCCATAGAATTACTTAAGTTCCTATTGTGGGCATTTAGAAAATATTTTAACTCCAGAGAAAAAAAACTGCAAGAACCTGTCTACACTAATAACATAACGTGCCATAAATGTGATGGATATGCACCTTTATATAAGCATAACATGACATTGTGTTGACATATTTTTCCATGTTTCAACAAGGCTACATCGATGGGGCTACATTGCTACATTCTCATCAATGCAGTAGTCAACATGATTCATCATAGCTCCATGACTAAGTGAAAACTTCTCCTTGACTAAATAAAAGTAGGATCGAGCTTCTTACAAAAATGAAAAGGTATGAAATTATTGACCAACTAACTCTAACTATTGAGCTATATGGAATTATAAAATTGGTATCCAAGACAATAAAATTAGATACCCTTTACAAAATTGATAATATGATCCCTTTAATTGCTGAAGACGAGACAAAGTTCAAATAGTGCTAGGAGGTGGAGGCTCATGGGGTGCTGAAGGACCTTCACTAGGCTTTGATGCACATGGTAGTAGCAATGGTTAAGGCTATCCTACTATGATTGCTACTTTAGAAGGAATTTAGAAAGCATGTAGTAATGCTTTCATTTTTTTTCTTTGCTCCATGGATTGTATGTAGTCCATGTGGCTTCATTGATGTGGGTTGGTACAAGGATGTCCCATGGGCAAGACATTGTCAGGAACAACTCTTTAACATTTACAAACCACACTGTGAATTGTTTACCTTCAATGTTAAACATCTTGATGAGGTTCTATAGTTCGTGTTAATTATTTATTCTTCTGGTTAAGTCCTCAGCAATTGATTATTGATTAGTGAACCTATTTTTGAGGACCTCAAGCTCTACATTGGTTTTCTCCAACTTTTTCTTGGTCTCTTTATGATGCTTGAATTTGACCTCATAGAGGAGGTACGAATTGGTGACTTGCTTCTCTATCTTTGTCCTTAGCCTTCCTATAGTTAGCATAGCCAAGTTTGTGTACTGGAGGTTGGCGAACTCCATGTATTCTGTCATTGCTTCTATCTGCAACTCCTTCAGGTGGATTTAAGCTTTATTATATGCATTTAGGCCATCAAAGATAAATTTTCATACATCATCTATTTGTTGAAGTTGCTGGAATGTTTTGTTCATCTTTGCCTTAGCTAGTTGAATTTCTTTTTCGTTTACTTCTTTAAGGAGCCCCCCTTGATCCTTGTAGTGATTTTTCATCCTTTCAAATTTTGAGATCTTATTTTTCTAGGTGGCTACCTCAATGGTTATCTTTTGGCAAAGCACCTAGACTTTCTCCATAGAGAGATTGCAATTCTCTACTATCAATCTTCTCAAGTCAAGGTTTACCTTGACTAGTTGCTCCTATTGTTGTAATACAAATTCAACCATTTGATCCTTCTGTTTCTCTACATTTTGTAGGTGGTGAAGATCCTTGGCAAGGATCAAGTTTTCCTTGCAGACTTGAGCCAAGTCCTTATCGATGTTGATTACTAATGCTTTTGATAAGATGACGTTAAATATTGGCATCTCCTTTGCATTCTTAGCCTCTCTTAATTTCTACTAAAACTACTAGAAAGCTTCATCTCTGCTAAGGTTTAGGCTGAGAATGGTAGGATCAGAGAGACAGGCCTACAACTTTGCAACTTCGATAATCAACTAACATTTTTCAATAGTGGCTACTTCTAGCTTGGTGTTGGCAATGATTAGCTTGTCCTTTGTCTCTAGTAGCTCTGACTGGATTATTGTGATCTTCCCCAAGAAATCAAAGATCTCCAGAAGTGGTTGCCTAGTTATCACCATTCGATCTAATGCCTCCTCATGTTGGACAAGACTTAGCCAACTACTTCTCACTCCTATGAAATCTTTTACATCTTTTAAAGTAGCAATGTTGGGCATGACTGCCACAGGAGTGTTCAAGGCCTTGACCATTTTATTAGTCACCACTTTTGCTATTGTCTACTACTCATGGTACTACATCACAAGCATAGTCACCTCCTCTTCTTCCTCCAAGCACACCAAAAAAGTTGTAGCATTTCTAGAGATCTCAGGGAATTCTTGTATTCAAAAATGGACACCATAACTTCTTAGGTGCTTGAATTTGTTCTTGTAAGTGCCTACATGCATTGTGTAGAAAATAGTGGGACAATCTCCTCCATCCAGCTAATGGTTTTGGTAACTTTGTTGAGATGACTTAACATTGGTTGGTAGACTAATGGCTCCCTACCAGTTGTATTATCCTAATTTTATTAGAGTAGCTACTTACAAGTTTTTGGATTCTTTCAGTAGTTGCCCGAGCCTGTGATATGGTCTCACTAGCAGGTGGTTGTGGTGGTTGCTTCTCTTCCATTAGCTTTACGATTGCTTTGTTCTTCATCATCTCCTACCAAGATGTAACAAGAGCATGGAGGAATGTGTTGATGACATAATGTGCTATGCCTCCACTTCAGTAGAGTTTTCTAATAAGGCATGGAAAGAGGATTTTCTTTCTCCTTCACTTAGTTTCTTTGAAGCACTTCTTGATTTTGAGGTAGATGAGTTGAGGAAGGTTGACAAGGAACTTACCACTTAGAGTGGCATACACATGGGTAGAGAAGGTTGTCACCTTGTAGGGCCTTACTGTAGGATTTAGGGGATAGGCTTCCATCTTGTAGTAAGCGTGCTCCACCATAGTGAGTACATTGTATTCCTTGTAGTCCACCCCATGGCAATGTTGGACTCATTCTTTCTTTGCTTTGGGATTTGCCTAGGTAGAAATTTTTGCCAATCTTGTTCCCATATCAGGCACATCGAGGACCTTTACAATGGCTTCAACTAAATAAGAGATGGTTATATCCTTGATCTTGACCATCGAGTCTCCTTATCGGTTATTCCAAAATATGTATGTCTCTCCCATGTATCATTCTCCACTGGATGAGAGAATGAGTCCCATGGGAGACCCCTACATTTGAGTGTAGGCTTCATAGGGCACCAAGTCCAAGAAGGAACTAGAGTTAAGTTCTTGGAGAACTAAACTTTAGACCTCCTTAGAATGAATCTCTTCAAGGTGAGCCTTAGTCAATGTGACTTCTAGATTGGGCCTTGGCCTTGGCACCTCATCTTACTTGGACTGGCCAATTTTTAATATGGAAATTTGGTGAACAAATTCCAATTCAAGCTCCTTTCAAAGAGGTTTTGTTGCATGGGCTTTGGCCTCCAATTCCTAGGGTTGTTGTGGCTACTGTTGGCCCCTTCTTCCTTGTGGTCACTTCTCCCTTAGTTGTGATGGTCCCTCTACAAGTGCTTCCCTATTTGTTGTCATCTATGATTACAAATTTAACCATGGATTAGTAATTAATGCGTAATGATTAGTGCTCTTTGATACGTTTCTCTTTTGGTTAAGTTACACTTAGGTTAGTTGTGATCATGGCAAATTAATTATTTTATTCATTTAGCACTAGAGTTTGTTTATGAGGTTTAACTTAGTGTAGATGGAAATTTTAATATTATTTTAATAGTTAAACCTTGTGGAGTTGGAAAAAGTTACCATCATAGGCCATAGGCTTGTGGCCTCCATGATGTAAATCTCACCTCTGATGACCAGAGGGTCAAAGAATGATGTGAATTGGATAAGTAGTTTGAAAGTTATGGTGCTTGGAAAGTGCTTTGGGTTCCAAAAATTGCAAAAACTCCCTTTGCGATATGAAGAAAATGTGAAAAATTGGATAAGTGTTGGTGTATATTTATAGATTTTTGTTAATGCATTGATGAAGATCCAACAACGGGAATGCAGAGACACATTAGGCTGCATCAACGAGGATGCATTGACATAGCCATTTGAGACATTTTTCTACAAGGAAGAGTTTGATGATGAAATTGGAGTTCAAAGGAAGCTAGAAAAGCCTAGAATGATAAAAAATGATGGAAGATGATTTGAAATCAATTCAGGAAAGGGGATTTAGTATAAATTATTTACCAAGGAGTCTTAAACTAGATGTTTCTTGTTGGAAAATAATGGAATTGAATGCAAAATAACTAGAGGATAGGAAGTTTAACGTGAGGAAGAATCACCACTTAATGAGATGGTGAAAAGATAGACCTTGCTTATTCGAAAATCTATGCCTAGTCAATATAGCATAAAAATAGTATAAATATGCACAATCCTCCTTAGAAATTTTCACCTTTGCTCACAAATTTTAAGGGAGTTTTTCAAATTTTTAGAGCCTATAACATCTCAAAGCCCATAACTTCCTAACTATTTATCTAAAACACTTTGTTCTTCAACCCTGTAGCTATTGAAGGCAAGCTCTTAGTCGTGGGGGTGACAAATGTGCCATTTTTTACAAAAACTTTTTCACCATTTTTCCAATTCCCAGAAAGGTTTAACTAAGAAATCAACATTTAAACACCAAATTATAGAAGTTAAACCTTTCCAACAAGCTCTGGTGATACTTATAATAAAAATTAATTAATAAAATAATCAATCTATCATGGTTCAAACTTAGCCAAGTGTAACTAATTAATGAGACAAGGTATTCAAAAAATTCAAAGTTACATGTTATATCTACTAACCAATGAATGTGTTGTGACCACAAATGGTACCGAAAGGCAAACACACATAGGAAGGAGGATTGTCTCAACTGAGGAAGAAATAGCCAAGAATAGGAAGGGGCCAAGAACAAGCCTAGTAAGAACCAATTGGAACCCATGTCATAGGTCCTCTTAAGGAAGAGGCCGAAGTGGAATCTATTCGTCAGATTCTAGAACCAGCAGCAACAATAGAACATTTCCATAGAGATCAGGCACTAGATCAATAAGCAAACCTTGAGGTGATCTTGATAGAGGCCTACCTAACTCAAATTAGATCAAGGGAGGTCCAGAAAATAATGCTCTAAGAGTTAAACTTTGGCTCTTTCCTGGAGCAAGCATGTAAAGAGGTAGAGGACCAACTGAAGACCTCTTCCATGTGGCCAAGTATCACTTCTAGCAAGGAGTGGTACATGGGAGAGACATTGTTATTTTGGAGTAATAGGTAGGTCAGTTCAACAATCAAAATCAAGGACATTTTAGTGTCCTACTTAGTGCAAGCCATTGCTAAGGCACTTGGGTTGCCAAAAATTGGAGTGAATCTTGTTGAGATTCCAATCTAGGTGAACCCCAACATCAAAAAGGAATAGGTATAGTGGTGATATGGTGTCAACCATAAGGAGTATGGTGCACTTACACTAGCAGAAAGAATTTACTAAAAGATTGTAGCCTTTCACCTAAACCCCATGGTAAGGCCTAATAAGATCATTGCTTTTGCTACCTATGCATGTGTTGCTCTAAGTGTGATATTCCCTATCAATCTTCCATAGTTGATCTATCTACAAATAGAGAAGTAATTTAGGGGAAATGAACATGGAAGAAAGAAACTCCCCTTTCCATGCCTCATTAGAAAACTTTGTCGAAGGGAAGGGATAGTCTGCTATACTAATGATGCTGTCTAACACACTTCAACTACTAATTGGGTAGAGATGATGAAGAATAAAATGCTTGCAACAACCATTCAAGAAGAGGGGTAGCAGCTACCACCTCCACCAACTACTAAAACAATTGTATCAAATGTCACTGCAACATTCCAATAGTTGCATGAGCAGCAAGAATGGCTCTTGAGAAAGCAAGAGCAACAACCAAGCACTTGTGGTGGAGACCCATCTATGTATTAGTTAGAGATGAGTCACCTAAATGAGATGGCCCAAATAATTAGCCTGATGGGAGTTGGTGGATCCATTTTCAATGCCTAACGAATGCAATTATCTGTGAGGTTGAATCCTAGCACTATAGAGGTAACAGTATCTCTCATAGAATAACAACCACTCCTAGAGATTTGTAGGAATGTTATGACCTTCTCAACGTGCTTGGACGAAGGTAAGGGGGCAACAATACTAGTGATGTAGCACCAAGGATAAGAAACAACAACATAGGTGATTGCTGATAGAATCATCGAGACACTCAATGCACTTGCAACATCTGTACTAGATATCACTACATTTAAAGATGTGTAGACATCTGTAGGGATCATAACTGGTAAATTAAGTGTAGCATAGCATAAAAAATTTCTAGACCAATTGGTAGGAATTGGGCAATCGCTTCTGGATGTCTTTCATCTTCTTGATAGTATTACTACAACCCAGTCAAAGCTACTAGAGGAAAGGGGCAAAAAGATTATCTTGGAAGGGCAACTCAAAATAGCCAAGGAGCTAAATGAATGCTTGGCTACTAAAGTTGCTAAATTAAGAGCACAAATTATCAACATGCATTTCTCAACTCAACATTGACAAAAGATGAGCTCTTGAGAAACTTCACATGAGACTAAAAGGGGTTGAGAGTGCGATGGAGACAATGGTGTTCTACTGATTCTTGGCAGAGGCTACCTAGCACAAAATTTAGAAGGCCTTGGATTTGACCCACCAAGAGAATGTGCAACTAACCATAAAGAATCATTGCCTATGAAATGTTTATGAACATAAACAATAGTTAACTGACTTTATCCATAAACAACATTAGCAACTAGCAAGAGCGAGCACAAAGCTAAGGAGATTGGCAATTGAGAACAAAAACCTCTCCATTGAAGAGGTCCATGCCCTATGTCAAAAGACTATAATAGAGGTAGCCTCCTAGAAATTAGAGGCTCTCAAACTCAAGAGAGTCAAGGATCACTATAGAGACTTGGTTGGCCTACAGAAAGAAGTAAATGAGAAACATGTTCAAGTGACAAAGGCAAAGGTGAATGAGACCCTTCAGTAACTCCAACATGGATGCAAATTATGGCAACCCATCATTGATGGGATTGATTAGTACAATAAAGTAGAAATTCATCTAAAGGAGTTGCAAATAGAAGAAATGATGGAATACATGGAGCTCACCAATCTTTGGTAAGCGAAGCTAGCTATGTTTACTATTGGATGACTGCAGTCAAAATTGGAAAAGTAGGTGGCAAGCTCGTACTTGTTGTACAAGGCCAAGTTCAAGCACCATAAGGACACCAAACAAAAGCTTACAATGGCAAACACTAAACTCAAGGTTCTTAAGGACAAATACACCAATCAAAGATCTATTGCCAAGAACTTGGCCAAAAGAATGAATGACTACCAACAACTGCAAAATGCAATCAAGACATTCAATGTCGAATGTAAACAATTTGCTACCTGTTTGTTAATGTTAAGGACCTATTCCCAGTAATGTCCTATTTGTGGAATATCCCTATTCTAACCCACATTGGTGATGTTGCATGGATTGTTAATGATCCTTTGAGAAAGAACATGAAGATGAAGGCATTACTAGATGCATTTCATCTTCCATTGAAGGTTACAACTGTAGTAGGATAGCCATAGCCACCATGCATGCCAAAAGCTAGCAAAGGTTCTCTAGAACTTCAGGAGCCTCCACCACCTGGGAATATTTGATCTTCTTAACTGCCTTCAGGCCATCAAAGGATCTACTATCCAGTTTTGTGTAGTCATGTCATGGTATTCAACTTTGTGTCATAAACACCACAAATTTTTGTAATGTTGTTGATTTGTACACTCAGGCACTTAATTTTGTTATGTTAGTTTGTTATGTCAAGAGTCAATCAATAATCCCATACCTTCCCAATTTTGTAAAGGAACTTGACGATGAGTTTTCATTCAGTTGTGAAGGTATGATGAAGCATCAAAGTGTCACATTGATGGGCCCCCATTGATGTGGCCTTGTTAACAAGTCCCCATCGACGCGATTTTGTCTACATGGTGTTGACCATCGACAAGGTTGTGTCTATGTAGCGTTTGCTATGTCTATGGGGCCCCATTGACATAGCTCCACAATAATGTCTATAAATATGCACTTACCAATCATATTTATGGGGGAGTCAGGTCATAGTTGTAGTAGAGCTCTTGCAGTTTTATCATTTGAGAGTTAGAATATTTTTCTAAGTGCTTGTAGTAGGAGTCAAAAAGTGTATGGATCTTTATTCAAGCACTATTGTACCTGAACACACTAGTGTGAACAACAATAAAGACAAGCCTTTTAATCAAACATTGCAGCACTTGGAATACATTAATGATTTATTTCTACATTTATTATTTTCATTAATTATGTAATTAATGAAGATAAATTAGATCTCGATTGGTTAATTAATTAAGCTAAATAGATTAAACACATAAGTACAACCACTTCGAGTGTAAACACATATTCCCTTGGTAATTCTAGTAGTGTCATTACTTAGTTCGCCTAGTGTAATTCTAGTAGCATACTGCTTGGTAATCCTAGTAGTGGATATGTGAGTTCAGGATGTGCACGAAAAGTGGGACTGGATGCTTATGTTAGAATTAGTTAGAGATTAATTAATTAGTTAGTTAAAACAACTATTAAATTACTTCATTTCTCTATTTTAAATCAGCAGGAGCATAAAACATAAAATAATAAAAATCATATACCTCAACTACACTTAACCATACCTTTGTGCATCACAAGTGTAATTAGAAAGACAAAGAATGACTGTTACGGAAAAGTTCACTTCCTAGAAGCTAGTGTACCAGAAGACATAGAGTCCACAAAATTTGACCAGATCACATGTCAATGCTTAGTGATTCGTATGGTTGAGCAGATGGGTACCTTGCTGCTCATCATTGGCATCATTGCTAGAAACTCTTTTTGTTTGAAATGTGCACTATCTAGGTACAATGCTTCAATTTTGGGAAATTGGAACATAAGCAATGGGAGTGCAAGAAATTAAGTATTTAAAGGGCAAGGAACTTTAGAGTTTTTAGAAAGAGAATTCTTTAAATGAAGGTAATCCTAATGTTTTTTTAATTAAATATGTTATAGATATTAATTCATTCATGGGAAATGTCAATGATAGTGAACATTATTTAAGAGAAATGCTCTTTATAACTAGGGCTAGATGTCTTTCTCTTAGTAAATGACTTCACATATTATTAGATGAAGATTCTCAAGAGAATGTTATTTCTTCTAAGATTGTTAATAAACTTGAATTGAAGAAATTCCTACATCCTATGCCTTATAGATTGTATTGTCTCTCTAGAGATCATTTCCAAGATGTAAAGGAAAGATGTCTTTTATCTTTCAAGGTTAATTCTTTCAAAGATAAACTATACTATGATATTCTTCTCATAGATAACGCTAATTTCATACCTGGTAAACCTTGGAATTTTAATAATAAGGTGATCTATGATGGAGCTAGGTATGTTTGGTCAATTCTTAGAAGAGATAAAATTCTTCAATTGATTCCTATGACCCTACAACAATACAAGGAAAAATGTATCTACTAATGCTTCATTGATTTTACTTAATGAAATAGAAAAAGTCAAAATAACTAAGGAAAATGATCATGGTTTTATTATTGTTTCTATAATTATAAAAACTAAAGTGGAGCCTCAATTTCAAATTCCATAAGCTGTGTAATCTCTAACATAAGAATTTGTTTATGTCCTTAAGGATAAATTAGAAGGACTTTCTTCAATGAGATCCATCCATCATCAAATTAACTTCATGCTTAGAGAAATCATTCCAAATAAGAGGACTTACCAAATGACTCCACATTAGAGGAAGAAGTTGTGAATCATTGAACTTAGAAGAAAGGAAAGGGGGATGAATAAGTTCCCCAAATTAAAACTTAAAAAAACAAAGCACACACACCGAATTTAATGTGGTTCTCCAACTTGGGTAGTCCACACTCAAAGGGTAGATTGCAAGCACACCTCTAGACTTTGTTGTTCTTAAAATGTGGTTGAAGGGTCTACACCCTATATAGTCTTCAAGCCCCACTCCAGAGTGTTGTACCGCAACACCAATCACTCAATCTTGAAAGGTCCTGTCAGGTTTGGAAATGTAGTTTCAAGGCTTCCACAACCTTTACAATCTTAAGTACTGCACCAAAGTGTTTTACCGCAACACTAATAACTCAATCCCACAGGACCCCAAAAATCTCAAGCACATCAACCCCATAGGCTAACAAGAACAAGAATTACAAGGGATAATTGCAACTTAGTTTGTTGATCCTTGTACAATTATGTATAGCAAACTTTTCAATGCCAAAATGATAATACAGTGAGAAGGAACAGAGAATTCAATGATTACAAATGATTGTACAATGAATACAACAAGGCTTGCACTTTTCCCAATGCACATCAAGTCTTCTTATAGCTTCTGTCCTTCTAAATCCATCTAAGAAGTCATGCAATAACTAGGCAACGATCACTAATGATCATTGGAGACATCTTTCTCATGCCTAAAACATCTCTTTGAATTTTCCTTCAATTCTGGGAAGATAACTTTGTTTCTTGAAATCCATCTTTCTAAGGTTTCCATTCTGGAAGACATTTTTGCATTATGGAAAACATCATTTTGAACTTGGTCTACATTCCGTAAAGATGTCTTTGCCTTGTGAAAGACGTCTTTGTCTGAGAAACATGTCTTGTTATTTCTGAAGACATCTTTGTCTGAGTTCACTCCAATTCTGCTAAGACATCTGTTGCTTCGTAGAGATGTCTTTCTTCATCTTCCTTTTGCATGATGAATCCTTCATTCTTTGTCCATAGCCTTGATCTTCTGCATGCTTTAATGATGCCAAATTTTCTTGTACAATGTCAAGTCCTTGTCCACGTTCTTTGGAAATCTTGCATGATTGTTTGAAGATTGTGGATGACCTCCTCCTTTGAGCTCTGAACATTTTTTTCCTTGTCCTCTTTAGCTTATCGTACATAGTCCTACAAACACAATAATCATACAACCATGTAAACAACTTTTGGCTTCATTTTACTTAATGTTTGGACACACACTAAAAGGTCCATAGAAGTTGCATAAGAAAGTGAGTTGCTTACTAATGGTTTTATTAAGGAATCTATCTTCCATGTATCACTCTAGCTATTCTTATTTTTTAAAAAATATAGATTAAATAAGAATGTACATTAACTCTAGGCTTCTTAATAGGATCACCATTAAGTAAAAATTTCCTATCCCTATAATGAATGATATTCTTGATGTTTTAGCTAATGATAAAATATTGTAAAAGATTGCTTTAAAAAGTGGATATTATCAAATTAGAATTAGACTATGAGATGAATAGAAAATAGCATTTAGGATACTTAATGATTTTTATATGTGGTTAGTCATGCCTTTTTGGAAAACCAATTCTTCAACCATATTCATGAGGCTTATGCATGATGTCTTAAGAAATCTTATTGGCAAATGTTGCATTGTTTTCTTTGATGATATTCTTGTTTAAAACTCTAAAAAATATGAGCATGTTTAACACTTGGTATACTCAAAGTTTCATAAGGCTTAATTTGTGATTAAGATTAAGAAATGTGATGTTATGAAGAAGAAAATTGTCTACTTAGATCATGTGGTCTTTAAGAATCAAGTCAAGATGGAGCCAAGAAAGATTAAGATAATCAAGGAGTGCCTTAACTTGAAGATGTGGAAGAGGTGAGATCTTTTCTTGGTTTGGTTGGCTTCTTTAGAAGATTCATTAAAATTTTCAATTCTATAGCCTATGCTATCTTGTTTAAAGAAGAATTCAACTGTTGTGTGGGATAATGCAAAGAAGATTTCTTTGTAAGCATTAAAAGAGAAGATTGGTGGTGCAACAATTTTCACAATTCCAAACTTCTCCAAGCTATTTGAAGTGGTAGTGGATACAAGTGGCCTTGCTATTGGAGGTATAATTTCTTAAGAGGGTAATCCATTTACATTCATTTCTAAGAAATTGAATGAATCTAGACAAAAGTATAGTATATATGAAAAGGAATTATATGCTATACTTAAGCCATCAAGCATTAGAGACATTACTTGTAGGATTTGAAATACTTTTGTTAACTGATTTTAGAGAACTTTAAATCTTAAATTTCCAAAAGAACTTAGGTGCTAAGCATATGAACTGGGTAGAGCAATTTCAAGAGTTTTATTTTGTTTTGAAACATAGAATTGGTAAGTCAAATGTTGTTGCTAATGCTTTGTCTAGAATTCATATTACCTACTCTAGTGTAGAAGTCAAGGGTTTTGAGTCTTTTACTCATTTGTATTCTAATGATACTAATTTTGATGAAATTTGGAAGTAATTAAATTCTCCATTATTAGGAAGGACCAATAAATATAAGGCATATCGTATTAAGAATGATATTTTATTTAGAGATGAAAAAAATTATGTTCTTAAATATGATTTTATATTCAATCTTATGAAGAAAAACACAAAAATGACATGGTTGCACATATGGGCAAAATAAAGACCTTGGAATTGGTGAGCAAATATTATTTTTGACTAGATATGAATAAATATATTATCAAATTTATAAAATAATGTTATGTTTCTCAAAAATTCAAAAGTGGAAAGCATATTAATGGTCACTATTTACCTTTTCCAATCCTAAATGCTCCCTGTAAAAGTGTTTCTTCAAATTTATTTGTGTCATTCCAAAGATAAGATTTGATCAAGATTTCATACTTCTAATTTTGAATAGATTTACTAAAATGGCTCATTTCATTTCATGCAAGAGCAATCATGTTTCTCATGTTTCCCATTAATTATTTTAGTATGTCGTAAACTTTCATGACATTCCTTTGAATATTATGAGTGATAGAAATTCTAGGTTCACTAGTCACTTTTGAAGGATACCAAATTATCATTTTCCACTATCTATCATACTCAAATTGATGGATAAGCTGAAGTGGCTAATTGTTCTTTGCTAAAGATATTAAGGTGCTTATATATGAATTAGCCTCAAAGATTGAAAAATATGCTAGCCCATGCTAAATTCTCATAAAACAATACTTTCCACACTAGCATTGGTAAAAGTTATTTTATGGAAAATTATAGGTTTTTCACTAAAGATGTTGATGAGCTAAAGAAATTTGATGATTATGCCTCTTTGAGCTCTAATTTTGTTGAGTACATTAAGTAATTGTATCAACAAGTCAAATCTCACTTGAAGAAGATGGCAAACAATATGCCTTCCAAGGCCAATGAAGGCAACAAGACAATTGAATATCCAATCGATAACTATGTTTGGATTTACTTAAGGAAAGGTAGAGGAACATGCATTTTGATAAGCTCAAGTCAAGGAGAATTAGTCCATTCAAAATTAGGGCCAAAATTAATACAAATGCAAATGAGATTAATTTTTCTAATGACTTTCCTATTTCTTATGTGTTAAATATTTTAGGTTTGAGCCCATTCCAAGGCAATGTTCATGAATTAGATCTAGATGATAGTCTTAAAATTCTCAAATGTATAAGTAAAGATCAACTCCATCTAAGCCATCAAGGAATCTAATTGTGTTACAAGAAAGAGAGGCTGGAAATAGAAGAGGCAAGAAGTTTCATAAGTACTTAATGCATTGGAGTGATAAAGGGCCTAAGAATACAACTTAGATTTATGAGAATGGTATGGGTTTATGGGGATTGAATTCTATCCCAAGTGTAATACCCAATTTAAGACAAGCCTCTTTTGAAGGGTGAGGGAGATGATGAGGAAATTGACCCACTTCTGGATATAATTCTTATCCTTATTATATCCTATAAGTAGTAGGAATAATCTATTTGTGTTTTATTTTTTACTAGAATCCTTTGAGTCCTTTTTGTGGCTTGGACAAGCAATTATGAGGTCACTATGGATCATAGTGAGTCATAGTTTGGTCATGCAAGGAGCTACATGCCATAGTCTATCGTAGTATATTTAAATTATTAATTCCATGTGTTTTCTAAGTCAATTGTGAGCCATTGCATGTTACATTAAGTCATCATTTGTGAATTGCTAGTCATAGAAAGTTGTAGTGGGGTTGCATCCAACTAAGAAACAACAACAACAAAATTATGATTTTTACTAGTGCACCTAGATGTAGTCATAATCTTCTTGCAAGATGACAATTACAAGGACATTACAAATCATACTTATTTGCAATCCTAATTAAAATAATTTATAAGAAAAATGTGCAATTTTCAAGACATCTTAATGATCAAAGAAGGCAAAGCCACACTTGAAAAAGTTATAAAAGACTTAAACAACTAAAGAGAAAATGGTTAAGCTCATTCTAAGCCATCTTATGCTTGAGAGATTGAGAGAGAACTTTTTAAGCATTGATAATGTGCTTAGTGCTTAATAATCTACCTTGTATTATGAGAGGTTTGAGGGTTTAATTAATTAATTATCTATCCTTGGGAGTGTGATTACTTCCTTTGCATATTGTAATCAGTTTGTTTTGAGCAAGAATAAAGTTCTTCATTTTCTTTCTTATTTAATTGTGAATTTGTATTAGGTCTTTGCACTTGAGTGAACTTGAATTATGTGATCTAAGGGAGCTTTTCATCATATTTACATGCATATTTCAAAAATACATTTTATTACTACATCATTGAAAAACTAAATTGTACATAAATTGTAAGAAGAAAAACCTGAATCAAGAAGCATTACAATAAATTTTCCTACTTGGAAATAATGCACTATAACAAAATTTCTTACATGGCTAAGATGTCCTAGTATGATCCCAACCTTAGTTAAGAATACTAGGTCGATAACCAAATCCAAGAAAAATCTAAAATCAAGAACCTAGAAGAATAAAAATAGAAACCTTACATAGATTAGGAAAGGTTGCACAAGCTTTGCTTGTAATTTCTTCTATTTCAACAAGGTCTCCCTCTTTAACTCCTCTCAAAAATAGATAATGTAAATGAATGATTTCTAATGGAATGATTGCTAGGTATCTGTACTTACAAGGGTGAGAAATAATAATAGTTAAAATAATAATTAGGATAAAATAATTAGGAAGAACCTAATGAAATAATTGAGGTCATACAGTATAGCAAGTCATAGTTAAACATCCTACAAGTTCACACAAACTATAAATAGCTCATAGGAAAAACAATCTTAGCTATATAAAACCAAGCAAACTAAACTTGCAAGCAATCAAACATAAAAATCAAGAAATTTAGCAAATAAATGATCAAAGGTTGAAATTTAGGCAACGCTAAACATATCAATAAAAGGGTAAAAAGGATCCCTAAACTAGGTGTGTGACACATCATCATAAGGTGTGTCATAATTGTAGCCTCTATCTCTATCTACCTAATTATGATGGTCTTTTTTATGTTCCGTTTTGTACCTCCTTTCTTGCCTTTTATCTCTATCTTTGACCTTGCTAAGATATCTATTATGATTTCTCCTATCATCATCATTTAGATTTCTCCTAGAATGATCACCAAATTGTTTGTTTTGATCCCTAAGTCAAGCTCTATCTCCTTGCCTATCTTCATCTTTGTCAAAGCTACACAATAAATATGAAGAGGAAGATGGTGAGCTAGGAGAACCACCATGGCATCCTTATCTTCCTTAATAATTCCTTTATTTATATTTTTTGATTTTATTGAAGGTCTTAGGCCTTGAGGCCCTCCTTGTTCTAAGATCGATTCCATTTCCTCTAGGATTGTCTACTAAAGCTAAGTATAGTCTTTGATATGTTGAATCATCAATGTGGAAGATAGAAGTATGAGAGGTAAATTGATGATAATTGGACCTCTTAGACTAATACTTTATATCCTTCTTCTCAGACTAGAATGTTAGGTGTATTGCATCCTTTTCCTTAGCATCTTCATGCCTTGACTTCATAAAGGTATCTCACCTAGCTGGAGCCTCCATTTGACGGTATGGTCTAGACATGTTTCCAGCAACATAGTATCCATCAAAGAAATGACCAAGACCAAGCCTTAAAAGTGCAACTTGAAGCATTGATGAAGCTAATCCATCAGGTAGTAGCATAACTTTGTCTTATAAGTGCCTCCACAAAAATTGTTTATTCTTGTAAAAGATGAAATTAAAATTAAGTAGAAATCTACATGAGCATATGAGACCCTCTCATATAATAGTCCACTTTAGTTTCCTTCGATATTGATTTTGACATGATCTCTACCAATGTTCTCATTGTGTAGTGGATTATCAACCCTGTATGAAGAAGTCATAATTCAATTAGTAATTTTTGTGTAATTTCTACTATCAAATATTCAAAAAGGTTAATTGTTAAAGGTTTTAATGATAGTAATTTATAATGCAACTAACTAGAAGAATAACACCATCTTCGACAATAATGCTAAATGATGAGTAGTGAGGATACCCAATGCCAAACTACAAGGATCACAATAGACCATGTTGTAATTCATTGATGAAGTTAGCATGGTATCTAGTATAGTTTATTGTGATCATTGTCACTATCTTTGTAATAATACTTGTAATAATCCTTACCTCATGTTGTTAAATGTTGAGGCACATGATAAGTGATGTTGTTTAGCCATTGGTGAAAATATGGAAATTAATTCTTTGATTTAATTTTAAAATAATGAAAATAAAGCCTATTCTAGCATAGGGTAATAAGTGTCCATCTCTAACTTCTTCTCACATCCTAGACATGCACATTAACAGCTAGGATTACCAAGCCACAAAGCTAGTAAGTTTTAGCATTCAAAGCTAAATTGTGCTCATTTTATCATTTAATGATCATGCATGAGAAACATAGATATTAAGCTATCTTGCATCGAAAATTAAATAACAAAGAAAAATGAATTTACTTTTAGGTTAGTGTGTTACAATGAATGGAAACCAATCTTAATCTTATTGTCATTCATGAATTGCATCAAGGTATAGTCCACTTGAATAAAATGTCATACAACTAACTCAAATTCATGTTGTGAGTACTTGCTAATTTCTACAAGGAATAAAATTTAAACCTACAAAAGTTCAACTAATCTACCAACCAAATAGTGTCATAAATGTCGTAGGTTGCCCATATTTGTAGGCATTTATTACAACTACAATTTTTTATCTCTAAAATCATATCATGGGATTGAAAATGACAAAAACTATTTATCAATCCCAAGACAAAGGCTATATTGCTGTTTCCCAAAGAAACATCACCCTAGTCTTAAGAGTTCCAACATAAGATTTATGATGTTTCATCATAGGTCCATTAAAATAATGGCTCATCCAAATTAGCAACATCTCAATCCAAATGGAGATAAGATAAATAATATATGACAAATTATCTCAAGTTATCATAACTATAGTTCAAGCCCCACAAAAGACAATGCATAGATCACTTTTCCCTAAGATCATTTATGTTGTAGCAATGACAGTTTCTAAGAGAAGGTCATGTCTATTTTTCGATATATATGCACTTGTACTCCTCCTTTGCAATCATTTCATGAAGCTCTTATTTCTTGTGAGTGACATACTCTAATTGTTGAGGCAACATAGGCTTGTAATCTAACAAATCCTTGATGGAACCTTGATTGGACAAAGCCTCCTCAAAGGAGGTAGGTGCAACTTTCCTAGGCTCCTTGCAAACTTGTCCAAATGCATCACACCATTATTCAAGTTTATCTTGATGAAAGATTGCCGTAATCAAAGGTACTACTTCATTCACTGTGCTATCTAAAGTGATTTGAACCAATTAAGACATTTGCTTCTGTCTATTCATATCATTCATCTTAGTCATGGTTTCTTCCATCCTTTTATTCTATAAAATCAACCAAGAAAAGAAAACATGAAAATGTACAAGTAAATAAGTAATTCACCAATGTCTTTTCTAGATACAAAGCCAATGATAAGGATCCCTTGGTCAAGATCATAAGAGGTCTATTAGCAATCCCTTATGGAACAAGTGTAACTTTCACACAAAAAGTAAATAAAACACATTTGCATCACAATCCCTTGTGGGACAAGCACAACACAAAAATCAAGCACACTACTTGTGTTACATTCCCTTTCAAGATAGGTGTAACACCATCACACAAAAGCAATAAAATTTCCTTAATCACATCTTAATAGCCCAACACTATTCTAGACGAGTATGACCTTCTCAAGCAAGATTGAATTATCATAGGTTCTACAACACTAAACTAATCTTTTTATATAATTAAATCAACTATAATTTCTTAATTTAATAAATAAATAAAATAAGTTAATTGATTACATAAGATGTCATTGTCACGTTTCAGTCAATACAGTTAGAGAATTAAAGAAAATTAATAAGCTTTATCACTTCACTGATACTCAACTCCATACCAACCAAACAATTCCAAGTTTATTAAGCATGGTACCACTCTAGCAAAGGTATCTTGGTACCATTCTAGTAGAGTCTTGATGCATGATGAAACAACTTGTAAATACAAACAACGAAAAGAAAGCACATTTACCCAAGGTACAAAAAAGCCAAAAAAAAAAACAACTAAGGAAAACTCAAAATCAATCAAATATGTCAACTAAGCTCCAAGCCCAAGCATTTATAGCTTTTAGTTGAGGTATAAGGGGATGCACCAGCTACTAGACACTAACGATTTAACATTAGTGCAAGGGATCCCTTTACAACCACTTTTAAAGGATAATCACCTAGAACTAGAATGCTTATCCTACCAAGCAACGTCATGGAAATTTTGATGAATAAGCAAAACCCTAACCTCTTTAAGTAACAACACCCAAGCTTAAACCTACATCTTCCAACTTGAGAAACAAGCACCTTACCATCACTCCAAATAATGATCCCTCTTTCCAACATGAAAACACAACTTGCAAGTAAGAAATGTACTAAATCTAAGGGGCTATCCTAAGGGATGCATTAATTAACAATAGCTCATCATGTACAAAAATCCATATTTATTAAATAAATAACAAAGCTCAAAAATTTAGCTTCATAACCATTACAAAATATGTTTGCAATGGGTGGAGGGTGTTGAAATCCAAAATAATTGTAATTTTGGCCAAGAGGCCAACTCGTCTTGCACGATGGGGGGAGGGGAGAGTGCATTTTTTTCCCTCCACATCATGCGCTACGTAAGATCCTACGAAATGGGAAAAAACACGAACTGAAGAGCCACAACTTTTTGTATTCCCATTGCGCAGAATGTGAACCAAAGAGCCACAGGTTTTCATATTCCCATTGCACACATAAAAAAGTCAAACACAACCAAATGCAGAATGGGAATGGGAATGGGAATGAGAATTCCATTTCCATTCTGTCTTCATCTCCATCTATAACTGTTGCTGCAGGCTTCCTGGCCCAACCAAACCAACTTCGATGACACTAGCTTTAGAGCTCCGCCAAAGTGCTGGAAAGGCACCTACAATGGTGGCTCATGCTTTAGTTGCAACAACAAGCTCATCGACACACACTTCTTCAACCAAGGTAGTAATAAGGTGGTAAGCCAATAGGCCCTCGTGGCGTCCTTACTCAACACAGAAGGTCATGACATGCACATGTCATCAACAATTGTCGGTCGCACCATGGCCGACGCTAGCATGCTTGGCTATGCCAACGGCATTGCTTGTAGCATGGCTTGGCTCACACAGATCGTCATCTACAAGGTTTGGTGGGACTATAGCTACTTTAGCTCCGACATCCTCGTGGCCATGGATGCTGCTCTATTCGACAGCATTGACATTCTCTAGCTCTTGCTTGGTGGCAACCCATAGTAGTACTACACCAACAACATCCCCATCAGCTCCTTCGTCGTCACAATCCACTACCATGTCTTTGTCACTTGCTCGACTAAAAACTCCAAACACAACATTAGCATCACCTTGAATCTTGTGCCCTGGATCATGACCATTATTGCTAGCATTCTTGACTTCCTGACCACCACAGTGCTCGTTGATGACAACAAGTACGTTGATGCCTCACTCTACACTGAGGAACTGCTACTTGAAGACCTAAATCTCATGCTCATCTATGCTAGAAATGCCAACCTCAATGGCAACTAAAATGCAAACTTTTTCACCTATGGCAACCTGGACCTCGAAGATTGGGGAGGTGTGAATCATAATACAATTTTTGCTATAATAGCTAAAATATCCCTTATTTAGGTTTCTTTTTTTTGGATAAAATTTATATATGAATTAGGCCAATATATTTCTTGAGTAGCTTTGTTTGAATGTATGTTTTAAGCATAAAATTTTGCAAGTAGGGGTAGGATGAGGGGCAGAGCCAAAGGCATTCAAGGAAGGGCAGTAATGGCTACAGTTGTAGCTGAAACTTGAGGAGAAGGGTCTTCTGAAGTTTCTGTGTCAATAATAACCTTTGGTTATTGGAATCTCTTTCTGGAAACAAACTTTTTTCCAGTCTTTTTATGTGTGTTTCTGTTAATTTTTTATAGTGAATTGTAACGTGTTGAACATTACATTTTGATGATTTTATACAATTTTCATAGTTTCACTTCAAGTTGAGCTCTTCTGTCATTAGTACTTAGCATGCCTTCCTATACATTTACATTCCCAATGCAAAAAAATTTCAAAGTTTGGTTCTATTTTTTTTTCAATGCATTCTGAAGTGGCAAGGAATTCTGAAATTGTAATTTTCTGCTACTATCTTAAGTAATCCTTTTTTGCTACACCATTTTTCAATGTAAAAGAACATTTGTAAGTTCATTTTCTCTTTATCTCATTGTATATTCTATGTAGGTTTTATCATTTCTATGGTTGTGCTTTGAAATTCAGCGATTACCATGGAGTAGACACATCCAGTTGTTATAGTTGTGACTACTTTTTCATTTGCAATATGCATTTTAATAAAATGCAACAGTGTTAGCATTTTTGCTAGCACATGAAAATTATTAGCCAGTTTGAGACATGGGCCTGACTTCAGTCATAATTTTAACAATTTTTCTTGCTTATTGGGAGGACTTAAAGAGTTCAAATTTGACAATTTCTTCTTGCCTTCTTGCATGGAGTGAGGCCTTTTCTTTATGTACATATTCTCTGATTGATGGAATCTAATAGATGATATGGTTGTTAACCTGGTAAATTTTAAAAGCAAGAACTTCTACACTCTAGCAGCCTAGACCCCAAGAAAATCGTCAACAAGATCATGTTGCAATGATCCTAGCCAATGCTAAGGAAAATGGCAACGAGCTCTCCGCCTATGCACATGTCCTACCATAATCATAAATAACCAATTATTTATAAATCTCCCCTAGCCAAAGAGTCACCATAGGGGAGCCAATGATTGTATTTATCTCAGTTATTCATAATCTCAATTATATATAATGATATATTTATGATCATAAACATAAATGATTATATATAATGATTATAAACATTTCATCATAAATAAAGCCAGTTATTTATAATCATTTCATTATATATATCTTATGGATAATGCTAATCAAGATATAATCATTATGGGTTAGCATTATGAATGAATAAATAATATCTCTAATATTATAGATTACGAGTAATATTCCATCATATCTCAGCTTTATTTATTATGAAATGTTTACCATTCGAATGAATCTTATAATCCATAATATCTCAGATTATAATTATGGATTATTGTTCTAATTATAATAATCTCATAACATTTATTGGATTCCACAATAATTATAATATAATAATTATGAATGAGGTGTTAGCATCATTCATATCTTGTCCATTGTAACAATAATGTCAATATACAAAAGCTCATTATATAATAATAGCATTGTTTATGCATTTGTAACATGATTTTTTGTATCTCCGCGAACAAATATGCATTACAAATATATGTTGTAGTGTCAATTCAATTTGATCTCTTCGTATTCCCTCACGCACACACGCCATGTTCATGGGAGCCAAAGAGTCACTGTAGGGGAGTTGAATTTCTATTCAATCAATGCCCCCTAACCCTTGGGCTCCCCATTCGTCTCTTTGTATTTCCTCACATGCACGTGCCACATGCAAGGGAGCCAAAGAGTCATTGCAGGAAAGTCGAATCTCTATTCGATTGATGTCCCCCAACCCTTGGACTTCCCATTCGTCTCTTCACATTCCCACACACATATGCCCCGACATGGGTAATAATGAATATTTATTATTATAAATGACGATGGTTACCATTACAGTAATAATGAATATTTATTATTATAAATGGTGGGTAATAATGAATATTTATTATTGTTATAAACGGTGACAATTACGGTTACAATGATGGTTACGGTGTGATGTAGTATTTAAAGATATTGAACTTAAGCATCGTGGTACAAGATTAAAATGTACAATATTGGAATTTATGCATTTTCAGAAACATGGATCCTGCTGCTATTAGTCCTAATAGAGAAGGTGAATAACACTCTCTTCAAGATCAACAACAAAAACCATCTACTGCAACAAGTAATGCAAAAACTATCTACTACAATAAGTAATGCAATCTTTGCTTATATGTGAAGGTGCAAAGGTAATGTTCATAGTAAACCTTTGGCCTGAAGCAAGATTGGTGAATGGTGCACTTGGCATGATTCATAGTATTATGTATCTTTAAGGTAAATAGCCACCTGCATTACCATTGTATGTTATTGTTGATTTGGACTCCTACATTGGATGTGTCTTTGATAATGGTAATCCTCATCATGTGCCAATTATACTTGTGGTCTGAGGAGTATCTCATCAATTACCATTACGATTGGCATGCGCCATGACTATTCATAAATCTCAAGGAATGACACAAGATAAAGCTACTATTGACATTGGTTCAAGCAAAGTTACAGGTTTAATGTTTGTTGCATTATCTAGAGTCAAGACCATTGATTCTTTAAAGATTCATCCTCCTTTCTTTGTGTAGAGATATAGAAAGATTTCAGATGTTAAACCTCTCCAAAGTAGAATTGCACAGAAAGTTTGTTTTTCTCAATTAGAGGATTAGGCATATTAAGTTCACAATTATCATTGTATTTTGCCTTTTGCTCAATCCTATTATACAGTTCTGTAATGTTTGTTGCAATAATTGTGCAATGTATTCCTTCATCAACATATACGAAATATATAAACTTTTATTTTAACCAATTTATGTTTACTAGTATATATTATTTAGAATGCAAATAGTGATAACTTAAAAAATAAAAAAGAAATAATTAAATTCTACTCATAGCCTATGAAATCACTCCACTAGCTTAGATATATATATATATATCAATTGGTCAAGATGATTTAAAAAAAATGAAGTAATCAAATCAGAAATTTACAATGTGTCCAAGCTAAGGAGTTGGACAGAACAAAACATCGTAATATTATCGTGAAGATGCTTGCAAACTCAAATGTGAGACATTTTGATAAATCCTTAACACTTTTAATAGTTTGCATACTACAAAATTCAAGCACCTATGATTGTGTTATTGAAGGTTTCAGCTTTGGGTCTGACCCATGAACCCGCAGTCTATATATGCAAGTATGTGAAACACTTCCATGATTGGATAGCACGTGCAGTTTTATCATGTTAACAAGATTTCTAGTTCTTTCAGATGGAATATTAAATGTTTGTACACTGTTTTTCTCTAAATCATAACTAAATTCTCCTAACACAGAAATCTGAGGGGACTCCTCTTCATCATTCCATCCAAGTATACGAAAGTCTTTTGGAGCACTCCATCGATCAAAGGCAACACTCTGTAAAAGAGCCATGCAAAAATGTTAGTCCACAGCAAACACACTAAAGGTCTCATATACAATGAATGCATAAGAATATTTAAATCAAGTAAACAAATGTTTATTAAGAATGATAAAATAAAAAAAAATTATTGAGTTTTTTTAAAGTTGGACCAATACATATGTTGTTCATCCGAATGCTTTCTTATTTATTCTTTTCAACTTATTTAATTCTTCAAATATAGGAAACATCATAGGTTGCTTGTAGCCTTAAAATTTATCACCATAACATTTAGGAAAATTTTATTTTTAAAGATCATGTTATTTATGTGGAAAATAAACAATATGATGTAATTACGTTTCCTTTATGACTTCCTTTTTCTAAATAGGAGATTTTAAATCCTTGAAGCGTTGGATCTTTAGAAAGAACTCAAAGAGCAGATGCTTCTTAAAAAATATCCAATTATCTTTACAACAAAGCATGGAAAAAGTTTCAAAATACATGGAAGAAGAAATCTCAGAATATCAAAACATTATAAAGTAAAAGCAATAAAAGTTCTAGAGTTTGAAGCAAAGGGAACTATATGTAGTTACAGTTACACATAAAGAAAGCATTCATAATATTTTCATTCCATGTATGATAGCATCAATAAGGTCAAAGTCTGGACTAATGACCCTATTGGCACTTTTAAAAACAGAAAACAAATGGTTATATCTTCATGTTTGAACTCTTAGAACTTTTAATAGGTTAAAAGAAACATTTCATGAGGAATTTGCAAAATGAATGGTCACTTTGAAGACAGAATACTTTTGTGCATTATTGTGATTTGTTGCTTTTCAAAGGAGTTGCAGTATGTTTTTTCTATGATCCAAACTTCTCTGAAAGCTAACTATGCCATGGTACTAGCAACCATTGTAAAAGTTATTTATGGAGGCATAGTATTCACTAAATAAGTTAAATAAAATTTAGAATCAAAATGATTTCATGATCAATTCAGATGCAGCAAGATTCACTACCAATCAAGACTTATAGATGATGGAAAAATCAAGAAAATCAACTTGCTTCTGTGAAATAAAACAAAGATGCTAAAACATTGTAGTAGTGAAATAATCACAATCTCAACAACAAGAGATAAATTAAAATTTCTCAATGGTGTAACTTTGCAACATGCTCTAATGTAACTGCACTGACAAAAATTGATGATCTAAGTGCAATATCTACAAAACCTTTGCTGCCTTTCAAAGGCAAGCACTGTCCAGGCTCACCAAAACTTGGTTCCAACACTTTTGAGGCTTGAGGATGCAAGGCTCCACTCTTAACAACCCATGCAGACATGCTCTAATCTGACATTTTGGCAAGGTAAGGCTCTGAATGCCTGACAACTTTGCTCCCACTAGACCTAACAGCAAAATCGACCATCCCCAATCCATCAGCAGCATGACATTCAATCTCTGATTCAATCAACTGCCTAGCCACAGCCCTCACATCATCCAAACTCAATGCATTGCCATCTCCCACTGTAGCTCTGTCTTCAAACACTTCCTTCACAATAGTCTGCACATCATGTTTGGTTAGCATTTCAGATTCCTTTATCCTTTTCAAGACCTCCTTAATCTCAATGTTAGAGTCTTTCAATCTTTTTAATTCGTTGTATAATTCAGATGCATGATCTTTCATGCTTGCTTCAAGCTTCGTCTTCACATTGTCTACCTCCTTGTTAAACTTGATATTCAACAACTCCAGTTGAACCTGAAAAATCCCAAAGTCCAAATATAAGTCACCAACACCTCCAATACTAATGCCTGCACAAGACCACGTAGAAATAATTGTGCCAGGTGATAAAGTTAAAAGACACATTGAAGATAAGTTCATCAAGTGAGAAGGTAGCACAGTATCAAAATAACATAAAAAAAAACATTAACGCATATGCAAATGGTTGTCGAAAAATTTTTGCGTCCATCATTTTTATTTTAGCAACTTTGAATCGACAAAGCAACTGATTTAATGTAGAAACAAAGTAGTGATGGGCATTTGGGCATTAGCTCAAGGCTAGCTCCAAAAGCTTCCAAAAATAATTTCTTAAAAAATTAACTAACAATGTGCAATATCGTTTGTTTATACTTTCTTAAAAAATTAACTAACAATGTCAATATTTTTTGTTTAGGATGTATTTCAATGGATTGGAAAATAGTAGAAAACTCCAAAAATATGCAAACTGCTATCTTTATGAATGGAAGAATTACCACTCATGATGGATTGATTAGCACTCATACTATGTATATTTCCTCTGTAGAATAGATCTAGAGGGTCTAAGGATGCAATAAAAAATGAAAATTGGTTTCAGTTTCTTTAGCTAAAGAAAAGCCTACATGCATATGAAGAACTTCTCGCAACACAATCTATAATAAACCTTACAAAAACCCTAAGTAACATGTGAAAATATTTCCTACGGCAAATAGGCGACTTCCTATCACTAGCATAACACTTATACGAGATCCAAGTAACATTTTCAGTAGAAAACTTACAAATTCATCAGAATTTAGGCAATAACAATCACAACATAAGAACACAAAAATACTAACAATTAACATCATAATCATTATCATTGGCAAAGGACAAAACTTGGAACCTGCAACATATTGGTGGTTCTTTTAAACAAATGTTGTAGCTCCGCGATCTGGCTCTCAGAGGCAACATCATCCAGGTTCACGTTTCTAGGATGATGATAATGAGAACGATGTTCAGAATCCAATCTAGACCACAGTCTAGAGAATCCAGCATTGACGGCCCATCCGAGGCCGAAGAGGAAGATCAAGAGAGCAGACCATTTCAGAGAAACCCTAACACCCCAGCATATCCAGTCGAGGCGGGAGAACTTTTTAGAAACCACTACTGTTGATGACGGAGTCAATCGCATGGGACTTCTGCTTCGCAAACACCCTCTGTTATGCATGATCATCAAATTATGCTTATGATTCTGATTCTGATGATGAAGATTCTTCTTCTACTGCTGGTTATGATCCTGGTCCTCCTCCTCCTGCTCCTGCTCCTCTTTTTGATGATTATGCCTTCTATCCTTTTCTATAATATGATGATGAATGGCGCTATTGGTGTTGGTCTCTTTATAGTTTCTCTACTAGCTCTACCTTCCTTGTCGGCCGTTTCTGCTGTAGCGCTTCGTTTGCGGCCTAGGGTTTTGATGCCATTGACGTTTGGGTTACTTTTGCTATTGTTGCTATTGTTACTGCGCCTACGTGTGCCTCTTGTAAAGTGTTGTAAAAGGGAAGGTAACAAGAAATGTAGTGCCTAAGTTCAATATTTTTAAATACTACATCACACCGTAACCGTCATCACCTTAACCATTGCCATGATCGTAACCGTCACTGTAACCATAATTGACATTATTTATAATAATAATAAATATTTATTATTACTGTAATCATAACCATCACCATTTATAATAATAATAAATATTCAATATTTCCCATCGTTTATAATAATAAATATTCATTATTACCCATATCAAGCCCTACACATGAGGGAATATGAAGAGATGAATGGGGAGCCCAAGGGTTAGTGGGGCATCAATTGAATAGAGATTCGGCTCCCCTACAATGATTCTTTAGCTTCCTTGCATGTGGTGCATGCATGTGGGGGAATACAAGGAGACGAATGGGAAGCTTAGGGGTTAGGGGGCATTAATCAAATAGAGAATCAACTCCCCTGCACTAATTTTTTAGCTTCCATGCATGTGGAGCATTCGCGTGAGGGAATACAAAGAGATCAAACTGAATTGGCATTGCAACATATATTTGTAATGCATATTCATTCATGGAGATATAAAAAATCACGTTACAAATACATAAATAATGTTATTATTATATCATAGGCTTTTGTATATTGACATTATTGTACAATGGACAAGATATGAATGATGCTAACACCTCATTCATAATTATTGATGAAGTGGTTGCTCTAATAATTAGAGTGGTTATCCTTGGAGTGATTACTCTAATTATTAGAGTAACCACTCCAATAATAACTGCTCTAATAATAACCACTCTAATTATTCTAGTAACCACTCCAATAATAACTGCTCTAATAATTAGAGTAATCGCTCCAAGAATAACCACTCTAATTATTAGAGCAGTTATTATTGGAGTGGTTACTCTAATAATTAGAGTTCCTGTAATTAGTAGATTGGTTATTATTAGAGTGGTTCTTCTAATTATTATAGTAGTTATTATTGGAGCAATTATTCTAATTGTTAAAGCAGTTACTCTAATTATTAGAGTAGTTGCTCCCAAGTCTATAAATATAGTGCTTAGGTGCACAGTTGAAAAGGAAGTCTTTTAGCAATCAAGTAGCGAAACTCTTGTAGTCTATTGGAAGGTTAGAGTATTTTCCAAGTGCCCATAGTAGGAGATCGAAGTGTGGACGGATCTTTATTTGAACATTGTGTGCTTAAGCATACCTTGTGAATGGCAATAAAGACAATCTCTTTGATTCATCCTTGTAGCACTTGAGATTTGTTTTCTTACACATTTATTTTATTTTATTTTATTATGCATTTATTTTATTTTATGCACTTTACATTTCTGTTATTAGCACAACAATTCATTTTGATCAATTAAGAAAATCATTAAATTACACTCAGTACGATCACTTCGAGCATGCATGTAACACTTGGTAACATAGTAATGATTAGTGTTTGGTAATCCCAGTAGTGTTGTATTGGTTCAGAATGTGTCCGACAAGTGAGAATGGATACTAGTGTTAGGATTAGTTAAAGCCTAGTTAATTAGTAGTTAAGTTAAATTACTTACTTAGTTATCTCTCTCCTTCCTTATTAGCAGTAGGACATAAAAACATAAAAGATATAAAAATCATATGCCTCAAGCTTACTTAACCATACAATCGTAACATACATGTAAGCTTGGAAAGACAATGATCAACCAACCTATCTTTGTTCTACAAGGGCGCATAAGCACCTAGTCCTTGGAATTCAATCGGATCGTGCGTGAAACACTCGTATTTGTATGGTTTAGCATAGGGGTACCTTGCCACTCATCATTGGCTAAGGTACCTAGACAACTCCATGCATACACTATTTTTGAAATGCTATTATGAAGTGAAATGAAATGAAGCTTTATTATGTCTAAAGACCCATAGGATCTATTGGATAAATATTACATTTTTATGAAAAATAAAAATAGACTCTACAAATCAACAAAGCAACAATGGAGACATAAAAAATAAATCATACAAGTTTTTTGCTATAATATTATAACACTATCTCAAATGGGTAGTGATAGCATGAGAAAAAAATGCATATAAGTCATCTTTAAGGGCTCCTAATTTGTACAACCTACAAATGTGCTCTTCTTAGTGGATTTAAATCTATCATCCACTTTCAATTCTAAGATGCTAAAAACATAAGCAAAGCTTACTTATAGCATTTTGATAATTGATGGGAATAGCAACTAAGAGATAGTGAGATTCTATGTCTAGTTTATTAGATCTAATGTGGTGTAAATAAATTTCCTCTTGCCTTTCACATTAGTCCACATCTATGTTAAAATCTTTTGTTTGACTAGTTGGTGAATATACTTAGGATTTTACTATATGTCCTTCCAAAGGATATTCCATTTTCTCAATTATTGTATCCCCTAAAAATACCAACCATAGGCTTGTGAATCCTCAATAACTGATTTAGAAACTTTTTCTTACCTTGAGATATGTAAGCTATGAGTGTATGTAATGAATTGGCATAAGATTTCTACTTCTAAAGGTAATAAATCACATTCACATAATAACATTAAATAAAGTTTTTACCTTTAACCTATTGAAAATAAAAAATTTTGTACTCTTTTAATATCTTTTCAAAGTTTAGCATTAAGTCTAGGTACCCAAAGAACACGTCCATATAATGCAGTAGGATAGATGATAGTCTAAAAAATTTATTTTTTGACTTTTCAAGCATAAAGGCTTAAATCCTAACACTTGTTTCTAAAAGAAAAGAGAGCCTTCAAACCTCTTGCTATTTTTTTCTTTGATGTACTTTTCCCACATGTAATTCTTCATATAAATGAGACCCAAATATTTAAAAGAATCTACTATCTGCACATTGGTATCTCCAAAATTAAAGTTATAATAGTTATTTCTTGTACCTTAGATCATCAATTTAGTTTTATCTACATTCACTTGAAGATTAAATAAATGCCAATAATTTTCTCAAATTGACAACATATTTTGCCTACCTTTTGTAGTAGTGAGGATCAAGGTAGCATCATCTACATATAAAAGAGGATTTGTTGCATAGGATCCAATTTTGATAGTATGACTATCTTTCCTGTTACACAACCATTCCTACATTTCATTTGTAAAGATACCAAAGAGAGTTCAAGAAAGTGAGCAACCTTGCTTAACTCTAATTTTGCTCTAGAATTGATTTTTTTTTCTCTAAACTGCTATAAGTAATTTTAATAATCATGTTCTCATACAATCTTTAATTTGCTATAGTCAAATTTGAAGAGAGATCAATTTTATGCAAGTGCAACCATAGTTTTGTACGAAATCACTAAATCATATGTTTTTGTAAAATCAATAAAACAAATAAAAAACTATTTATTAGGTATTTTTGTAAATTCCATGAAGTGTCTTAGAGTAACTAAGTAATCAATAGTAGAGTGATTTTGTTTGAAACTTACTTGACATCTTGCCCCAACCTAGTTACCTTCAGCCCAAGAACTAATTTTTTTTCTATTAGAGTGCCCAACAACTTAGCAAAAACATTACTCACAATGATCATTTCATAATTGTTCAAATCATTTTTATCTCACTTTTTATATAATCCTATTTTTTTCTATTCCTATTTTTTTTTGTTTGAGAAACAATTGGAATTTGCAATAAAAACTCAACATGATGATGACAAGACTCCACTAAATCTCCTTCAACTTTCAACTTCTTAATAAAATAAATATCTTTATAAGAACATAAAAGTAAATTAATGCAAGAGTTACCTTGAGGTCCTGTAAAAGTAAATGATAAAGATTAAGGTAATCTAACAAGTCCATTGTAAATTAGAAGATAAAAAATTTTTGTCCATTCTAATAGTTGTTGATTCATCTTATTAATAGTGTCATTTGCATAATGTCAAGTCTAGTTGTGATCTTCAACAATGTCTAAACCACCAATATAATGTTGCCACTAAATAATTTTTTTTTTGTTGTAACCTATCCTTCCATTAAAATATTTACAAATAAATACTAAGCCTTTTGCTATAAATCTTACAATATCTTTGCCTACAAATTGAAAATGATGATTACAAGAGAACTTTATAGAATCATATAATGTAGCATCTCCAGAAGCAAAATATCATATGGCAAGGAAAGCACAACCATGCTATCATAATATTTTTAGTCAAACATATGATTTATGATCATCAATTTTTTAAAGCATTCAATATTCAAGAGATTTCTTCATTAACACTACAATGCCCCTAGAAGGTTTACCTCCTTGCACTACTCTTGTATTTCATGCAACAAATTTAATAAATCCAAGAACTACAAAATCTATAGAACCAACATCTTCCTAAGTTTCAAAAAAACCAAAAATATCAAAGCTATTGATGAGTGGTGAAGTACCCCTATACTCAACCATATGAATACGAGTGTTTCACGCACGATCTAGTCATTCTCTGTAGATAGGCTAGTTGTGGTATCTAGATAGTTACTCATTGGTCGTAGTTCACTATCTTCCCACTTGGACTAGTATTTGCTTTGTCACATATGGTTTAGTCTAGAGTGAAGTGTTTGATGTGGTTTCTAACCTAGTGCTACTCTTAGAGGCAATGGAAAATAACTTGAATTAAGCTAGGAGGAAAAGGGAAAGAGAATTTAAGCTAGCCTAAGTGCGATGAGCATCCATTCCTTAATCATCTGTACATATCTTGGACCTCGTGCATGACTACCACTAGGATTACCAAGTGCATGGCCTAGGTACACTACTGGGATACCAAGTAGTCACACTTAAATGCTCGTGATTAAGTCATACTCATTCCATGTTTAAGGAGTTTAGGGTGAAGATATATTAACTACGAAAGTAATAAAGAACAATAACAATTAATTAATTAAACTAAGTGAATGCTACAATGATGAAGTAATCTCGATCTTTATTTCCAGTCATGTGCATGTCCAAGTACGTCACACTTGAATAAAGGTGCCGCATAGTTACAATCATTACACTTCGGGCATGCATTAAGAGAAAGGGTTGAGAAAAGCTAAATATGAAAACTAACTTCTCACTAAAAAACCTTCCTACTCCATCGTGTGCCTAAGGTGTATTTATAGGTCTGCAGAGGAGCCATGATATCACGTATACGATATCGTGAGCTAGGCCATGATATTGCATATGTAATATCGCAGGTGTTATATCATGACCTAATGAATCACGATTCATTATACTCCCATGACTGAATGAAAACTCATCCTTGAGTTAAAAAAAATGAAATCAAGCCCCATTGATTACATAGTGGATAGGTATGGGATTATTAACTGACTAGGGATTTATTCATGCTCAATAGAACAAAATTGGAACATAACACAAAATTACAAAATTATAAAATTGTAAACCTCATTTGGCTCATGTGGTTCCAAGTGGTAGTGGCTCCTCCATGGGTTTCTTCCCCTTGTCCTGTGCTCTAGGTTTTGGAATTTTATGACTCTAAAGTAGTGCTTGGAGCTTTTCCTCTTCAGTTCAAGGATTCTGTGCCATCCATACTAATGCTCCAATGTTTGACCTAGTCGGCACCTTCCATGGGCATGGTAGTTGTAGGAACATCTTATTTTCTTTAATGTACCAAGCCGCAAACAACTATCATTCCTCCTCATAGGCTCTAGCTTTATCCCTATACTCTTGAAAATTTATAAGCCATCAAGCCAAGTCTGCTGTGACATCTTTCTGGCCTTGGTAGCTTGTCTTAACCACCTCTAGTTTAGAATTTGCAACTTCTAGCTTGTGCAACATTTTCTTGTGCTCCACAAATTCTGTTTCATATTTGGCATAGGTGGTAGCTACCTACTTCTTGAGCTCTATTCTAGGGCATTATGTTATCAACATGGCTAGATTGGCATACCACATGTTTGCCAATTCCATGTACTCTATGAAATCTTGAATCTATAGGTCCTAGATTTTAAGTTTCGCCTAGTGGGCAAATGCATATGTGTCCAATATGGCCCACTAATCAATGTGTTGAGCACTAAAAGTATTGATGTGGGCCTTGGCCATATGGATCTCCTTTTCTATGACTTTCTTGTAGATTCCCACCTGGTTTATGAAGTGCTCCTTTAACTTTTCTTATCGCCCAGCTTCATTTTGCCATGCGCTTATTTCAATAGTTTTCTTCTGACGAATTGTCCATACCTCCTCCATTGAGAGGGTTTGATTCTCTCTAGCCAAACAGTTCATGTCTTGGTTGACCCTAACCAACTGCTCTTGTAATTGCCGAAAGTTTTCCTTGAGAACATTCTTCTATTTCTCCAACTATTCTTTCGCATGCTCGACCATGATCTCTACCATGACTAACTTTCCTTTGGTGGAGATGAGGTCTAATTGTGCTACCGTGACATCTTGTGGTATGTCAAATAAGGACGCCATTACTTATCCTATTTGTAGCAATCGATCAAGGACATCCTCATGCTCCACAGGAGTCATTAAGAGGTTGACTAGAGTTTGAGTATCTCTTGCTCCTATGAAATTTTCCAGTGGCACAATAGGGATGTTAAAAGATTCTTTGATGTGGTCTGCAACCACTTCTGCAACCTCTGCTACATCCTGGTGCTGCATGACCACCATTGTGGCCCCTTCACCTATTTCCAATTGCACCTGAAAAGACACAACATTCTCTGAAATCTGTTGTGACCAATGAGTCTCCACTCCTCCTATTTGAATGGACACCTCACCCCATGCACAATTGATAGAAATTGTGGACCGTATAATGTCATCGATAACGCAGAAGAGATTAGCATCATCACAACTTCCCCAACTAACAGCGATGGCCTTGAGGTGGCTCATCGATGGTTAGTAATCCTGTAGTAGTGGTGGTGGTTGATCTCGTTGGCTCGTGTTGGGCCCTACTTCTTATTGTTGATTGGGCCTCGTGCTTGGAAGTTGGCTAAGCCCTATAGTTTAAGTTGTAGTGGGCCCCACCATCTGTTCTTGCTCTTACTTTGGCTCTAGTGTCTCACTAGCACTTTTCCTTGGGACTAGTGGCTTCAACAGTTTAACAAACAAAGCATTCTAGGCTTTTCTGAGGATGTCATTGGTGTACCTTAGAATACCAGCATGTTTGCATAGCTTCCTGATGAGACAAGGGAAGGGAAATGTGAACTTCCCTATCTTGCATTCTTCAAACTGCGTCAAGATCTCCATGACATATAGATGAGGAAGGTTAGCATTAGCCTTTCCCATCAATATCGCACTTCCTCTTACCGCATATGTTGAAATTTTTTTTTAATCCTCTCGTGGGGAAGATGTGATAAGCACCAATCTTAAATTATATCCTTTCTTCCAGCGTCAACTCTCCATATGTCTCATCTTCTTTGTCATACGTCCTATCCAACCAAATCCTTTGCACATCAGCATCGGAGCGAGTGGATAGGTGAGCAATTTTTGGCCCTATATTTGAAAGGTTCAACACTTCCAAGATGGCCTTGGTGGAAAAATCTACAAACACACCACAAATGTTGACTATGGTGCCTTCTTCCTTATTGTGCCAAAATTGGTATGTTTCTCCTAAGTACTAGGCACCACTTTTAGAGAGGATAGGCCATAACATAATGGAGACCCTTTGAGTTGGTCCCTAACAGCCTCAGGAGTGAATTCTGTGAAAGGTCCGAAGTTTAATTCCATGATCACTGTAGCTGATGTGGACTTTTCATAGATGGCCTAAACACACTCCAGGAACAATGTGAGTTTTTGTCCCTATTCAGGTGCTGCAACAACTCCTCCTTCTGCCTGTCCGAATTATATAGTAGTAGGAGTCTCTTGATGGATGCTAAATGTGCCTCCTACTCTACATGTTGTTCAAGAGACACTTATCTTCCACCTCTCCTGGGTCACTTGGACACACCTTGAGAGGGTTCTTCTTATTGTCCACGCTTTGGGGCCATCCACAATCACATGGGGTCAATCATTAGTAAGGTTACTTACCAAAGTTAAGTTATACCTTACTTCTTACCTTAATGAATTTGTCTCTTATTCCATATGATTTAAAGTTAGGAATTTTTGTGAAAATGTCCCCAAAAGGTTTTAATATTTGGCCCACTTTGATTAGGTGGCTTCACAATTTTAATTTCTTGGTATAAGTGAGGAGATGAAGTTGTTTTTGGCACATGTTTATCATTTTTGTATAATTAATTACCCTTGATAGTGTCCTTTGGGTGATGATGAATTTTAAAAAATTTTTATGTAATTTAGAGTGTACCCCTCTTCCACAACTAAGCTGAACACTCCAGGTTTAGATAGGTTTGAGCATAATGAAAATCGGAGTGCTAGCGAGTGAGTTATGACTGTTGGAACAAGAAATGTGCAAGCAAGTTGTAGAAGAAAATTTGAAAAACTCCCCCATGTGAATAGTTGCAAATGATGTTGACATTCACCAGGGGGGGCCATATTTATAGTTTTTGTGAGACATGATATCACGTACACGATAGTGCGGCTATGATATTGCATCCGATGCAATATCGTGGTCTATTTAAAGTAGCGTACTTAGAAAAATTGATGAATTTTTGAAATTCCTAACTCAAAAATGAAGGACTCGAAGTCAATGTAAAGGGTCTAGGGTAATATTGATTAGGCCTGAAGGCACAAAAAGGATAATGATGTAAAATCTGGCAATGGAAGTCATGAAGAGTATGAGGAAAAAGGACATGTGTTGGTACATAGGAACGTTTGAACTGGAAGGATGATAAGGGAAAGAATAATGTTGGTAATGTAATACTTGGAGGGTGTAAAATGATGTGAGGGTAATGTGTGACGAGTGTAAATTACAAAAGTCATGCAAGTGGGTCCTCCCCAAAGTAGGTTCCAACCTATAATGCCCTTGCATAACCACACCTTAAAATGTCCATAGGCACTAGAAGGGTTAAATGTAATATACATTGATGTGACAAAACACACACATGTAGATACCACCAAGATGAGGTATAAATTCAATGCTACATAAGACACTATTCACAAATACATGAACATCGAGGTGAGGTGAATTGTAGAAGGGATTGCAGAGATTGGGACATGAGGTAACTGGCCTAGGGCATAATGAATCCTCAATGTAAGGCATGATTAATATGTCATTAACCTATTACTCAAAAATCAGGACCAAGTCTATTCCTCTGATTAGTGACATCACATTTCTTCATCCAATGATGGACAACCATAAGAGCACCATGTAGCAAGGCGTATGATCACTTGGCATTTCGTTCAAGGGAGGAGTGATTTTTGCTTTGTGGCACACATGTTTGTTTGTTTTCTTTTTGTCAATGCTTAATCTAAAGAAGCTACCTACCTTTAGGCATGGGTGCATGTCTTTCCAATGGGACCCCTTAGAATAGCATTGTTTTTCCTTGATTGAGTGCCTTTTGATTACTCTTACTCCCATTTTTCATTAGATCTTCAAGGATCTTAGTACAACCAGGCTGCATGGTAACTCCTACAGATGTCACCAAAGAGAATCCACAAGTCCCCTTGATGTCACACCTTGGCCATTCCCTCTTCATACATCCTTCTTAGCTCTGGGCATAATGAGCACAAAATTACTTTTAATTTTTTATGATTAGGAATATCATTGTACCCAGGGTAGAACCTCTTACTAATGGAATGGGTAGGTGGATGTTATGGGCTTGCTGTTTAAGTAATTAGTCACCTAAGACTTGATAGTGGAGAACAACACCTTAACCAATGAGTCACATGAGTGTTTTATTCGTAGATGAGATTACTCATAAAAATACAAAAAGACAAAAAGATAAAACAACAAATTGAAAGATGAAAAACTGAAAAACTAAAAATTGTAAAATTAAAGAAAGGAAAAACATTTATTAATTCTGTTGTTGTTAGAATGGGGGATACCCCCCATAACTAAACGGTTGAGCAAGGCTAGAATTAATAAATGGAAGGTTAGGATCCTTGCATGTTGGAAATATTGAGACCCGATCATACTTGCCCCATTGGGGTTCACACACTTGATTAGAGTTGACATAGTAGGACAAGTTATAAGATGTGGTTAATTTATAAGGAGTTGACCCACTATGGTACTTGCGATCATAAAATGGTATGCAAGGATCAGCATGTCTCCCCATGTGGCTATATTCATTGGGCCACATTGTTGTTGGAGTATTGAGTGGTGGCCCTGATAATGTAACATGAGGCATTGGGTTCGAAGAGGAAGATGCACCATAGTGTTGGACTTGTGCTGAGTTGGTGGATGCAGTGGTTTATGAACTGTGGCATTTCTTTCTATAGTCATGTCTAAAGAAGGGATGTCTTTGATGTTGTAGAGAATTCTCACTATTGTTGATAGTAGAAGCACAAGTAATGTTTGTGGGTTGTTGCTGCGGTGCAAACCCTTCAGGTACAATTGGTGGCAATGTAGAAGGAGGCTGATGGGACGCGATATCGCATACACGATATCATAGTACATCTTCATATCTATAAATAAGAGGTTGCTCTCCCTTGTTTCATCATCCTAGGCTAGAAGTAGGAAAACTCTGGTAGATTGATCACTCCAGAGATAGAATATTTTCCATGTGCCCACAATAGTAGTCCTAAAAGTGAATGGATCTTTATTCGAGCAACATTGTACCTGAACACAAGTTGTGTACGGAAATAAAGACGAGCTTCTTGGATAAACCTTGTAGTGCATGGAATAGGATTTTATTACCTGTTATTTATTACCTGTAGGAACGCAGAATGAGTATGACTTGATTACGAGCATTTAACGATATGTATGGATAATCAAGGAACGGATGCTCATTGCGATTAGATTCTCTCTCACCCTTATCTCCTAGTAACACAGAATGAGTACGACTTGATTACGAGCATTTAAGGATGTGTACAGATAATCAAGGAATGGATGCTCATCATGCTTAGGCTAGTTAAGTGCCTCAGTATGACCACTTTGAGCATGTGCGTTACGCGAGGGATCCCAGTAACGATTAGCGTTTGGTAACCACGATTGCATCGGTTCAGGGTATGTACAATAAGTGGGAACGGATGCTGACGCTAGGTAATTTAGACTTAGTTCATTAGTTAGAATTAGTAGTTAGCTTCTCAATCCTTCACCCTTAGCATAGAAGACATAAAACATAAAAACCATAAAAATCATATACCTCAGACTTGCTTAACCATACACCATGACAACTACAAGTAAGTCTGGGAAGACAACAAATAATTAACCCTAAGTGTTCCATGGGGCATGTAGGCATTTACTCTGCGGAGTTCGACTGGATTGCGTGTGCTATGCTCGTATTTGTATGGTTGAGTGTAGGGGTATCTCGCCACTCATCATTGGCACCGTTGCTGGGGACTAAGTGTTTGTGCGCCGAATAGAACATAAAGGATATCACTCACATCATTAGGAGCCTAAACGAACCTTCGGATTAATTAATTAACAAGAATTATATAACAGTGAAATAGCACACCGATAACAATGTCTTCTTCTCACAAAAGTAATTCACCACCTAGGACTAATACTAGAGACAATTGGCAATGTAAAACACATAACCAAAATCAGCCAAATTCTAAACAATACAAGATAGTCTATACTCATCCTGATGAGTATATTCCAAACTTTACCTTTATCCTCCATCAAGATGAACAGCTGCGATGGAGAGATCTGCAAGGTAACATCATGTTACCCCCATATCAATTAGTCCCTAACATGCTCTTCCGTGCTTTGGCACAGATTAGCATGACAAAATTATTTGCTGAATACATTTCTGAAGACTTTGAAATGAGGGATTATCATCCCATAGATGCATAACATATCAGAGACTCAAGGTAGAAAAGTCAACATACACTGTTGAAGGGCAAGGTCCCATACGTCCTTAGCGAAATAGGAGACAAGGAACCCCTTATAACGGGTTCTTTAGCAAATGATGTTCCCCCTCCTCATGATGGTGAGGAGGTAAGGTATCAGACCCTACACTCAACGATACATAACACTGGTTCTAATCCCCGTGAACGTCAACTGTTTATGGAAGGAACAACAACTCATGCTAAGGACAGGCACTTAGATCGTCATAACAATCGGGGCCGAAGCAGCCGAAGAGAAGGCAAGGAACATCATCATGGTGATGCTTCTCCTTCCTATTCTCCTTCATCTCACCACTCACCCTCTTCTTCCACATTTGGGTGCAGCCACTATGAACATAACGGTGAGGATAGGGGTAGACAAGAAGAGAGACCTCGATGAGAAAGTCGAGAGAGAGGACAAGGGCAAGGACGTAGGGAGAGTAGGGAACCACGAAGACATCACAGGTGTCATGAAAGAGATGATCATGACGAGCCCCTACTCATAACCTGAAGTATGCTTGACATAACGGAGGCTGTTAGGATTCCAACAAGGCACCAAAGGGACAGTCGAATCAAGCTCTTAGACATGAACAATATCCCACATTTTGAAGGGGGATATAACTCAGATCCGCAACATCATTTACAGGCATTCCATGATGCCTGTGCCTTGCAGAATATAGAAAATGAGTGACAAAAACTTAAGTTATTCCCAAGGACACTCACTAAAGAAGCAGAGAGTTGGTACTGGTCCTTAGAACCAGAAACCATCAGGAGGTGGAGTACGATGCTAGAACTGTTCAACAATAAATATCAAACGTACTCCAAAGTGTCCAATTTGCGTAAGCAGATCCAAGGCTAGAAAAAGGGTACTTATGAACCCTTGGATGTTGTCATGGCCTGCTACTACACATTGTTACATCGTTACCCAGGCCATGGGTACGCTCAGCGGGATCAACTTTGCCATATTGTGGATGGGCTAAGGCATGAAACAAGAAGAGCCCTTGGGACTTATGCCCAAGGGAGACTATCACAACTTAGAGCCCATGAAGTACATTGCTTGTTGGAACAAGTAGCACAAGAAAAGGGTGAGCTACACAAGAGGGAAAGTGTGGAGGAATACAACTGTGATCCCTCCCTTCGAAAGAAGGGAGTGAAATTCCATGATGAGGAGGATGAGTCACCACTTGAAGAGTTGGTGAACCAAAAAACCTTGCCGATCCAAAAACTAACAACCAAGGTATCAACTAAGATGAACCAATTGTGGGATTCCTTAGACTCCAGACTTGAAAGTGTTTTGAAAATTGTAGAAGAGTCTAAGGATGAATGAAGTAGTGACAAAGGTAAAGCAAAGTGGAGAAATTCAAGCCCTGCACATAACAAGGATAAGGGAAAAATTCCTATTTTCGATGAGGCTGTGGACTCTGACACAGACGATGACGGTGGATGTGAGATCTGCCAATATGACCATCCTAAGGGATCTTGTCCAATTATCTCACATCTATAGGAGTCTGGGGTGTATGCACTTAATCCGAGACTCAACCAATGGTAAACACCCCGAAGGTTACCTTATCCACAAGGTAACCCAAGGCAGTTCCACCAACCACTAACATACTATCCAAGTGGAACTCCACCATAGCCCATCGGACAGCATCAGTAGTGGCAATACCCATAGTCATGGGGGATGCCACCGTCAACACAACAGTACCCCTATCGGTAGCCCAATCCTTATAGTTATTATGTGCAGCAGCCGGTTTCTCCAGGTGACTCTATGGGTCACACAACTCCCCAACGTCACTACCAAGTTCGAGAGTACTTTAGGAAGACTCCTTCTTCTCTGGGAGGCATCTCACATGCATCCCATCCTCCAACTCCATCTGCATCTCTTCCACCTATAGTTCCCATACAACCTGCTCCAACAATGCAAGGGGAACTCCCTACGCAACTGTAGCAACGTAATGCTACGAGAGTTGTAAATATTCAACCTGCTACTGGTTTTGACAATTGTAAAAAGATAAGGTCCTTCTTCAGAACCAAAAGCTTGGACAAACTCTCGCAACAACAAGCAGTTGAGCACATGTACATGCCTCCACCATCTAGCACTTCGGAGCACCCTTCAGTCCAAAAGAATTGTACGCATACGGTTATGTTAACGCATACTATAACCGACTGGATCAAGGTAGGCCACCTTCCCAAGAAACTATCTGACCCTGGAAGCCCCTTAATCTATTTGCAAATCGCTGAAAATGCACCACATCAGGCTCTTCTTGACTCAAGTTTTGGAGTCAATTTAATATCACGAGAAATGTATCAAGCCTGGAACCTACCCCAACTTAAGAAGAGTGACATTCAATTGGAGCTAGCTGACCAGTCCATCACCATTCCCTTGGGATTGGTGGAGGACATCATTACCATTGTGTGTGGGTGGTCTTACCTAGCTAATTTCCTGGTGATTGAAATCAACAACAATGAAGGAGGCTTCCCAATTATAATGGGAAGGCCATGGCTAAGTACAGTAGATGCGTACCTAGGGATCTGCGATCTTTCCTTGCAGATATCTAAGGTAAATATTTATGGAAAGATCGAGAAGAAGAAAGTTCCGTGCATCACATACAGTGACTCAGAGGGTGATGACATGGACGAGTGTTCAACATTGCTTCCATGTGATTGGTTTGCCCAAGAAACACAAATTCAAAGGTGCCTGTATATAGCAACCACACCAGTAGTAGACACCCTATGGTTGATAGCTACTAGAAAGAGTAAACTAATATCCATGGAACGAACTGAGGAAACTCATGCTAACAACGAAAGCATAGACACATTAGAATATGAGCGTCGCCAACTTCCACCTGTCAACCTAAAAACATCAATGGGAAGAAGTTGGGCACTTTTACGAAATTCAAATAGATGTTCATTATTTCGGATCTCTCCCTTACAGTTCAGTCATGGGGGAGATGGCCACCTATGCTGATCATTGGAGGCCCTCAGTTCTTTTTAGTTTTTGTTTTACACATATTTGTTTTACAATTTTTGTTTTACACATATTTGTTTAACACAATTTTGTTTTACACTTTTTTGTTTAACACATTTTTGTTTTACACATTTTTGTTTTACAAGTTTTTGTTTTACACATTTTTGTTTAACACATTTTTGTTTTCCATGTTTTTGTTTTACGAGTTTTTGTTTTACACATTTTTTTTTACAGTTTTTGTTTTACACATTTTTGTTTTACAAATTTCTTTAACTTTTCTTGTTTTTGTTTTACAACATCATTATACTTTTCCATTTTTTGTGTGTTTGTGTGTGTGTGTCATCCACCATGTAAGTTCGTCACCTAATAAGTGTTCTTCACAATGGTATGAACTGTTTTTCATTGATTTCTAATGTTTGGTTTTTACCTTAAAGTTACAATGTTGACACTAAGGTATGTCTCTTTTGATATGACAGGCAATGAGTCCACTTCATCCATCCATCCACCAAAGTCTATGGTCTCTCTTGGCTTGGAAATGTACAGTCCCCTTCCTAATAAGGACTTTAACAAATCGGTGATTGGGTGCTTCTCAAACTAAGGAAGGACTCAAGGTTTGAAAATGGTGTGACTTCAAGGGAACTTGACGCATTTGTGTTGGCCATTCTCTTGGGTGCTTGGATGTTTTCTTCTTGAGTTTTCTTGCCGTTCCAATGTTACCCAATTATCGGAAGCTGAGCCAATAAAAATAAGAAGTCTTTGCATGGTGTGGTTCTCACGCGCAAAAACAAAAAACACAAAAAAAAAATAAAGAAAGTGAGAATTTAAAGCACACCCCTTAGACAAAATAACTTGGGCTACAAGCACTGGTTATGGAACCAAAAGTGTTCCCTCTAACTAAGACCCTTCTCGCTTCCCATTCTCTCCTTTGTTTCATCGGAATGGTGGTGGCTCTTTGGAGATGCATTCTTGTTATTTAAGTCGATGGTTTGGCCAAGTGCGTTGATGCGAAGTCACTGGATGTGGTTGGTTTAAGGCCGGAGCTGGAATGAGATTTGCCAAGTCACATTAATCATGAAACATACAAGGGGCTGTACACCACCTTGTTCTTGGGATTCCATTCCATTCTCTTCTTTCCATCCTTCTTTCCATTATTCACCTCATTGCCGGTTGTATCGTTAGTGTATATTTTGGTAGATACATTGTTTTCTTTTTGGTAAATTCTTACGGTTAAGACTTTAACTCTTATTCCAAAGGACATTCCCAGAGCCTACAGACTCTTTGAATGTGGGTTTGTCAGGGCATTAAGGGCATGAGCCTGCTTTGGGGAGGACCCACTAGCATTCCTATTTGGTGCATCAGTTAAATTCTTTCCCTTAACATTTTGCAATTAATTTTATTTTTTTCATTTCCATCTTGACATCTATTTCATCGATGTCCTAGTTGTCTCTTTTTCTTCCTCTTTCTTGTTCTTATTCTTTCTCCATTCTCTCGCTACCGGAGGTTCGCGATTAGTCATGGGGGTACAGGGCCCACTTTTTTCAATTTTCTCCTAACCCCTACACCTTCGATAGTCATCATTTCTACATCTCCAGATCTGTAATCAGCAATACCACAACCCAGCCAATGGATAGGTATTACCCACATTGAAATTCATTTACCCTTGCTAATATAAGAGTATGTTGTGTGTGCAGATGACAATCATGCAATAATGGATTGGATCTGGAAGGAGCACTTGGAATGGAGCGGTACTGAAGCAGCTTTACAAGGAACGAGATCGATGATGCACTTACGAAAGGACAACAAAAGATGCAATCTTGGCGTTGGCAGCAACAAGACTTCTTCTCTCCTCTTCTCTATTCTCTTTCCTCTCAGTTGCCAACTAAGGCCTGATGTCAATGTAATAAGGTGTTCACCCTTGTTGTCATGAACACCAGTTTGCTGAGTCTTGTAATGATGATCCGTTCACATGTCATCCCATTAGTTTCCATTTGAGTCAATAATCCCATACCTTCCCGATATTATTGTAATGAACTCGAGGACGAGTTTTCATTTATTCATGGGGGTATGATGGAACACGATATCACATGGGCTGCGATATCGCGTCTTCCCTTGCGATATCAGGTACGCAATATCGTGGTGCACCATCATATCTATAAATAAGAGGCAGCTCTCCCTTATTTCATCATCCTAGGCTAGAAGTAGGGAAACTCTGGCAGATTGATCACTCCAGAGATAGAATATTTTCCATGTACCCGCAGTAGGAGTCCTAAAAGTGAATGGATCTTTATTCGAGCAACATTGTACCTAAACACAAGTTGTGTATGGCAATAAAGATGAGCTTCTTGGATAAACCTTGCAGTGCATGGAATAGGATTTTATTACCTATTATTTATTACCTGCAGTAACACGGAATGAGCACGACTTGATTACGATCATTTAACGATGTCTACGGATAATCAGGAATGGATGCTCATCGCGATTAGATTCTCTCTCACCCTTATCTCCCAGTAACGTGGAATGAGTACGACTTGATTACAAGCATTTAAGGATGTGTACAGATAATCAAGGAACGGATGCTCATCGCACTTAGGCTAATTAAGTGCCTCAGTACGACCACTTCGAGCACGTGCATTATGCGCGGGATCCCAGTAACGATTAGTGTTTGGTAACCACAGTTGCATCAGTTCAGGGTGTATATGGTAAGTGGGAATGGATGCTGACGCTAGGTAATTTAGACTTAGTTCATTAGTTAGAATTAGTAGTTAGCTTCTCAACCCTTCACCCTTAGCATAGAAGACATAAAACATAAAAACCATAAAAAATCATATACCTCAGACTTACTTTAACTATACACCATGACAACTACAAGTAAGTTTGGGAAGACAATGAATAATTAACCCTAAGTGTTCCATGGGGCATGTAGGCATTTAGTTTGTGGAGTTTAATTGGATCGCGCGTGCTACACTCATATTCATATGGTTGAGTGTAGGGGTATCTCGCCACTCATCAGAGGTGAAGGATGAGAATTTTGAAATTGAGAAGAAGTGTAAGGTGCCCAAGGTGGTGGTCCTATTGGTGAGGATACAGGTTGATAGTATTGAGAAGAATAATAATAATGTGGTGAGATAGAGGATGTTGACCCAATTGGGGAAATAAGATGTTGAACTTGATAAGCACTTAGGTTTGGATGGTATGAAGGGTGTAACCAATTTTGGGATGGCCTCCCCCACAACTGGGATTGTTGTCACTATGATTGAACACAGTATTTTTATACGAATGCTCATGCAAATGTGACAAGATTGGGCATTGGCCTTTGGGATGATCGTATAGACAAACATTACATTGATACATATGATTGGTAGTTGAGCTCTTATTCTCTTTGACCCTTCTTTCTGATTGTCCAAGGATGTTCTATCCTGGTTCTTGGTTCATCATGGTTCTACCTCTAATAATGTTGACATATTCTCCACATTTTTCATGCATCCAATCCGTCATCTTATTGATCTTTGCTTCAATTTCATCTAGTGATTGCTGTACTAGCAAAGATTGTTCCACCTCCTTGAGATGAGTTGATTTCTTCTTTTCATGATTATGGACCTTTGTTAAATTGAGATTTTCGTCCTGTTGAGATTTTTCAACATTCTCCCATTTAGCCATTTCTCCTTTTTCTTTTGCTATCCACTTAATAAGCTCTTGGAGTTGATGGGTTTGTAGCTCATATAATTGACCTCAGGCATACATCCCTAGGGTTTCCCTTGTTTCATAATGGAGCCTATCCATGATATGGTACATTAGCCTTTCCTCAGAGAACTCATGGCTTGGGTAGTTGTTTAACAATGCATAATATCTTTCTAAGGCCATGTCCAAGGGTTTATGTTGTGCTTGTTTCCACTCTTGGATTTGTTTCCTCAAGGTTGACACTCTCGCATAGGTTTGATATCTTTCATTTAATAGTTCTACCATTGTTGGCCAATGTCGGATTGGTTTTGGTTTTAAGGACCTATAACATACTTTTGCATGGCCAACGAGTGTCATAGGAAAGAGCTTAAGTTTTTGCCATCCATTATCAATGTTATTCCATACACAAGCATCGTAGAAGGCTCGTAAATGTTGTTGTGGATCTAAATCATAGCCTCCTGAAAACTTAGGAAAGTTTTTTAAGTCAAGCTTGGGTAGACGACTTTCTTTACGATGCCTCCGGGATATTTGAACAACCTCTTGTATTTCCATTAGGCTTGTAGTGGCTAGTAGGGGTTCATTGTCACTAGGTATGTTATGCATTTGTGAGTTGGGACGATGTTGTTTGCGTTTATGCTCATAGGAGACCCCTACATCAGATTGGGTACTCCAAACTTCATCTTCATCATTATATAATTTGTTGGTTCTCCACTGAATTGCCTTATTGGTTGTTGCGTTATCATAGTCTTGTTAGAGAGACATGGTTGTAAATTTGTGTGTGATATAATTGCAATTATTATTATTATTATATTTTTTTCTGAAAGATATATCGTTAATACTTTGTTATAGCGATCTTGTATGATGTAACTAATCTAGATAACTAGCATTATTCCTTGACAATGGTGCCAATGATGAGTGGCGAAGTACCCCTACACTTAACCATACAAATACGAGCATTTCATGCACGATTCGATCGAACTCCGCAAATGGGCTAGTTGTGGTATCTAGATAGTTACTCACTGATCACAATTCATTGTCTTCCCACCTGGACTAGTATTTGCTTTGTCACATATGGTTTAGTTTAGAGTGAGGTGTATGATGTGGTTTCTAACCTAGCGCTACTCTTAGAGGCAATGGAAAATAACTTGAATTAAGCTAGGAGGAAAAGGGAGAGAGAATCTAAGCTAGCCTAAGTGCGATGAGCATCTGTTCCTTAATCATTCATACACATCTTGGACCTCGTGCACAACTACCACTAGGATTACCAAGCGCATGGCCTAAGTACGCTATTGAGATACCAAGTAGTTACACTTAAATGCTCGTGATTAAGTCGTACTCATTCCATGTTTAAGGAGTTTAGGGTGAAGATATATTAACTACGAAAGTAATAAAGAACAATAACAATTAATTAATTAAACTAAGTGAATGTTGCAATGATGAAGTAATCTTGATCTTTATTTTCAGTCATGTGTGTGTCCAAGTACATCACACTCAAATAAAGGTGCCGCACAGTTACAATCATTACACTACGGGCATGCATTGGGAGAAAGGGTTGAGAAAAGCTAAAGATGAAAACTAACTTCTAACTAAAAAAACTTCCTACTCCATCGTGTGCCTAAGGTGTATTTATAAGCCTACACAGGAGCCACGATATCGCGTATACGATATTGCGAGCCAGGCCATGATATTGCATATGTAATATCGCGGGTGTGATATCGTGACCTAATGAATCACGATTCATCAGCTACCAAAGAAGCTAATACTATTCAAAGAAATAACTTTATTTACAATTTCATCATCAATGTTAAGAAATCCACACCTTAAAGGGCTTGTATGTTTTTTGAATAATTTTTGGAATACTACTTATTTGTAATGACTACTACATTATCAACATTTGGGCATGCTACAAAACCCTATTCACAAGCTACTTTAACCTTTTTCCATTATTCAACCCTTTTTGCAAGTTCCTTTTGAGTAAGATCTTCATTTATCCAAAAGCTTTTCCCATTCTTAGTTTGCTTCATATAGCTTTGATGTATTCAAACAAGCACTTTGTGTTCTACATTATAAAACTTAAAAATTACTTGCGGGATTTTCATGTCATTTACTTGGAACCTTAAAAGCTTTAGTAGTTTTTGGAGAAGTTATCTACATATCATCCCTAAATTTTTCAACTTTCTTAAATAAAGTTTCATTTGTTTCACCTTCTATCTTTGGGAGACCTACAAAACACACAATTTATTTTTCTTTTGCCACTTTTTTTGTTTTGTTCTTTCAAAGCTTCTGCAATTGCAAAGCCTGTCTTTGTTTGTGTTACTTCAAGATTAGATTTATTTTTATTTTCCTCCACCATGGCAAAGCATTTTAGTTACTATTGTAATCATGCATGGGACAACTTATATTGTATGTTTCATACATTGTCAATGAGGTGTTAGCCTAATGATAAAGCTTTTGATTTGCTTGAGGTATACCTATATTACAATTATTTTATGGTTCCAATATCCTATTGTCACTAGAATGCTATTATACTAAAGCATCCTCTAATATTTTATCTTTGACAACATTATTTAACCACATTTTCTCTTTATCATTCTAGATTCATTTTATTATTAAGTTGAATGGGATGAGTAGTGTAGTTCCTTATGATCATCTTGAAAGCATCTTTTTTCCACTTAGAGATAACTAATTTCAAAGTTAGTCCTTTTGATATTAAATTCATTTTGTTAATTGAAAATCATCCCTTTTCAAGCTACAGATAGCATTGGCAATTTGATGAACAACGGAGGCCATCCCTTGTCGCGATTATAGATTTTCAAAGTTGTTTTCTTTGTTGATGTTTCCTATTCAAAGAGGAGAGGTCCAAAAACAGCTTGTAAACGTCAGAATCCTATCAAAATAAATGAACTTTTTCTTGTAGAAAATTTGAATTCGTCTACTCATAGCGTTAGATGTTGATATATTTGTTGTTGATTGATTTCATTATTGAGGTGTTACCTTCGTTGACTTGAAAGATTTGGGGATCATTAAATATTGATATATTCCTTCTTGTCGATAAGGTATTGGAAATTGGAAGTTTTTGTTTGCATATTACGTCCAAAAAAATTTATAAAATTCATGATATTAGGCTGGTAAACTCGTAACTTAAAAACATATTCAATATTAATAAGCAATATTGGATTACATTAGGAATTCTTACTAGCATGGCTATGTTTAAGGATCACATTAAAAATTGCTTTGGGAAATTTGTAGTTTAGTTTTCATTCAAAGAATGGAAGAGAAGAGAAATGTTTGCACAAAGATGGTTACATAAAGGTCTACATAATGAAAATGATTTTTTATTTATGATATATTGGAGAAGAAGTAAGAAAAAATGATTGCTCTATCTTAACATGAATCTAAAGCAAAAGTAACAAAGGTGAAGGTACTAGATATAGGTCCTAAAGCAACAATCACCAAAGTCAATGGAGTAGGTATGGTTGGTGAAAAAAATTAATAAAAGTTAAGTTAGAAAGCAACAATAACCAAAGTCAATGGAGTAGGTATGGTGGTGAAAAGATAATTAATAAAAGTTAAGATAGCAAGTATGGTTGGTTGAAAAGTGATTGAGAAAAGTTCAAGGTAGCAAAAATGAAGAGTGGTTAACAAAAAAGTCAATGTAGTAGGTGTGGTTGGGTGAAAATTGATTGAATTATTGTTTTCACAATTTTAGATCATTTTACTTAAATCTTTCTGCAAAAGAATGGTAATGTTTGTCTCATTTTTCCTAAAAAAAAAAATTTACCATTAATTTGCATGCAGAGCGGTTAAAAGCTAAAGTTTGAGCAAGAAAAAATTAAATCTATATGAAACAGAACTACTCTAACTTGGTTAAAAATACTGACGGGTGTGGAAGTACCCACTCAGCCCCGTAACTCGTTTCCCTCGGCGAATGAGTCCATATTCTGAGGCCGGGTATTGCGTCATTGCTTCCCCAAAGAAGGCAACAAATAAATAGTCTGCGGTCAGGGATAACGTCATTTCTTCGGCTGTTGATGTTCAAGATTTAAAGAGGGTTAGATCTTCATCCTTTAAACAACATTTTCTCACTATTAAGCCAGTTACTTAAACGTTCTTGCTCATGCAATTCTACTCGTCAAGTTATCAGCTCGGGTAAGCTACGAATTGCATCTGCTGCTGCTGTGGGGTACATCAATTCATCCGTAGAGTTTGTTTCTGGTGCTTGGCTTCTTCGGACCTGAACAACGGTTTCATATTCCTGCTTTTATCATGATCAATTGAAGAGATTACTTGTAACCACAATTACTGTATTCTACTCGTTTTTCTTTTAACCTTTTTGTTTGACAGACACAGAATTATGAATTTACATGATATGCATCTTTGAACCAAGAACTTTGTCAAAATTTTCGTTGAAAGTTGTTTTGTTTTGTTTTTTTATTTTTGGCCGTCGGATTTCATTATTGCGTCGTGGTTTTGCATACGTTGCAATGCACTGAGAAGAGACCTTGGTATTATTACTAATATTTTGCTTGCAGAAGTAGGTGAACATATCCTCTAACATATATATTTAGTAGACTATCCGATCCATTTGACGAAAAAAAAAAATTCCTGCTGTTATTTGGAGCTAAAGTTTTATGTTTTTAGTAATTATTTTTGTATGCAATTTAAGAAGATATTTTTAATAATTGTTTTGGCTTACAATCCCTTGCATTTATGTCCGAATCTTTTCTGGACAGATGCGTGCGGCCTTTGTGTTTCACTTCATACAGTTGCTAATTTTTTTTTAAAAAAAGGCTAGATGCTTACTGAAACTGGAATTGTTACTGACAATCTATTCAACCAGTTTCAGAATTCCTTTTAACTAAGTTTTTTTTTTAATTTATAATTTGAACCTATGACCTAGGCAAAGACCCTTACTAGTATGCTAACAACAGTGAGGTGTGAGGTGTTAGCTTAGTAGTGGTAAGACACTTGATTTGAAAGCTCTAGTTCATGGGTTTGATTCGGGTGGGCAATGTTGAGTTATATAAAGTTCTAATTAGACTATTTATGTTGGAGTGTACCTATGTTTCACTTATTTTGGGTTCCAACAGCCATTTTTAAAAAATAATTTTTAGAGTAATAGGTTTTCAACATTGATATTGGACACTAGACTGATCATGAACTTGATCATGATGATATGAATGGACAAAATTTGCTATGGAATATTGGCTTCTTGATTAGAGTTGCAACCATGTGCATTGTGAATTTAAAATCTAATAGTGCCATCTAGGTCATAGTAAAAATCTTCCATATTGCTACATATTTGACCAACTGCACATGTAACTCTTTTTCAAATTACCAGTGATGGATGTTCCACTTTGTAAAGGGAATTAATTGTTCTTATGCTCAATTGATATGGAATCTGTTGAAAGCAATGTCAGGCACATGTATTGCTGATGGTAGCTTCTTGAGTTGTGTCCAAAACTGGAAAATCTGACAAGATAGTAAGTTCTAAGCTAGACTTTGGGATGCTTTCTTTGTTGTATTTGTTATGAGCTCTGGTGTGAGAGGAACCAACAACTCTTTCACAATAAGGAGTGCCTTAAGAGCGGGTGGTTTGCAAGACTACCTCAATGGAAAAACATTACATACTTCATGGAAACTTTCATTAGGATCAAAGCTCAGGACTTCTCCAAAATGCCATTGTTTTGGGAATACATTTGAATTCAATGATGTTTTCTTAAATTGTTAGCATGTGTATCTTTTTTTGACACTGATAACAGGGGTTTTCAATTTTTCAAGGAAAAAAGGTTCTTCCATAATATGTGATCCTTTTAAAGTTCTTTTGATTTAAATACTTTGTTTCCTTCACCTTTACCTACATTATATAACCATGTGAGATTATAATGCAGTGGCGTAGCATGTGTCTACACACATCAATTTTAGATATTATTTCTAATAAAGCATGAAAATTGCACTAGTCAGCTAAGATATCGCATCTATGATATCGTAGCTACTATATCACATATGCTATATCATAGGTTGGAATGCTATGTTGCAAATACAATGTTCCAATTATAGTAAATGCCTATAAATACAAATCATCTATCATGTTTATGATACCTTTGGTCATTTTAGTAGCCAGAATCTTGTTGTTTTCTTCCATAGGACTTACCCAAATTTCCCTTTAAGTGCCCGCAATGTGGACTGAGTTGAAGTTTTGTTTGATTGCATGATGCACCTGGATAGTTCTACATGACTGCAATAAAATCGAGATTAATTCTTTCCATTGGACTAGCACTTAGTTTGTTGTCAGCATTTTACTTTTAATACATTTAACTTTCCAGCACTTAGCAATTTAATATTTTATTCCATAACAACATGAGTACAACCACGTCGAGCATAATATATTAATGTTTGGTAATCCCAACAGTGGATACTTGGTACGCCCAATAGTAGACATTTGGTAACTCAACAATGTTCATATGGGTTTAGGATGGATACAAAGAGTAGAAATGGATGCTTTATGCTTGGGATAGCTTAAATTACTCTTAATTCCATAGTTAGTTAAAAATTAATATTTTAATCACTTTATTGTTTTAATGTTTTAATAAAAAAATAAAAAATATAAATATCTCATGCCTCAATCACAATTAACCATATCAATTGAGCTAACACAAGTGATGATTGGGAAAACAATGACCAACAACAACATGACACTTCATTATCTAGGATACTATTAGCCCAAAGTTCCATGAAACTCGACTAGATCATGTGTACATGCTTGTGATTCATCTAGTTGAGCATAGGGGACATTCGATGCTCATCAATTTCCATCTGAAAATAGAAATATATTTGGAACATTATTCATTTTTGTTTGAAAAGAAAGAACCTAAAAAGGAAAATGTTAATTTTTAACCATATATTGTTGCATCTAATTGTTACCCTCGTTCACTCATTTCAAAATTACATTTGTAAGGAAATTTTATTTGGAAACTCTGTGCTTTTAAGCAGGGAAAACTTGATCTTAAACAGGCACACAGATCAATGATGGATGCCAGTAAAGGTGGTGAGAATTGCCTTGGCTGGGCTGCACGAGATCCTTCAGGAATTTTATCACCGTACAAATTTAATAGAAGGCAAGATTCATTCTTACATTTATTGATTTGCAGTTAAATATATGCACACTTCATTTCTCAAAAACCTATGTGCATGGCTTGTAAGCATACACTTACAGACGTACTTGAGAATTGATTTATAACAAATTATTGTGAAATGCTTTCACATCTGCTTCCTTTCACATGAAGTCCTATGGTTGATGCTCAGACGACATGTGCATGACCACCAGTAGTACATAGTTTATTGTTTTCATTCATATATTTGTAAATATTTTGAGTTGTCAATGGAAATGGCAATTTATTCAAGTCATAAAATGTTGCTGACATGGACAAAATATCCACTGGCCTCCAATTGATTTAATTTCCCTTCATTAGCTTCAGATCTCTCCAAATGCGTGCTATATAACCATTATTCAAATTGAAACAAAAGTTCTTTTATCATTTATAATTATTACACAGACAATGGAATAAACTATTATGAGTTTCTATCATTGACACTGTCTTAGTGATAAAGTTGTTTTGTTCTAGCAAATTGTTTTCTCATTACAAAGTTGTTTGAGGCAATGTTCAGTATTGGCTCTCACTATCGATCCGCCCCTTTGTTTGGTTCGAAAAAGTAAGGGGAACAACGATAAATCCCATGATTTGCGTTATGGTTTGAGGACATTACAATTTTGGCCTTCTTGACCTGTGGTATACACCCATTGAAAGTCTAGGGGTTTTCAGAATTCAGGATTTTCTTCTTTAGCTATTCACTCTCTTAACTTTGGTGAAACAGGTTATTTTAATTTTAATTTTTGCTTTTGTTTTTAATTATGTTCAATATCTTTTTTCAGCGTCTTAATCAACTGTCCTCCAAGTATTTCTGATTTCTAAAATATATACTTTTTTCTTTAAATAAAAAGTCACATCTAAAATTTCCCTGCTGTCCAGTGCTTGTTTCTTTGGAACCTGTAGACTTGAATTATTTTCTAGTTACCCAATCTATGGTTAGAGTTGTCACACCAGCAGTCCATGGTGATCTAATTTAACTTAATTCCATGAAATCCTGATAATTAAAATAAGTAGCCAGTGATAGATAACTTAATAAATAGTTGTTACGATTCAGATCAATTTGCAGTTCCTACGGAACATGAGCCAAATCTCTTAATTAACAATAATATATTAGATGAAATTTAATGAATATTCTAAAAAGTTAGGAACTTCAATAAATGTGAAAGGGAAGCTACTGTCCCAGTAGTTGGTAAACACTATAATGGTTTCTATTCAAAATGAAGTGAGTTTTGCTCTGGTGCCAAGCCATGCTGATTTGAATATGATGGATCTAAAGCATGGCCCTTTATATTTATGCCATCAATCTCTAATCTTCTTAGTTAACAAATATTCCTACCCTCTATGTTCTTAGTTTTATTATATTTTTTTATCCGGGCTCTAGGTTTTGATTGCAACCTTGATGTATATTTGGCATCCAAAACCATAAATAGAACCCCCAAAATTGCAGTTTTCACTTCGACATTTATACTGATAATAACTAGGGACATATGAAAGCTATTGGGGTTATGACATGCTTTAGAAATAATTGAATTCTAAAGGAATCAATCAACTCTAATATATTTATAGAAGGATGATTGCTTTTCATATAATCTCTTTCTATGGAATTACATTTCAAAATTGGGTTTATGGGTTATCTTATAATATCAGTGGGGGCCATGATCTTTTCTGCATGTAACTGTGATATTTTTTTGTATATAAAACATTTGCAACACCTATTTCAATGGACGTTATCTAAAACTACCCAATTTGCTAGAAATTTAAATTTGATTTCTATGAGATGGGTGTTTTTATATATTTATGATTCTAAACATAACTGTCTTTTGATTAATTGAAGCTTTTTATTTTTCATGAAATTACTGTGTTAAGGATATTCTGCATTTTTGTTCCTCTTGTAGAAATTTATTATTACCTTGTCCTAAGAAAATGGATTTTGACATATTAAATACAACAGTGAGCCTCGGTAAAGATGCCATTTGTTATTATATTTTCTCAGCAATCCTTTGAAATATTTTCTAGTTTGTGTCTTCCTATTTATCATCTTCTTACTTATTATTCACAGTGCATTGACACAGAATCCCAGGTGCTGATGATATTTCAATAAAGATAACTCATTGTGGAATATGCTATGCGGATGTTGTATGTTCTAGAAATAAGCTTGGTGATTCTAAATACCCATTGGTACCGGGGTACAAAGTCTTTTCCTTCTGAATCAATATTTTTTAGGCTTTTCCAAAATTTTTACCTCTTTGAATTATATGTATATTATCAGTTAACATATAGGCTTTCGAGTAGAGTGCTACAATCCCGTTCATCACTTTGTCAATTGCTTGTTATTGTTCCACTTCGGAAGGTACATTTTTTCCCTGTACTGTTGGTGTGAGTTGTGACTATTTGTTGAACAGTCATGAAATTGTTGGAATTGTGGAACAAGTCGGTTCTGCTGTAGCTGGCTTCAAAGTTGAAGATCGTGTAGGTGTGGGTGCATATGTCTTTTCTTGTCAGAATTGCAAATACTGCAATGAAAAGAAGGAATGCATTTGCGAGAAAGGAGCCACACTTACCTTTAACCACATTGATATTGATGGCACAGTAACGAAAGGGGGATATTCTACACGAATTGTTGTTCATCAACGGTAAGAAAGACTACTTTTTACTGCTAACATTAATGATGACTTTTATTACTATTGCTTGTCATAATAAATTATCTCAAAGTTATCATGCCATAAACTTTAATAACAGTACATCACCTTTTTTAGAACCCTTTAGAGCTTCCATTTAATCCCCATTCACTGTTATACCTATTCATATTTAACCCTTGCCTACCTCATCTGCAGTCAAGCAGATAAGTGTCTTCTAGTGTTTATGTTTGGATAGAATCAACAGCCACTTCCTTGGACTTGAAGCTATAAGTTGCACTCAATTAGTAAATAATTGATTTAGCTGTTTGTCTTTTTGAAGCAAAAAGAAAGAAAGGCATGGCCAACCGTCTCTAAGACTGATGATTCTGATTCATAGCAATTTGACTGAGGTGACTTCAGTTGAAGTGATTGATAACAATTTAAAACATTGTGCAGCATATATGTAACACCCAAAACCCCAAAACACTGCTTGAAATTCAAGGCTGAAATTATTTTTTAAACTGTTAATCAGTTATCAGAAATTTAGTTTTGTATTTAGATTGGTACAGATAACAATCAGTTGACATTAAAAAAAATTAAATCATAAGACAAAAAAAAAACTAGGTAATACAAACCACAGCCCAATGATTTGGTAGGAAGAGAATGCCAATATGATGATTGACATCCTTCAATATACACTGCATCTACGGTGCAATACAAGTGTCAAAATAACTAAACTTAGAATCATTTCCATAGCCTTCTAGTTCAGCTACAAGCAAGAACTATTAAGTTTTGCACAGTCAAACATGCTCAATCATACAGAGAGTTCAACTACAGGAAAACATAGTGTTCACAAAATAGATAATTGCAATCAAATAAGATTATAGCAGCCATGCTGTTTTTTTTTTCCTGTAACAAGAATACAACCACCTTAAATTTCCATATAACATATACATGAGCCAAAAGGCCGAAGATAAATTATAGAAAGTCCTATTCTAAATCTTTCAACACATTGCCTAAATCTTTGATTCTCTAATATACAGGATACAAATTTTCCTAATGAAATGAATGGTTCTGATATTCCAAAATTGAAGTAATAACCAAAGAAAACAATTTCAGGTTCCCAAAACAGAAATCAATGCTATCTAACTTACACAAAACACCATATTCAGATTTTAGTTTCAGCTGATATTAATTTTATGAAATAATAAACAATGATGAAAAATAAATAGCCACTGTAAAAATCGATGCAAGATTCCTCTAATAGACAATGATGAAAAATAAATAGCCACTGTATATATCTGTATTTTGTTTGTGATTTAAAAATCAAATTCTGATTTTTCTCAAACCATAAAAATATATCTAATGTTGCAGCCACAAGAGCAGCCACAGGAGCAGCAACAGCGAATGGAGCAGCCACAGGAGGAGCAACAACGATAGGAGCAGCAACAACGACAGGAGGAGCAATAGGAGCTGCAGCAGGTGTAGGAACTAGAGCAGCCGCAAGCTCAGCAACAGGAGCAGCTGCAGGAACCAGAACAGCCAGCCAGGGAGGGGCTACACCCTCACGGCGAACATGCCTTGGCCAGCGATGGGGGGGAGGGGGGGGGCCGGTACCTAGAGGCAGCATCGAGGCCCACTCCAGGGTTGAGGACACCTTGTGCCTCTGGGTTACCCAACCCCCTCTCGAGGGGGTCTGAGCAATGCAGTGAAGCCTTATCGGCCGCTTTGTCTCACGGGGTGCACGTCTGCGACTGGACCTGATTCGGCGGTGGGTCCAGGAGCAGTGGCAGGTGGGGGAAGTTGGGGTCCGCAGCCTATCCGCGGACCTCCTTTTGTTTATGTTTCCCTCCCGTGAGACCAAGGATTCGGTTCTGTTGGGAGGCCCGTGCTTTTATGGGGCGAGGGGTTTGGCTTTGACCCCATGGTGTCCTTGGGCCCATCATGAGGCCGACCTGTTTACCAGAGCCCCGGTTTGGATGCGGGTTTTCGGGATCCCTTGGGAACTGTGGAATTTGAGTTTCTTGCAGAAAATCGCAGGATTCTTCGGCGAATTCATCGCCTTCGACCGGGTCACGTAGTCAATGGAACGCATGGGCTTTGCCTGTTTCTGCGTCTGGCACCGGTTGGCGGAGAAGGACCTCATTCGGGAGGTTGTCTTGGAACTCCCCGGGGGGCAAGAAAAACTCCAGGTTGAGTTTGAAAACCTGGAGGCGGCGACAGGACCCAAACGTAGTCTGGGGACCCAGGGGAGCAAAACAACCGGTTGTGCGCACTGCGGAAAACCCGGCCATCAAGAAGCGGCCTATCGGGTGTAGGGGCCGAGGCCGCACAGACCAAGGGCCTAGCCTAGACAAATGTTCGAGGGAGGCACATGGGTCACAATGGGCCGCAAAGGCCAGATACACCCGACCTCCAACAGATTGCCCCCCCAAAGTCCCCCCAAAAGATGCCCCCCCAGAAGATGCCCCCCCAAAGCCACCCCCAGAAGATGCCCCCCTGCCCCCCTTCCTC